>VZSR01001283.1:13024204-13138803 GCA_013398615.1 Brachypodius melanocephalos | reverse complement strand
TCTCTACAACTGCCTGAAAGAAGGTTGCATCCAGGTGAGAGCCAGTCTCTTCTCCCAGGTAACAAACAAAAGGACATGAGGAAATCGACTTAAGTTGCCTCCATCTAAACAGATCCCTGTTTTTCCAGCAGCAGCTTTTTTCCCCCTAATGAAAATTAATTCTGCCTGATTGCTAACTATAATGAAAATCAATTTGCAAATATAACTATCATACCAAAAATGTTGCTAACAAGAGAATATAATATATCTCTGGATAATTATTTAGCTGCACTTGACTTTTTCCTAATGTTTTAATGGGTTTCAAATAGTGATGCATTTATTTTTTAGTAGATGGCTATTTTATTAGTATTTATCTATATCAAGATTAATTAAGAATGCACATAGCTATCATTTTACCACATGCATATTAATTTGTCAGAATAAACCAACCAACTTTATGCTAAGCAGCATCTTTCCATACATGCACAGATAACCCAAGTGCCCTCTCTACAGTACTTTGACTCTAGTAATAAATTAAGATCACATGTTTAAACATTGAACATGTTTAAATAAAAAACAACTTCTAATTAAACAACCTCTTTGAAACTTTATTTTAACTATCTCCCCACTCTTGTGATAGCTCTCTCAATACAATGTATTTTTACAGTACAGAATGTAGCTACTTTCAACTTTAAAAGCATTTGGAACATCGGAAGACATTTAATTATTACTATTTTCTGTGTTTTCTTTTGATACTTGTCCAAGTTTCTTAAATAAGCGTGGTTTAAAAAGCAGAAAAAATAAATCTAATTATATCATATTGTGCAGATTACTGGTAATTGCCACTTACTTGTGTTGATAAATACATAGTTGAGTTTTGTACATAATTTTGTATATAATTTTGTTTTTATATAATGAGTTCTGTAAATAATTGTATTCGTAATGATTAATTCTCACTTCTGTGAACACAGACAAGTTCAAATTCCTTCTAAAGTAAAGCTTCCAGGTACCTTGCAAAACACCCTGTCTCTCAACTATACTAGTTACACTTGTTTATAGATAGAAATCAGTCTTCAGTAAAACACATCTACTGTTACCTGGTGATGACAACAATGAATCTCTACTTGACAACAAGTAGAAAGATGATAAGAATTGGCTTGCACTGGCAAATCATCATTAACAAGTACGATCAAGAAATAGTTTCACTGAAAGGATCAAATTAAGAGATTTTAGGGGCTTCAAAGAGGAAATTATACGGCTTTTAAAATCCACTAGGATTCTTCCCTTTTGATGTAGGTGAAGCTAACTTACCTGTTAGACTGTTCAGGCATCTCATAGAGCCAAATACTAACAAGTTAGTAGTACAGGTTTTGGAATTGAAGAGACTCTTCATTAGAAAATGTTTCTTTTTTAAGTTAAGACACAAAATAGCCAAGAAGGTCCTGCACTTAAACCGTTTTGAAGCACAGGCATTAGAAAACCTATAACTAATAAGAAATATCAGAAACACCACATTTGGTATCAAATTTCACTTTTAACTTAGACTTTAGCTATATCCAGAGAAGTCAACAAGTTTAACTTACTCTGGGGTTACCTTGTGCAAGTTTTTAAGTCAATGAACTTTCTTATTATTGTCTGCCTAAAGATAATGCAGTCGTGCTCATTAGACAGACTAAAAATACACATTTATTTGAATTGTACTGCCCTGTCATTCAGACAACTATTAGTCACATTGTATAGACTTTTCTCTTACTGTTGAATGCACTTTTGAGATATAAATGGTAGCTTCTGGGATCCAGACAGCTTTTGGCAGAACATACAGATAAATTTCAGTGATGATTTGTACAAAAAGTAAGGAAGATAAGTTGCATTGTAGACATCTGTGCACAAATTCCTTGGAAGCAAAGCTGATTGAACCTGTTTAAAGAGAGCAGTGTAGGGCTTTTCCTCTGCTTGAATCCAGCAGTAAGCTCAGTTAAGAGAGACCCACTGGGGTCCCTGGCAGCAGGATCTCCTTAAGTGAGGCATCTCTAGTGGACTAGGGAGGAAATAAATAATGAAACTTAGCATCTCCCTTTTCCAAAAGGAAGATACAAACGGGGTTGAGGGAGGGGGAAAGGAGAGACACAGGGAGAGAGAGATCATGGCAAATACCAGATTGAATTCCCTCTGGCTGTGCTTCTTAATTAGGGGAAGACTAAGTGGAATATGAACAGATGGGAAATGAGCACTCCTCACTTAGCACAGACAGATCTATGAACCACAAAGCCAGAACAGGGAAGATATCCCTCAGATGGAGACAAAAAATGCCCAACTCTTACTGTCCAAGAGACAGAGGTTTGATGCTCCAACAACCCTTGTACCATCACTTACTGCTACAACACAGCTCTTCCCTACCGTGCCAGGAGCCAGCAGAGCATGTCTCTAGCTGTACAACATTGGAGGTATTAGCCCCATTAAGTTAATAAAAATCAGCTGCTTATACAATAGAATTAGTGAGCTCAAAATTCAAAGAAGTAAGGGTCAGACTGCCCTGTCCTCTTCAGATTTTCCCAGCCTTCTCCAACTTTTCCACGGTGTGCCTTGGATCTCTGGCACAATTAAAACATCTGTCAGCCACGCATACCCTGTTCCACTTAACAGCTTCACTTAGCAACTCACTGCAAGTCTCCTGCTCTGAGTGTGCGTGTTCTGCCAATTCCCCATTCACTTCTCATTTGTGAAGTTTTAATCTTGTGCCTGCTGGTTTTTTGGTCTCAGGAGAAAGAAAAGGTTTTGTACTTTTAAAGTGTGAATACTTTCATGAGGTCACTTGAAGACTACACTAAATTACTTGTGTAATTACTTATACAACTGAAGACACATTTAACATGCCAAGCTCACAGATACCTCTACTAGATAAATTTCTCCATTCTTTCCCAAATAGTTTCCCTCTGACAAATTACTGGCTGGAAGCTGAAGTGCCCTTACATAAATGAATATTAAAATCACCCATACAGCACTGACTAGCAGGCAACTAAAAATATTCATTTGATCTTCAGTGCTGAGAAGCTACAAATTACAAAGAATTCATCCTATATGCAGAATTAATTTCTGATAAAATAAGTAAAAAAAAAAAAAGCTTTAAAATTAAATTACTAAAAGTTACACCATTTACTAGTACTTAGCTTCCCAGAGAGTTCTTGAAGAAAAAAAGGTTAATCAGCACACCTAAATTACATGTCATCATCTCACCTAAGAACAGCATATTCTTTTACAAACTACCTGCAAGGCTGTTTAATTTCACTATAGACCCACTCTCTCTCCTCTTTCCCATGCTCTCAGAAATCTGCAGAGTTTTATTTCCTACAATAACTATGTATCAGGTAAGGAAAAAGGTTTTTTCGTACTTTTAGGACCTGATCCACAACACTTTGACATTCACAGAAGCTTCTTCTGGAGACTTCAACAAAATTTCATAAACTAGAATCCAACAGAAATGCTTCCCATTAGAAGCTGTTTCATTGCACCCAGCATTTCCTACACTAAACTTCAATCTCTACTTTTGGAGTAGATAAGCTCCAGAAAGGCAGTCTTGATTTTTTTCTGTCTTCAGAAGACCAAGATTCACCACTGCAGTTTTTCTAGTATTTAGCCACTTGTGCTGCTGGAAAGGTGAGTCAAATTTTGAATTTTAATTATTTCCTTCTCTGGTCTTCATAGTTATTTTATTCCTGGAATATCCTAGTATTCTTTTTCTGCAAATATATTCACAGACTACATACTTCTTAACTCTAATTTTTCCAAGTGCAGCAGGTCAGACTGTCTCTCCCACCTCAATGTCATTCTCTATGTCCTTAAATTCCTTTGACACTTTTCTTGACAGTATTTTTTCTACATCCAAATTTCAACTTCCTGTTTTAAAGACTACTATCATCAAAACTACATATAGTTTTAGCTTCAGGTATAAAATAAACAGATGTCAAAAAGAAGTTAGAACTCCTTCTGATCTTATTTTTATACCTTCTAATTTATCCACCCTAGGGCGCAGTTACTCCTTCTAGTCTGAAGGCCCCCTAGTGCGAAATTCTTGTCCTCTTTGACCTCTTGTTCCTTCTCAGAGCTATCACCTCCCTGAACACAGCCCTCATCTCTGTAGTTCTGCACCCTTTTTTAAATCATATAAGTATTCATCTCACTGTATTAAAAGGCTCTCATTTGGACAGGCTCAGAATACCAGGTGATCAAAGTGGGTTTTGTACAAAATCTTTGACTTTATTCTGCTTCAACGTTTCAATGGATTTTGCATCCTCTGCAAGATTTCACTACATGAAATGTCAATTGCTCGTTGACAATTAAATTTTGACTGTTGTCATTTAATTATCCATTATTTATATGATTTTGGGGATTTTTTATTATAAAACTCTGCAGTAATTAGCATTTCAAAAATGCAAGACACAAAATATCAAGGCAAATGCATTGTAAGAAGCATGCTCAAGAATCCTTAGAAGCCAGCTAAAACATTACCTAATGCTTTATCCTTTGGAAGTCTATTTTTTACCTTGCTCATTGGTCAATAAAAATAGCAACCTATTGTAATTAAATAACAATAATGATATGACTCAATGTTAGTTATACGAATAGCAGATATCAAAAAGCTATGCTAATTTCCAGAGAAGCTTTGATTATTTCTAAGAGTAACAAGTTAAGCTTGTTTGGAGCTATTTTATCTAATAGAAACTATTTTTTGTGAAGAAAACACATTGAGCAAAGCCACTGAAGTACAGGGAGAACTTGTCCCCCATCTCACACCATAACTGCAAGCTATATTTATAACTGGCAAAGTATTTCCCCCCTCTCTTCAAAGACAAACTGCTGGTGAGGCTCTTCTTCCTCTGCCCACTTTGCTTAAAATGTTCACAGCATGAATTTTTATCTCCACAGTGGGAGGCCAAGGATTAGCCCCAGTCTCCAAGAGGGTGGAGAGATTTAAAGGTCAATTTAATTAGCTCATTCTAATCTCTCGCACGCCTAATGTAAATGTCATTGTTTTCTAACTGCTATTTTAGCAGACAAGATTGTATTTTAGAAACTTTGAACACATGAACTATGTGTTGGATGTAATACAAATACTCCATATAACTAATTTAAAAAGGGATCCTAATAAAAACTGCCATTGAGTCAGAGCTTTCCCTAAGAAAGAGAAAAAGGGCAACAGGAAAATTCTAGTGGTAAAGCATAGAGAGCTTTAGAAGAACAGTAATCTTCCAAACTGACTGGCTTAACAGCTTCTCATTGATTTAAATCTTCCCCATTTCATGATGTGTGGACAAAGGCAAACAATGGTTTCTGGTGCTGTGATCTCATCCAAAAGCTGTGGAAAACTAAAATGAGCTTCACAAGCTCAACGTACCCTAAAGACAAATCAGATCACATCCCAGACTATTTAAGAGTGCCTCTGGGCAAGCTTTGCATGAACAAATAGGCAAAAACAAGTGCACAGATGATGCTCTGCAATGACTGAAATCATAGGTCAGTGGAAAAGCCTGGCAGTGGCTCATGGCTGCTGGAGGATGATGTACACACAGTCTGACTGTCCTTCTGCTGCAGAAGTCACAGTGCTGCTCTCTGGCCAAGGCACAGCTTCCCAACAAGAAAAACCTGGAGCATCCCCCAAGCCTTTTTTTCCTTTTTTTAACAAGACCTCAGGAATCATGGATATGGAAATTAGACCAGGATTACTGGTTAAGAAGGACATCAGAGAGACAGTGTCATACAACTCATAGATGACACAGATGCTCCAAGGTCATTTACTGTAATTTGAAACGAGTAGCCCACTTCTGAGATGATTTTCAGGACAGTGTTTTCACTTGTAGAGGGAAGAAAGGCAAAGTCTAGGTGTTTTTTTAACAACAGAAGCACCAAACCCAGAGATAGCTGGGTTGTCATACAGGGAGAGGTATGACATCTATTTGGATCTATTTTGTATGGTGACAGTGCATTCCTGCCATTAAGCAGGTGCTTATCTGGAAACCCTGCTCTAGAAGCATGACCAGGCAACACTGATCTCTGACACTGGAAGGTGTATAAGCAGTCTGACATGGAGAACAGCATAC
Source organism: Brachypodius melanocephalos (assembly GCA_013398615.1). Taxonomy (NCBI): domain Eukaryota; kingdom Metazoa; phylum Chordata; class Aves; order Passeriformes; family Pycnonotidae; genus Brachypodius; species Brachypodius melanocephalos. Next base: position 13,132,729 of record VZSR01001283.1, on the reverse strand, counting down.
CTGACCTACCAGTAACACATGCTACAAGCACATTCAGGGGTGTAACCTCCCCTGCCTTTGCCAGATATATGGACAATTTTGCATGATGATTTCTTGTCAGCTCATAAGCATGACTCTCAAAAAGCCTATGGCAAATGTCATGGGACCTCCAAAAGTTGAAAACAGGACACCACTGGTCCTGTGCTGCACCCATCAGAAATATGGAGTTCCTACTACAATCTTTTAAAGATGTGTATGTACACACTCCAAACACCTATGAACATTTATTTAAAAAAATTATATTCAGGCAGTGATTACTATGGTGAAAGACATGAAAAACTTCGACAGAAAGGAGAAACAAACTTTTTCTTTTTTGCACTGAGCTATCTTTCCAGGAGAAAGGTTATGGATTCCTCGACTTTGTTGAATAAGAGTTAATGAATAAAACATGAGGGTCTTTCCTAAATCAAGTTATCCTATTGAGACCATAGATCTGGATTTGGAGCTGTCAGCATGCAATTGCTTTGGAAAGAGTTAGGGCTCTTTTTCTGGGAGTCTTTTCCCTTTAGCCCTGCAAAGCTTGGCTTGATGCCTTCTTTTCAATAGTTGTGTCTGTAAGAACTCGGGGAGTACCTATCAGTTTGTTCTTTTGATGTTGCCAGCAATGCTAAATTACTATTTTCCAGTTTGAATGCCTGGTTGTGAATGACATTCAGTTTATGCAAAGAACAGCCAAAAGCAAGGCAAATTAAATGTTTTCTAGGGAAAACTGAGAAAAATCACAAGTTAGAATTTCTGTCGCCATATGTACTAAGGTTAAGTCCCACCAACACTAAATTGTTATTTGGGCTGACACTTAAGGCACTAAATCTTAGAGTATTAGATTTAGATCGCAAACTTCATTTTTTACATGCTGGAGAGACTACAAACAGCACAGTTTTTGTTACTACAGCTGGTTCAACACTTTATTACCACCACTGCCCATACTCATGTCAAACAAGATGTCAGCAGTTCTGAACATCTTGGTATTAATGTCCATTTGGGATCCACAAACTCTATACTCTGCTACATCTCATCCGACAGATGAGCCCAGGAACTTTTCATGCACTGTCAGACTTACCCTGCTAAAATAAAATGACTAGCAGTGGTATTTTCTTTACAAGCCAGTTCTTGCTTTGACAATTTTTTATGCACTTTATGGTATTAATGGAAGAGATTGTTTCAGGACTAAGCTCCAACTTCTAGCAGTTGTTGCTGACCTTGCTGTCTGTAGTTTGATGCTAGAGGTGGCTTGCTCTTTCCCAAAACAAGGGTCAAGAAAGAAAACCATGAATTTTAGTGGAGATGCACCAGTTGAGAGCTCTGATTAATATTTGTTTGTCTGAAGAAACATCTCCTGGATTGCAAAGTACTTTTTAAGTTCTTAAGATGATGTCTTAGGACTGGATAAGTCATGTAAAATGAACAAAAATATTTAGAGATTGATAAGACTTTTGATGATCTGAAGATTAGATACCTCAAAAGAAAATTATATTGAAGGCTGACAACTAAAATACCAGCCTAGAATTTGCATTGTTTTCCTGATGCCTTGTTGTGAGTCTGGACTACAAATCCTTCTTCATAGAAAGCTCTGGGAGATATTGAAAAGTCTCCTTAACAGCCTTATCAGAAGAAGTTAAAGATACTGAGGTTCCTTTGGTTTGTTATTACAGAAATTACTTAAAAGCAGGAAATCTCATTAATTATTTTAGATTTCAATCTTTTATATGGAAAAATGCTTAGAGTAATATTAAGCATAGATAAATTAAAAATAACTTACAGACCAATCTGCTAAAAGTTCTTTATGAATTCTTTGTCTTGTACAGAGAATCTCTACAAACTGCTCCTGCAGACAGGAAAAGTCAGATCTGAGCCTGTCTCCTATTACACCAAGTACTAAAACTTCAAGGGAAGTCAGTTGTGCTCTCCCTCATCCCCAGTAGAAGGCTCATTAGGTACACTGGGACATTGGTGCCCTCTGTTATGAGCAATTGTACTTTACTGGGCAAGAATCCAGTCTTCCTCTTCTGCCTAGCAGAATCCAGATGTAGGATTCAGCAATAACTTTAAGCAAGAACAGATGTGTTGGAGCACAGTAAAAAAAGTTTCCCTTCCCAGAGCAACAGTAGTAGATCCTATTTTTCTACAGATTGTTGGAGAGTGTTAGGTGAGCTGCCTGCCTGTTAATCTCTCATAATTTTGCAGTTTACAGAAGCTAACCCTATGATTTTTCTAATGGAACTCTACTCTTGGATTTTCTAAGATAACAAAGTATGTCAACTGACTTGAGAAGAAACCCTAAAGAAATATAGCAATCCCATTAATTGGGAGGGGAGAAGGTGGGTAAAGAGAGTAGAAATCTTTCTGTAGAATAACCTTTACAGTGTCTAAAGGTGAGGGGGAATGCAGAAATGAAGATTAATTTAGTGCAGGACTTCACAATATCTGTTTTCTAATAAATTTTTTTCTTTTCTACTAGAAACAGTTCATGGATTCCAAGTATTCTCCTGTGAACATTAGACAGATTCTTCTTCAATTAAACAATAAAACACTAACAAAAAATACATAATTTACCTTACCAAGGCAAAAATCTGTCATTACTTAATGCACTGGCTTTGAAATTATTTTGACACTTTAAAAAGTAATCTTCAACCATAGATCCATATGTACTTTTTTGTAACATCCAACAGTACAAAGAAAAACAACAGTCCCTTTCCCTTTGATAATTAATAGTTTTTATAAGTGGTTAAAACGGTTTTGAAGTTTTTCCATCATTCAAATGCAATTTTGATGCATACTGACTGATCATCACTTGTGCTCCCTCTTTTAATTTAATGACCAGTTTTTAATTTAATGCAGTAACTGTTTTAGAATTTTTTTATATAAGAACAAAGTTTCTTAACCTAGATTAAAGACTTAATTTATCATAACAAGCTTGTATTGGCAATCTTTGAATGAAACTCAAGGTTTCACTAACTTCCTACTGTGTTTTCCACACTGCTGTCCATTACAAAGCATGAATCATAAAGAAGTCCACACCCAGTATTAGTAGCCACATATGTACCTCCACCAAACTTCAATCCCAGTTCAATACTAAATGTCTCTTGGAGATGCCCAACTAGCTATGAAATATAGACAGATGCAGGACAGATTATCAAATCATCTCAAAAAAGGGAGTTGGTTTGTGTCACGCAAAGGAAGGGAGTTCATTCCAGGAACTGTAATTGCTGTTACTAGAAAAGGCTTCTTGTAAGACATGAACCATATACAATTTTAGGAATTTCTCTGACTCCAAAGACTACTTGTAGGAAAAAAACATGTACTTTGTGAGATTTAAATCTCTCTTTAGAGACAAAAGGAGATCTGTTAGACAAGTTCCATATATTAATTATTCCACATGTGAACTGAGTCTATGTGCTAAGCAGTCTACAAAATTACTACAAAATGAGAAACGCAATGTAAAGAATTAAAATTAGTATAGCCCACTACTTAGAGCATATGCTACCAATTTTTTTTTTTTTGTTTTTTTAGTGCTTACTCATAAGGAAAGACTATTTGCCCTCTGGAAGAACCCATCAAGGATATCAGCAGAACATTCTGAAAACAAAGGCATTTAAAATGAATGTTCTTTGAGACTGTGACTGATGTGTCTGACTAATGAAGAAGGTAATTGGGTTTATTTATCTAAACCAATCCTTTCTGGCTCAATAATGGGAATGACATTGTTCACAGTTGACTAAGGTTCCCTTCCTGAAAATGACTATATAAGAAAAACTATCAGAGAAAGTAACTTGATATTTCTTCTATAAGCTTTCCCTTCTGCACTGCATATAATTTTTCAATTTCAGGTTTGATTCTGAGTATCAGACAATAATTTTGATCAATAATAATAGGAATAATTTCCTTGAAGATAAAGGTTATCTGAACAAAGTATATATAGTGAAACTCTCTTTGTCAAATTAGATTCCCTTTTTAAATCACAGAGACTGTAACATTAAAATGAAAGCAACTTCTACGCTTAATACAGATAATCCCTATCTTACATGTGGGGAGACAATTTTTCTTTATGTTTTGTTCTGTAAAAATAATTTAATTTTGAAAGTGAGTTCAAAATACATTCATACTTGGGGCATTTAATTTCTTTTATTTTTAATCAGATTGGTCCAGTAGAAAAAGAATTCAGAGTGATAAATTGCTTGGGCTGAGGAAAAAAGCAATAGTGAAGGCAGACATTGTGTTCCCTTAGGTTAAAATTAACATTAACTATCTTCTGTTCTTCACTAAATATGCTTTAAATACTAAAAAGCTTGAGATAGTTTTTCTAATACATAATTTTGATGTATTAAAACCCAGGATGTAGTTACATGTTCTTATTTTGGACTGTTGATTGGTTACATTACCAAAACACAGAGCTACAAAGAAGTATTTTTGGTTTTAATCTGAAAATACAGACAGTTTATCCAGTGACAGTTCCTTACTGCTGTTTTATCATTGTTATCATTAATAAATCCAAACAGCAGTATAACATAGTTACAACAGGAATTTCTGCTGCAGAACAGCAGTGCAGATGGAAACATTTCACAGTGCTTGGAATGCAGCATTTTTGATTATGCCAAGTTTGCCAGTTTTATCTCACTATAGCATCTTAAGTCTTCTAACATTTACTGAACTCTACCTTCCATTGTCTAGTAATGTCAAAAGCCCATGTGCTAAAGACAGCAAGCAAGAATTGACATCACAATTTTAAGAGCAATCACGTCTTCCTTCTTTGACACTCTTCCTTTGTCAAGAAAAATGAAATCTTCATATAAACAGATCAAGTAACTTCTCAAGCAATAGGATCCTCCTTGGTCCATCAGCAGAACTGAACCAGGAATGGAATTTGATCTATCTGTTAAAACTGCCAGCCTCAGTCTCGGTGCATTTCCTTTAGAACAGTTCTTCATAAATAGGATAATGAAAAATCATGAAACACAATCATGACAGCTCTGCCAAAATAAACCAACAATCCTCTTCTCCACTGAATGGCAAAGTCTCTTAGCAAAGTTAGAGTGGCTGTACATGGAGATTCATAACGTCATCTCTATCTACACTGCACATTTTAAGCTACCTATGCATTTCTAACACATTGTTTGATCCTGAAAAGGGGCAAATTGATAAAAAGGATTGTTGAAGGACTCAAATATAGATTTTGGCTGCAACATTCAGTTTACTCCATTGGCAAGAATGAGAGTGTTATCGTACAAGTGCATTTTGTACCTTCTGTTTAGCTACCTAAAACCATTTCTTAAAAATTCTCTGAATATATCTTAGTGACATCATAAATATAACTGCAGCTCACATCAAAATAGTTTAAAAAAGCAAAAGACTATGAGAGGAGGCAGTACTGGGTTGCACAGCAAGCATTCTTTAGGATAGGACATCTTGCAGTGTGACTGCTGAAGGAATTATCACTGTGACTGAAATGCTGCGCATTAGGAACTGTTAATGGAAAAGGGAACTCTCAGTGAGAACTGGCAAATCAGGCTGAAGCAGAGTTCAAGGACTTTCTTTTGCAAAGGCAGAACGAAACTCTGACTGCATGGAACAACTCTGCCAAATCTAGAGCAATTTCTTAGCTTGCTGTATCTGCTTTACACAAGCAATTTGTTTCCAGATCCTCTTAACAACGGGAAAATGAGACACGATGAAGCAGGAAGAAGCTGGCAGGCCACAGGTCATTCTCTTCTAACTAAAAAGAGCATGAAGGAAAAAAAAAAAAAGGCTGTGGTCATTTCATAAACCACATCTCATGCAGACAGAACACTCAAGCAACTGTTATCTAAGTGACTCAGCTGAATACAGAATCTCTTGCCAGAAGCATCCAGACATTATTTTACCTCTTTACTGCAAGAGATACTACCCTGCAGCTTCAGTAAATGTAGCTTATATGGAGGCACTCTAAGGGGAAAGACAGAGGACTAAAGATGGCAAAGGCAGGAACCAGAAGACAGCTGGGGCAGGCCAAAAGGTAAAACAAATGTGCATTTCACCAGTCTCAGCTTTTTCAAAGCCAACTTACCTGGAAGTCTTGATCATCAATTCCAAATCTCTCTCTTAGATTACGGAAAACCATTGGACAATATTCTTTAAATTTGAAATGGCTTGGCATGTTTTCTCTGAAAGAAGATAAAACCAACTTCATTATTGTGCATATATAATAAGAAATTCTAGAGAATTTAGTCTCAAAACTGTTCATAGGAAGCAGAGGGTAACAACCCTCTTACAATTTCTCTTCTAATGCTTTCTTTTTTTCAATGAGATTGGGTTATTTTGTTTTTCTTCACAATGCTTAATGAATGTTTATTTGATCACAACAATGATGAAATGAATACAAACTGTATTTTGACAATTCTGAAACATGGACTCAAGAGAAAAGAATGCCTTCCCACTGACCTAAACTTACTTCAAAGGTGAAATCTTAGATTGGCTTATACAAGAATTACTACACCATCTCTGACATCATCAATGATTAATTCAAGAAAGTTTGACTCATTCAATACAGAACTAAGCTTAATATCCTAATATTCATTTTAGAGTTATACAAGAGAAAAGTTATTTTGACCTTTGTCACAGAGCAGAAGTCCCAAAATAGCAGAATTTTTCATTTCTACATATATTTGTGAAGAAAATTCAGGTTATATACAAACAAGTATCAATGGTTTTGTATGTCTGTACATATTTCTTATGGGGCATTTTATTTTTAAGAGGCAATAGATATTACATTAAACTACCATAATACTTTTGAAGCTTCTATATGATAGGTATGATTTTGTATTAAGGAAAATAAAAAGCTGAATATTATCCACATTTGATATAGGCTTTAAGTTCTCATTCTTATTCAAATACTACACTTAATAAAGAGCACATGCAAATAAAGTTATGTTTTTAGAAATATACAAGTAAATACTTATGTCAGCCATAAATAATCACATCAAGAAAGGATCACCTTCAATATCTAAGAAACTCATAAGGCAGTAATAAACCATATGGAGGAAAAATTCTACCCAGCAGCCTCTGCTGTTGCTTTTTAGAACAGCACAGATGGTTATGTTTATCTCAGGATTAACTTAATCATCAAAACTTCAGTCCCATGCACTGAAAAATAACAGAGTTCATAGTACTTCATAAAAATATCATTGCCACTGTCCACTTCTACACAAAACTGTTACTTGTACTTACTTGTTGAAAAGGTGATTGTCCACCTTTATTTTTGAGTATGCTTTGAAATCATCTGGCATCAACATAACAGGGATTTGAACATGGCTCAGTTCATTGATCTAGAGAAAACAGAATATATTTAGTTGCTACTGTCTTTGCAAAGATGCTGCAAATATATCCTAATTCTGAAAGTCTACTATTTCCTGTGTCTATATCCCAGGAGTGAATGCTGATAACAGAAGAATGTAAAAGCAGTGTTATTCTTTCCAAATCAAATGCAATATCAAGAGTGACACTTTGAAAGAGAAAAAATAGTATTCCATATTTAGACTTGTTTCAGAAATTAAAGATGTGCTTTAAAGCACACCTGGAGTGTACTTTTTATGGAAGGTCAATGACAATGCCAACAAAATGGTCTGCTATACCAACATATTGTTCTTGTTTTGCCAGTCAAGCTATGCTTTCCAAAGAGAATTCAACTTCTTCATTTCCAATGACTATTTACCCCTGCAGCTTATGAAGTAATCTTACATGCCTGTGTCTTGAACTGTTTACAGAAAACAAAGTGAAATTTTGCATCCATGGGAATGTACATACCTTCAGCTCAATAAGCAGAATATTTTTCTTACACTAGTGCAAAACTCAGACAAGTTTTTGTAAGTCACAGTATTCAGGCATTTCTTTGATTGTTCACATTGGACAAAACATTTAAATAGAAAAATTTTTGCTTAGAAATAGAAATGCACATAAGTCTTAAGGTTTTCCTTATTTTCTTACATTTATGTGGACCACCTACTCTTTCTAGCTTTGAAATGAACATTGTCAGTATTCTCAAGATTAGGATTTTTCCCTTATATTTGTAATTTACTTTTGACCACACCTCTATAATAAAATGTAGACAACTTTACCATGACCTAGTTTGTAGCCATGTTTTTAGTACTGCATGTATTAATCTACCCTCACTTTACTTAAGTTTAACTATAACATGACAAATACACGACAGAATTGTTAAGATTGCAATGGTCCTTCCAAACGAGGAATGAGACAGCCATTACAACAACAGTCACCAAATACCCATGACACACGTTTTATCCATGGTTTTACAGCACTCTACACCCTGGTCATGCATCTCAATTTACCCAGTCAAACCTTTTCACTCACAGAACACATTTTTTCTCAGCAGCTTTCTACAGGGTTCAGAGGGAAGCCCCACTCTGTAAGAACGGAAATGCCCACTGGGCCTGGATTTAGGAACACAGGTGTGCTCCTCTGCTTCTCAGCACTGCTTATCCACCAGTATTTTCCAACTAGGAAGATGTTAATTGCCTGTAAATGCTACCCTGCTTAAGAGAAGCTTTTGGAGAAACCTTCACTAAAGCAGCTCTAAGTTAAAAATACTGGGAAAAAAATGCACTCCCTGCAAGTATGACCTTTAGAAGAACTGAAGTTAAACAAAACAGGAAAAAAGTGAAGAGTCCTCTAGCTCTTAAGCAGAAGAAAGAGATCAACATGGACAGGCAGGTCAGGCGGTCTCCTTACCTTTCAATACTTTAAAGCCCCAGTAATGTTCCCTGCTATGTCTCACTTTTATCATTCAGATCCTTGCAGCCCACATGAAAACTGCTAAGATCTGCTGCATTTTACAGAATTCTTCTTTGGAAAGATCTGAAAAGTTCTAGATAGAAGCATGGCAGCAATAAGCAAAGCAGAGAAAGGAAAGAAAAAGAGGTCTGGGATAGGCTCAAAGTGCTCTACTCCTTGGAGTTGTAGGGAGAACATTCTTTCCCCACTCCAAAGGGAGAGAAAGAAGAAAGTCCAATAAATTTTTGAAAACACAGCTGTACAAGCCTAATAAATCATGATGACACCTCATTAAATACAACATAAAATAACAAAACACTGATTGAAAAATCACTACATCCACCATACATGCTCTTTACTGATGCTGATATCGCTGTACATCAATCTCACCCTGAAGCCACAAGGCAGTTCATGAGTCTGCAGAACCAGTCTAGCTGCCGTACAAAGAAACCAGGGACACGTAGATATATTACACAGAGATATGAAATTCTGAATTTGTTTTACAGAATTACCATCTCTTTCAGATCTCTGCCAGATCACACAAATTTCACACTTGAACGAGGACTAGTAGAAACATACATGCATATATGTTCCAGACAAAAATGATCCCCAGAACACCTTCTGCTGAATATTGTCAAACATGCTGAATTGAAGCATCTTCAACTATCTACAACAACAAAGTTTGCCATCAAATTTGCATTTTAGATTATCAAAACTGCAGGGATTAAGTTTTTATGTGTACTTGTTTCCTTAGTTTGTTGATATAAAGCTTCTCTGCCTATGTCTATAGACTAGCTTTCATGCTGTGGATATTTAAATCTGTGCTATGTAATGGCAGTTTTACTTGTGCTGTAGGCCTTACGAGCATCACCTACACAGTGGAATGAAAAAGCCTTTGTATATGCATACTCCAGGGATTCTTTGATTTTAAGAAAACAATTCCAAAATACTTTTAAGAAGTTCCCTGCAAGATGTGAATGTACGCTCTCCCCGTTACCCAATAAAGCAGAAAAATGCCCACTAACAAAAGTTTTAATGGTTTTGTTTTGGTTTTTTTCAGGAGGGATGAATTTTTCAGGGTGCTTTTTTCTGTTGGTTGCTTTTTGGGGTTTTTTTTGGTTGGTTGCTTTGGTTTTTTGTTTGTTTTTAGGTGCCTTTTTTAAAGATTCATCCAAATCTGAGGTAAGTAAGAGTAATTTCTCCAATATTTTTGGGAATTCCTCTCTAGTAGAATAGAAAAATAGAAAAACAGGTGATGAACACACAGTAGAAGTGACCTTTGGTATAGCACACCAGCTAAGTAATGACATATCCCAGCAGCACAGACCATTAATTAATTTAAACTTTTCAAGTACAAGGTCTGGTTCTTTGTGCAATAGTACATTTTTGGATGGATTTGATGAGGCCAGACTGGAAAATGCACACAAGACAGAATGGAATACCCGTGTCATTAGATCGTGGTGGAAACTGGAACCACATTGTGGGGGGGAGAGAGAAGAAACAATATCCAAAACAGCCCCCCCAAAGAGCTCTTGAAAAGCTAAAAGAAAAGGGAAAGGTCAGAGGGATCAATTCTCTACTTGGCCACCACTGTGTGAAGAAACAGTCACATCTGAAAGACACTAAATGGGAAATGCAAAGAAAACATTTTGAGTCTTCCAACTTATCTCAAATGCGTATTTTGCTTCTTTTTCTGTTTGAAAGTTAAGCACAACAGAAAATGTGTTAAGATGCATGTGATACCTTTGACAAGTATTACTCCCATCTCTTCATGTTACCCATTAAATACAGTTGGCTCCCTTAGCAATAACAAATGAGATGTGTGTGTGAGGATGAAGGTTCAGTATTCCAAATTACAGCAGAAACTGTGTTACAATAGCTGTAATAATTACATAAGAAATACCCATTCTCCTCTAAGGAGTGCTTTTGAATGTAATAAAATCATATGCAAGAAACAATTTCCCACAAGAGATAATTGCAAAGCATACATGAAGCAAAAAGAGCTCACTGGACAGAGGACTGAGGGCTCAGGATCAAACATTCATTTAACTTCAATTACTTCTGAGAATCTGCACATATAGCATCTCTGTAATAAATGCATATGTATCATATTGAAAAGGAAAATTCTTTTAGTTTTGCAACCTACACCCTTTAATTGCCTTGAATTATTGTTGGCAAAGCAAAATTTTACTGCAGGTTGTCTTTTTTTGAAATGGAAAATGCTCGCTGTATCTTTGAGGAATTCAAATCCCATTTAAAAGCCTTACAGAATGTATTGTTTTAAATATGAATGACTAGAATTTTAGTTGCACAGTAACCATGCACATTATGTATAAATACCTCGTGTATTAATAACATTTATAAACTCATGCACACGTTGATGTTAACAAGTGACCCAGAAGCCTCCCTTTAAGCAATTAATTCGGTATCTTCTGAGATATTAGCATAAACACAGGTGGTTATGCAACCTGGAAACATCTCCAAACAACTTGCAAGCTTTAATATGGAAGAATGTTAAAAGCCTTAGACTGGCATTGCCCCTTTAAACATGCATACAAAAAATTGTGGCTCAGAGTGGTGGCTCGTCCACAGGAGGAGGGAGAAGGCCAAAGCAAAAAGAAGCTTTCAGGCAAAAAACGACTGATTGCAACTCATTTTGCTCCTGCAGGTTTAGGATTGAATTCACACTGTCAGGAAAACAGAGGTTGTAATTAAACTGCAAATAAGGGAATAATAAAAGCCTACTGGACATTGAATAAATAGTAAGACTCAGCTGGTAATGATTTTGAAATTAGCACACAGAGAGGTGTTCCCACAAAGCCATCTTATATTGGTGACATTTCAAATAAGCTTCTCTAATTTATATGATTTGAAATCAAGCAATGAATATATCATAAATTGTTAGGCATTATTAATGGCCCTTATTTAATTCAGATACATTCACCCTAAACACCACATTACTAGGGCAATGCATAATTAAGCATTAGTTTTCATTCTGTCAGAACATAAGCAGCAATAAATTGCTTGTATGCAAAGCAGACAATGAGATATTTAAACAGCATATAATAAAGGCAATTTACAGCATATATTGTATGTTTAGCCAGAAGAGTCAGAACAATAACCCTGTTCTCCAACAGATACAAGGTGATGCCTACTGCTACAATGCTACGGCAAGAAACCTGTGTCACATATTACAGCTGGTATTACTCATTTAAAAACCCGAATCAAGCAACTGACCAATCAACCAAAAAAAAACCCCACAAAAAGCCCAAAGAAGCCATGCACAGTGTCCAAAATTTAATCCTGAACAGATCACAAATTGCACTCAGACTACTTAGCAATGCCTAGTTTCTTTTGAAACTCTTTTGCTATTTAAAGACTTCATACTCTACCGGGTTTTCAGCATTTAATGTTGCAGCTTTAGTATACAGCATAGATACTGTTTCCTTTTAATTTAACATATCAGCCCACCAGACTCGCTGAAACTATGGAGGGATGAGGTGTTTTCACACAGAACAGCCTGATAAAACATCTCCATCGCAGTTACAGCTCTTGGCAGTTTCACACACAGGAAAATCCCTGCTGCTCCTGATGCTGGATGTGGCAGAAGTTGTGGAAGTGCTACTTTCTTTTCAGCTGTTTATCTCCCAGCTCTCTGTGTATGGAAAGATAATTCACAGCAGTCTGATCTGCAGAGGCAAACAAGCTACAACTGGTTCGTTACTCTAAGAGAAAGTCAAGTGCATTTTTCACAAATCTGTGTGTTTTTAAACACTGATTTTGGAAGAAGCAGGAGTGGTACAGACTTCGGAAGAAAGAAATTATTGGAGTCTAAAAATAGAACTGAACTTTTAACACCACCAGCAGTTCTGAGATTTTTATGTTCGTGGTTTTACTTTCTGCATCACAGCTTCTCCTTTGGCAAAGAAACTTGCACAGAAGTCTGAAGAAAAAAAATAGCAAACCATATTTTTGGTTTAGACACAAAGTCACCATTTTGAACAGGCCACAGACTTGCTCAACGGCACAGTTAATTCATTCACTGGTAGGTTAATGCTAATGAAAGCAAGTCTATGGGCTTCTAATGGATTTGTCTTACAAAACAAGGCTGCAGAACAAGAACACAACAGAGGAAAACTCTTCTGGATATAAAATTTCACATTTAGGAGACTATTATATCTCAATCTTCCAGCACCTTCTTGATACTAAATACCCTGCAGGTCTTACCAAACAGAGCATTTTCCTGATCACTAGAGCACAATCACCTAGAAGATAAAGTTTCTTAATCTCATTAATTCTATTGTCCTGTAAAGAGCCATTTCCAAAGCTGTTCCTATTTTGTAAGGAGTGGAGGTTTAGGTTAAAGCACAACAGGCCAAGTGGTGACAGGCAGAGCTATAGGCAGGCATTTACATCCTCTCCTGCCCAGATGTGGAACAGACTGAGGCATTGCTACCAGGACAGTAAACGCCTTGTGCTGAAGTATAAACTGAAAGTGAAGTGATTATTTTACAACTCTTTGAAATCCACCTTGAAGGGTCTGAAAAGGTGGATGAGGTCAGCAGCTAATCAATTTTGTGGAAGACATTTGCCTGTTACAGGGCAAAAGCATCATTTGATAAATGTCATTTGACAGTTTAAATTACACTCAAATCCATTCTTGCAAGAGAAATAAAAGGTTAAGCTAAGTTCTGCTGTAGAGAAATAAATCAGTTCAGCAAAATACTCCTTAATTTGTTTTAAATGAGGTTTTCATCATTTCAATCACTCAAAAATTCATCTATTTCCCCTAGCTTCCACCCCTTTCACCTCCCCCAAGGTAAAAACTATCCAGATTTTTTTTAAATTTTGCAAAGTGTTAGACTTTAGAAGGCATAGAAGACTTCTATATAAGGAATTTTCAGTTACCTATTCAGAATTAAGTCCTGAAATTAATGCAATTATATGACTAAGAAGGAGGGTAAAGCATTTAACTTTCTCTGTGTGTTTAGAATAATTGCAATTTAAGGTATATAAAGAAAAAAACCTCCAAACCCACATTAAATCACCTTACTTACTGTCAGGTAAAAGGCAGCTGCATAAAAGAATCTAAGTTTTACATGTCTCAAAACATCTACCAGTAATTACCAGAGCAGCTTTGTGTTTTTACAGTTCAGGTGATGCCTGTCATTAAATTTCTCTTTCAATAAAATTCAATAATTTAATACTAGAAAAGTAGGCCCAACTGAACCAAAAGTATTCCAAACTGCCTTAACCTACACTTTTCCTAAAGTACTAAACACAGAATATCTGAAATACTCCACAAAAGTATTAAATATATATTGTATTTAGCAATATTGAGAAATTAACACCTCAATTACAGCTTTTACATTTTATCAAAAAGAATAGCAAGACCTTTCTGAAGTCTTATGGTCTGCCTTTGAATTAAGGAAAAAACAAACCAAAACAAACAAACAAAAAAATCACAGCAGACCCCAGATATTTTCGTAAGACTTCTTAGCTGCTGTTTTTCACAGCAAAAGGACCTGTTTGGGCAGGGAAGGTCTGCAATACATGCATCCATGTGGAAAACAGGATATTGTGACATAGTCAAGAAAGCTTTGGACAGGATATTGTGACATACCAAACACAGTCCTAAAACAGAGCAAAGAAATGGCTTTCAAAGAGCATTCATGTTCACTTTTAAATTTGGAGTATCAGGGTCCAAAAATCTCGACAAAAGGTTTTACAGCTTGATTATCACTCCTGTTCAGAGAGTTTGGAGTGACAGGGTTTAAAGAACCTATAACCAAAGCACTTAAATTGCATTTCCTTCCCAACTATTTTGATGCAAGCTTTTAAGTCTTTCAGGTCTCTTGGACATTTATACAGTCTAGAATATGCAGAACAGCTGCTGTATACTGCCAGACAAGCGTTAAGTCACATTTCTACAGATTTGGTTAAAGTTCCCATGAATCTCCTTACGCATTTCAATGAGTGCAAAAAATTAACACTTCACAATGTGCCAACTAATCAAAAGCCAAAAATAAACTAAGCAGCTCAGATATGTCTGTCATGACAATCTCTCATTCTCCTAAAAGCTAGGTCAAATGACATAATATGTACAAACACATTAATGCCCATTAATGAAATGGGAAATAGAATAATAGAAATATAACTTATTTGTAGTGGAGATTTTTGACAAGCTAGACACTTCTAGTAGCAAATGGCACACAAAATAAAGTCCTATCTCAGTCCAAAAGAAAATTGCAAAGGACTGTAAGTTCTTCGTATTTGGACGAGTTGTGAGGCACACTTTACACATGAGCTCATCCTTGTTTGCAAATGCAATTGTTAAGAAAACAAGAAACGGGACACAGCTCAAGACAACAATTTGCAAGCTATTAGCTTACCACAAAAGAACATTTTATTTTTTGAGCAAAAATATCAAGTTGTCCTCTTGAAACTTAAATTTGTGCTGACAGGCTGATGCACTTTGACAATTTTTCATATCAATGGGCATGCTCAATTATTGTTTGGAATACTGATCTAAAATACACACACTTGTCACAAGGTCTGATAGCCATCTGGTCAGTATTTTTCTAATTAAGAAACAAAATGCTTATCTGGCAACAGATAAACTTTTATCTCATTTAGCTTTGTCCTGAAAGCTTCACAAAATAATGACTACAAAGAGGAAGATGGTAGGAGGTACCACTTATTATGACATAGGGAAAGGTTTGAAGAAGAGAAGTTCAATTCCACATACAAAGGAAAATACAGACAGATGTTCTGCTAAGTTTCTAAATTATCTATTTATTGTAGATTCTAGAAGAAGAATTCAACAAGGAAAAACAAAATGAAATAAAATTACACTTATATTCCACAAATCGTGTTACTCAGATTTGGAGAAAAACCAAACTTCCCAACCAACCAGAAAACAAACCTAAAGGAGTCTATTAAATAATGCTCATCTCATAACAGCTTTTAAGATTATATTTTTCAAGTATAATATTTCTGAATAGGAAAAATGAGTTAATGAAATTAGACATAAAATTCCAGTAAACAGTTGAACAAACAAGGAGAAGCTGTAGCCTTACCTGAATTCTACAACTGAAAAATGAAATTCAACAGAAAAATCTTCTTCAACGGGAAGGCAATGTATAACAGGAAAAGAAACCTATGGAACCACGTTGCCTGTAACACTTGGCTGCTTAATGAAGAGAAAGGCCTTAAGAGCATCCTGCCTAAGAACAACAACCTGAGAAGTATGCAGAACAAATGCCATAAAGCAACAATTTAAGGCATCAGATGGGCCTCATTGTTTTTCACAAGTTACAATAAATGTAGCAAAGCCATTTTTTGCCTATTTTTACACTGTTAAAATGAAGGTAATGCATTTCACATTATTATTAGTAGTAGCTATAGTATTAAAGAAGACCAATTGTGAAGGGGGTTTAATATGCTGTCATATATTCCAACTTCACATATATGTTATTATTTGGAAAACTGTTGACTTGTGAAAAGATGACATTAAAGCACGATTCCTTCGGGCCATTTCTGACTATGCGTTAGGTGAAGGCTGGAGCTGTGAGGCAATTTTTCTGCAAACAGCAGCAATACTATTTGCATGATATAAATCTAATTTTAAAAGTTAATTAACTGACCAAGAGTGCCACTGGAAGTACACGAAGGTCACACTACCTGTATCTCCGTGCTCTATAAAGTGGTTGCTCTCGCTAACATGGACCAACAGAGTAATTGGAGAGCACAGGGGACACAACTTGCTCTGCCAGCACATCTTAGCCTGCAGCTAAATGCACCTTTTTTAGCCTCAACCTAAATCTCCCATCCTTCAGGAGAAGTAATAACTTCACATGTAAGCACCATGGAAAATACTGTCCTAGAGGTCCAAATGAGTAAGAATTGGATATCTTTGGTTTAGAGAAAGCCCTCCATTCACCCCTCTGATGCATCTTGGTTGCTGTACTGTATTCCTCTTGCGTTTACCACATAATATTTTTCTTCAAAGTAGTGTAATGCCTGAGATTGGGCTAACAGGTCTGTAGCCACCTGTGAGGGTTATCAGCTTTCCAGGTTTTATCAAGATTTGTGGTGGTGCATTCCCCTCCATCCTCTTTCCAGGCTGCACTGTGATCTGAGGAATGCTCACTAGGCCCCAGCCATGAAAACAGCACCTGGGCTCAGCTCCTTTCGAGCTTATTAAAAACACCATTTGTTCCCAGGATGGCTAACGAGCTCCTGCTTCCCTTATGAACAGCCTTGGAAATTTTTTCTTGCCTGAATGGCATAATGTTCCTGTTCTTACACTTTCAAGGAAAGTGCTGACCCAAAGTGTGGCCAGGCTGGAACACTCATGAGTAAAGCCCTCTTGCAACCCTATAAACAGCAGTCCAAAATGAATCCTTCGAGCTCTTCAGGGGTGCAGTGAGCTGTGATCAGTGACCTCCCTCTGACTGGGGCCCCTTGGAGCCAGAGAACCCTCATGTTTGCCAAACTTAGAGACTTGCTGAATGAGTCCTGGACTAACACCTCCACTCCTCCAGGCTCAACCCTTCCCCCAGGTTGATGCAGGGCATTCGGAGCCAGTATTTCACTGACTTCCGAGGGGAACTCTTCACAGGTGCCTTGCCTGCACTGACTCTACATCTGTGTGCATGCTCATCTGCATATGCTACAGCAAATCTGAGAGGAATGCTGCTTTCTTAGATGTTTAAATATCTTGGATATTGAAGCAAGATAGGCCTGTAAGCAAGCTTGTGACATACGACTCAAGCTTACTTAAATACTGCTAAGTGTTGCTCTTTTGCTGAGTTGTTGCTATAACTTTGAAGTTGTAAGTTAGGTTAAATGCTATTAAGTGTTATTCCTCTGTTAAATTGTCACGGTTAAGTCATAAATTAGGTTTAAGGTGTAAATTAAATTAGGTATAAATTAAGTATTGTTCTTTTGTTAAATTATTTGGTTTAAGGTAAAAGGTATAAGTTAAAGTACTGTTGAGTGGTGTTAAATGCTGTTTTAGGCTATGTTCCTTTTCATCATCACCCTCACTGCCCTTTAATCACATGCATCTAAACACACATCCCTAGTTAGTTCTCACTTCACTTCCATTTTGATTGCTTGGTTTTGTTGTTGCTTGTTTTTCCTTGCTGCGCCTTAACTGTCCTGGAAGTAGTAGAGTGAATCATGCCAATGAATTTTGTCATGCTGTCGTTTAATATTAAATCTGGCTTTTGCTGATACCTTCGCTGATGATTTTTTAAGTGATCTCAAGCACTCCTTCATAACAAGATGCCATGCAGACATTTTGCTGCATGAAGCCACTGTATGTGCTTCATTTATGAAAATGCTCTCAGAACAACAGCAGAAGCTCTTGCTACTCAAGACACCACGACATCTGGAAGGAGACAAGAAAGACCTTAATTCCAAGGAAACCAAAGAGAACCCAAGCTGACTAGCAAGCTCAGAACAGACATCTGGGATTGTTTAAAAGTTGTTTCAGCACTTTCCTGTCCACCTCATGGTCATTGACTTCTCCTATGTATAGTTTCTAAGTATTCATTAACCTCCCCTTCTCACAGACATTAAAATACACATTTGTTTGGATTCACACTCTGCAGCTTCAAGTTTACATGCCACTCTTTCAGTGTTTGGGAAAGACCAGTATCCAGGTCTGGTTATAATGAGCTGGGTTTTGCTACTGCTCTGGACATCCTTTTTCCTCACAGAATCTCAATTTCTTTTGGCAGTAATACTACATACAGAATTTCATTAATTTGTTATCATTTCTTATGAGATATTAACTGCCCAGATATAACAACTGCAATGCTCATTTTGCTGAAGGCCAAGTATTTAAATTACTCCACATTATTTCAAAACCCCAGAAAGTCTTTCCAGCCCTGTAGAAGAAAAGGGGTGTAAGGGGAGGGTGTAGCAGATCCACCAAGGGCTTATCGTCTCCCAAGTCCTGGCACCCTCCTAGTCCAACTAAACTGGGGGTTGAGATAATTATACAACTCAAGGTAAACATCTTCTTTATCCCTTGATATGAAATAAAATATAATTTGTTAAAAGCAACATAATGTAATTGCACAACCTTCTTCCTCTGTTTGCAGGTCAGAATTTTGTTATCAGAGGATTTCATAAGCTTAGGGGGACAATAGGACACGTTCAATAGGCAAGATGACAAATCCGCTTTCTATTTATACATTTTATAGCCCATAAATAAAAAGCAACCCCAGTGGTCTTAGTGCCGTTAATCTGAACATGCACCAGTGCCACAGTGCCTCTGAAAGGTGATCAAACAGAAATCGCTAAACTTTGTCATTCAGTAAGCACGGCAACAACAAAACATCGCTTCAACCGCAAAGACAAAACCAAACCGTAATGACTCAAAGTTTTCTGCAGCAGTTTCTATTATGCTAGCCATGGTAACACTGCTCCAAATCCAGTCAAAAAGCATTTCCCATGACGAGGTGGTTGGTGACAGTATTTGATCAGCTGCCACTCATTTCCTCTCCTGAACTCAGGAATCACATTTCTACGACTCAGGGAGCAGAACCACGCCACAGAAATTCTCTCTCATCACTGACATTTGACTCAGGTTATGTATTGCTAATGAACAGTATGAGAAAGAAAATCTAGCTTTCTGATTATTTCCATATGTGAAAATCTAAATTAAAAACATTAAATGATTTAATTTATCCCTTGAGCAAGAATTTCATATACATAGGTACATATTTTACATATACACATAAATAATTTAATAAAAAAGCCCTGAGCTACCAATACGCATTTTCAACCATTAATGCTAATCTGAATACAGCAAATTTAAAAAAAAAAAGAAACAAAAAAAAAAAAAAAAGAGAACACAAAATTAAGAGTTCTGAATAATGCACCCACAGTGAGCACAAGACTGCATTTTTGAAGAGCTGAAGCCACGTGGTATCAAACCAAGCAATATTTTCAGGACCAGAGGCTGGAGCAGGCTGCCTGCACAGCACAAGGGCTGGTTAACTCCACTCACAGCTGCTTTGCATCACCACACTAGCACAGGCGATCTGGAATGTGCACCCTCACGGCCTCCACGTTCCTCTGTGCACACCTACTCATTTTCCCATTTTCAGTCTAAGAAATATTTTCTGAAAAACAGTGTTAAAAAGGAAATACTGCCCTTAGTTTTCATTTATCTGAAAAACATTTTAAAATTTTTTTTGAGAGAGGAATTCACAGTAAAAGCCACTGCCATTTTTCTCAAGAAGTCTGAGACCACAAGCTGTCCTACTTTGTAAAATATATCGTAAAATGAGAAGTAAGAGTAATCTGCACAAATGACAACACAACCACTGATTTCTACTGTTAATATCCACAGCAGCAGAAAAGTGAAAGGGCTGCAGGGTCAGCTGTGATGTGTTGGCCCTCCAAGCCAGGAGGAGTCAGAGGGAAGTTCACATGCAGCAAGTTAAGGATCTTGCTTGTTGCTTTTAATCCATCAGGTAACATACAAAACCCAGGATGGATTAAAAGTAACTACTTCAAGCTTGTAAGCTCAGGCTTTCATTGCTGGTATTTGATGCCCCACCATTATTTATGAAAGCATTTATGATTTTGTACAAATTTGACTGCAAGTGTGCAGTTAACACTGGGGCACTTTACAGGAAATCTAGAAGAAGCACCTCTGTTTAGTTACAAGAAAGCTTTTGAGAAGAAAACAGGCTCAGTGAGCCACAAGTGTTCTCAGAAAAACATACAAAGGCCTATGCTTCAAACAAGTCAGTGTTGCCACCGTCACCACAAAAGTAACACTTCAGACCTCCCCCATTTTTTTCTGCCTTTGCATCAAATTTTTTCCCCTTCTGACATATCTGGGTGTGTGGTCAGTTGTGTGATAAACCAGAGCTAGAATCCAAACTAAACCTGCCAAAAAAGGATTTTTGTTCATTTGGATGACTTGCCAAACCTGCTCACTGTGAGGCTGCAGGGAAGTGGAGGCAGCAGAGAAATGTTTCCTTCTGCAATTCCTTAGCTTGAAGTGTTTGGACTATGAGCTAAAGCTCCTCAAAGTTGGGAGCTCTGCTTGCAGTCTGAGATGTGATTATTACAAAGCGAAGAAAAATTCATCCAAAAATGTATTTTAAAATTTAAATTAAATTCTAACTTCAATACCTTGTAAAACATATGACAAAATGAAAAATAACAGTAACCAGAACTAATAACTGAACCTCCTGCACATAAACCTATTTTGACATT
This sequence comes from Brachypodius melanocephalos, assembly GCA_013398615.1. Taxonomy (NCBI): domain Eukaryota; kingdom Metazoa; phylum Chordata; class Aves; order Passeriformes; family Pycnonotidae; genus Brachypodius; species Brachypodius melanocephalos. The sequence goes on along the minus strand of VZSR01001283.1, from coordinate 13,111,681 downwards.
TGATTTTGCTACCAACATTTAAGTACTTAAAAAACACCGAGTTTGCTGAGCTGCAAAACTAGCTTTGGGTAACTAGCTTGTTTTTCAGGTGCAGACAGAATATTTTCTTCATTTCTGCTAACAAAGTTGAACAGATAGGTCATTCGGAGTTGAGAAAGCAACGGGGACTCAAAAAAAGGGAAAAAAACCCCAACTTATTTTCCTTTTCTAGTCCCCTAATTAAAAAATGTTATGGAAGATGAGATCTAGTTTTGAAATCTTAAAGCATGTTTGAGTTGAACTGATTATAGTCTTCAGATAATACTTCCTTTGTTTAAAAAAAAATCATGATGTCAAGAATAAAACTTGGTTTGATTAACTTATTTTCCAGTTTGTGTACCCAGGATATATAAGGCTGCTTTATTTAACTTAGGAGAAGGAATGCTGGTTTGGTGCATTGCTTTGCAATTCATCAGATGGAGCTTGACAAAGGGGATTTAAAAAAGGATCTCTCTTAAAAAACAAACTCTTGCCTGCCAGCCCACTGTCAAGAATCTTCAGAGGAGACTGGCATGCAGTGGACCTTCCTACTCAGATAGTACTAACTTCATTAAATACAAATACAAAACAATTAAAATCAATTACATATCAATACCAATCAGTTGCTTATCAATCCAAGCTGTATTTAAACTTCTGCTTTAGAATTCATTAAATTCATCTGCTGCCTCAGAGTCACTTAAGCAGAGCCTTGTTTGACATGTTTTTTGTCTCCTGCTACCTTTTGGAACCTGAATGGATGAGATTTCTCTAATGCACAAGTAAACAGAATTTCATCTACTCACAGCAAGAAAATGTACAGTTGCTAAGCAGTCATCAAGCCAATAATCGTCGCTTCTTGGCTAAGAACTGCCATGCCTAAGCATCAAGACTGAAAAAGTATACATCATTTAAAAGAAAAACATTAGGTTTCTTTCTGTCTTAAAATGTTGTTCTTCTTTAATTCAAGTGTGTATGACAAGTTTTCAATATTTACACATCTTTCCCAGGTAAATTTACTGTCTCAATATAAAAGAAGACTTGTAAAAAACTTTGCATATTTGTCAAATGCAAGACAAATATCTTTTTATGTACAGCCAGATATTAGAAAAAACCCCATTTACTCCAGTGATTCTGAAGTTCTACAAACCTCATGTTAAATTTTTATTTTTAAAGTTTGAAGCAACAAATAGTGACACACTATCTCTGCCTAGGCTTACAGAAGCAGTTATGCCAATAAACTCTTTATCAGCCAACAAACTTTATATCTAAAACTTGAATGCAAACAGCACTGAAACCAAAAGCTCTGCTGAACTTTTGGCTAGGAATATTATCTTTCCAATTCTCGTCTCTGTTTCCCTTAGACTGAAGACATCTTTGCAGGCTTCAAACAGAGGAAGGCTGCCAGCACGGTAAGGACATCTCCCTGTCTTCAGGCTCCCTGCATTGTCTCCCTCCCACCTCTACTGTCTAGTAGCAGATAAGCCCAGAAGGCAAGACAGATCAAGTAAAGCCAATTTTCAGAGCTGCACTTGGCACAACATGAGGAATATGTTGTTTTTATAGGGTCATAATCCAGGGGGGAAAAAAAAAACAAAAACAAAAAAAAAAAAAAACAACCACCCACCAGAAAAAAGAAATATAAAAAGAAGAGGTAAAAAAATGTTTTGGACTACAATGTGTAAATTCAGTGGGATAAAAATGACTCATACAGCCCTGGCTGGTTCAAGTGACCTCAAATACTAACACAGATACCATTAAAGAAAACACTAAATAAATACACATTCTAAAATAACATACCATCTATCTGCCAGTGCTAAGAATAGCCTTGTACTAATCTCTTAAAATACTGAATGATGGATAAACAGATGCTGTCGTACTGTGATCTCTATAACCAGAACAGTGGCTGAGCTTACCAGGACTGAAAAATCTAAAAGCAAGCACAAGCATTTTGTGCATGTCTGCCCACTGCCCAAGAGGAAAGGTCCTCCATTTCCTCCAACACAAGGGCTCCTGAGCATCACCTGCAGTGCAAATGGGCTCTAGAGGAACCAATGTATAAGTATTCACAAACGAGGTAATTTATCTCCCTCTGAAGCAGCAGAAGTTTTGTTTCTCAATGCCTTCTTAACGAAATAAAACATGTCAAAGAGACTACAACTAGCTCAGATGGAAAGTAGCCCAATTCCCTCAACAGTAAGATGGAATTAAGGACTAGTAACAACCAGGAAGGCATTTGAGTTACTTCTTTTTAAGTGTTAGTACAGATGAAACATATATACAGAATACTGTATTCTCATATTTCATTTTGGTTTACCATCTGGAAATTAGTTTTATTCAGGTTGTAATGCAGTTACAGCTAGATTTGCACTTGACAATGTCACTAATAAACCACAAAGTAGGCCTAATTTATGCCAGAAAAAAATTGCAACTCTGCCAGCATAGCTTACTTCATCTCACGTGAGCTGGAGACATTGGTACAAGCTGTTTCAGAAGGAGTGCAGTTTCACAAACAAACTGAAAACACAAACCAGCTCTTGTGTATCAACTATGCTTGACAGAAACCAATTCCCTTTGAAAAGATGCCTAGTGCACGCGGCTCTTTCGCACCCAGCCTTGCACAGATTTTTGGGTGCCCATTTTAGAGTACTTCTCACCTGGTTTTCAAGAGTGTGCAACGGAAACAGCTTCCACTGACTCGTGTTCAATTTTGGAAAGTCTGTGCTTCCAAGAACTAGCTAGACAATGTTTGTAATTGAGTTTCGAACATAAAAATGAATCTTTGCAGATAAGGTTTAAGTCAGAGCTTTCAAACTGAGGTAGCACTAATTGTTGTTGAGATGTCTTTAAATTACCATCAAAATAAAAATCCACTATGGCCATAAGTTATCATTAAATGATGAGTTTACTATTGGCTATGGGTACTGTACAAGCCGTGTTTTTCTGTAAAATACACAGCTCTTACAGCCTAAAAGTAATAAAAGGTCAGTGACATAAAAAAGCAACAAGTTTAGAAAGTATCAGTTCTGCTATTTAAAGACTCTGGACAGAGCAAATACTGGAGAGAGTGTGATATGAAAACAGCTATTGTCCAATTTCCCTTTCAGAAGTGTTAACTCTCAAACTGTCACCAGCTATACATTTTCTTTGTTTTTGGAAAAACAGGAACAATTTTTAAAACCAGTATCACTACAATAGCCTCTCTTTCAGCTCCTGACACCATCTCACATACCAGACATTTCAGTTCTATTTTAACAAGTGCTCTGGAGGAAGTAAAACATCCAGAGGACTTAAGGCCCCACTCAGAGATAAGAAATGCATTTGCAGTAAAATTATTGAAGTGCTTTTGTGGTTCTTTAATAGCATCTATCCCATCTTTATTACAATTAGTCATTTTAATATTTTTATAGCAGATTCTTTGAGAAGAGGGTGCTTAAAGGAAAGATGCTCCTGAGGTCCCTAATTACTGCAAATTTGTTTTTTTATAGAACCTAAGGGAAAATACAAGTATAATTTATCCTTAAAGCATCCACTTCATTGTTAACACTTTAAAAGTATATGGAAAGCATTTGGTGCAATAAAGAAGAAAACAATATTCAAAACATTAAGTAAATTGTTTCAACAAAGAAATTTATGCAACTTGCTTTTTACCTTAATAAGAGTTACAGATTGCCTTCTTTCCTTGTGCTACTAATGTATTTGAATAACAGGCTGAATTTGGCCACAAAGTGCTTTTTAACAGTATGCTTAAGTGCTCTGCTTACATTAATGCCTTTAAGAAAGCAGTAAAGCCAAAAGCAAATCTGGCTTTCACTAGCTGAGGTGTAGGCACCTCCAAAGCAGTTTACTTGAGTGCTTTTACTAAAAAAAAGCACAAACAAACATTCCACTCCCAAAACAACCCCGAGACACTTCAAGAGCATCTACTTACCTGTCAGATTGGTGGTTGCTGTTTCAGTTGCTATGACACACTTCCCATTCACGAGTGTAAATCAAATCCAAGATTCAGCCTGCCAGAGCGTGTTACCAGCTCACAGCTATACGGTGACCAAGAGCACCTCAAGTGTTCAAACCAAGTTGTTAACAGCCTCTTAACATCCTCTCTTCTTCATCTCATCCAACCAAAATAATCCCTTAACAACTCCTGATGTACTGGAAATACAGCAAACACCTACATAATTTCTCACTTGCTTCACTTTCCTTCCTCAACCCTCCTTCAACAAACTTTGGTCTTCCCCAGATAGAATCTACATTGATTAAAGGATTTAACTGTAGACTCCTTAAAGATTCAATGCACTCATTTAAGTTATAAATAGTTAATTCTGCAACTATTAATTAAACAGAATTCAACTGACAACGGAAACAACAAGAGATGAAACACAAGGCCCAGCTGCACTTACCAACTTACCATGACAGTGACCTAGTCAACAATAAACTGGGTCCTGAATGATCTGCCATGGTCAAGTGTTTCAAACAAGCCATAAGATTTAATGACCTTAGTGCAGAGAAAGAGGTTCTTTAATTCCCAGTAGAGTCAAGGGTGACTAGATCAGCTCTAGACATCTGCTACTGTAGAGGGATGGAGGATTGATGGCATTTATCACTCCTTTGCTGCTCTGCTATTCAAATATTTGCAAAGCACCTACTTAATGGGAACTATTATGCAGTATGAACAACTTTTGGAGACCATGGATAAAGACTGTTGACTCTCACGCAAAATACATTTTACCGCGCAGAGAATATAAATACACACAAGCAAACGGGCAAGGGGACATGCAAAGATGCCAGGAGAAAAAAGCCAAACCAGACACACAACAAGCAGAAGGCCTGTGAGAAGCTGCTCTTTTTGCAAGAACCAGACCTCTGCAAGTGCTCTGAACTAACAGTAATGCTCACCACAGGCTGAGGAGGAAGAAGAGAAGGAAGGAAGAAAAAAAAATTCAAAGCCTTAGTTTTGGTTTCTTAAACTTAACTTGATGAGACTTTTATAAATAAGCATGTGTCTTGTCAACACATTTCAACATGAAATATGCAGTGTTATTGACAGAAAATATTTTCCTGGCTTCATGTCTGAATTACAAGTAATTTACACTGTAACTAGTTTGAGACCTGTTCTCTTTTTAAATAAGTAGATTATGTTTCCTGAATATTTTTCTGATGTTTTTGAGTTGTATTTTGCAATTCGCTACAGATTATTAACTGTTTTTTAATAAAAGTACAGGTAGGGAAAAGGAAAAAAAAACCTCATTAACTAAAATAATCCTAGACTAGAAAGAGCAACTAGCAAACACATTTATGCCACCAAAAATTATTTACTCTTTTCTGAATTCTTAACCATGCCAGACTTTCCACCTCATGTGGAGTGAGTCTAATTTTTTGATTAGTATATAGCCATTAGCATATGTAATTTCCATGTGGAGTCTTTCTATTTCATGCACTAATTTGCCCATACTTTCAACTGTAGAAAGACTCCTAAACACTTTAAATATAAAATCCTGGGTGCACTTTTTAACCTATAATCACACCAACTTCTAATTTGTGAGATTTTTAGTTAGAAAATCTAAGTTACTAAAAAGCAAAAGTGCTGCAATTCAAGGACAAACGATGCTCTTCTTATCAGTCATTGCCCAAATTAAAATATTTAGTTATAGCCAAAGCATTGAGAAATGGCTAAGAAACTGGAGGTGCTTAACTATACTTTAGAAAGAGCTGGCAGGCCTTAGATCAACTCTTACAGGAAACACACCTTTATCCCAAGAACACAGAGGCAAAATCCTGCTGCCACATTGGTGAGGAGGCATTTAGCAATGTGGTGACGTACAGCACCCTGGAAAGCAGGCTTGTGCTAAGAATATCCACTTTCTCTTTTTCTGGAAAAATCAAAACACAGAAGCAGTAATCTGCCTTACCAGAAAAGGAAGATTGCAACAACAATAAAAGTCATAATTACAGTTTCTACATTCAATGCAAATAATTAACTGATTACGGGATAGATTTGCTTTTTGAGAGGACCAGAACAATCCCAGGAGGATGCTCTGTTCACAGTAGTCATTCACCTCCCAGTGTTACTGCTCCAGTGAGGATCACTGCCTTTGGGTAAAGCAGCATTTAAATCCAAGCATCTTCTCTTCCTTCTCCCCCTCCCTCAAATTGTGTTCTACAAGAAGCCTTAGACCAGCTGTGACAAATCTGTGGCTGCAGACATAATCAAGTCAAGCCAGCAGTTATTATAAAAAGTGTGTGAAAGTTTACAGTCACAAGAAAGACTCCTTGTAAACATTTTCGGCAGTCAGGAACAGGGACTCATCTCAATGGTGTCTTTTATAAATGCATGTCAGGGTCTCTTCCAAAATAATCTCTTGGTTTTCTGCTGAATCATCAGTAATCAAAAAAACCCGTAACAGATTATACTAGTTTCACAGCAGGTTTTTTGTGGGTAGCTTTCCTCTCTCTCTGAAATGCCACACCAAGACATTGAATTCATGATAAAACAATCCAGAGCCTTTAAAACAGAAAGAACAAAACAATTCTTTTATCTAGAAGAGCACAAAAAAAAGCCACCATTGTTTGCACAACAGAATGAATGCTGATGGCAATATTCAGTTTCAAGACAAACTAATACTATATGGAACCTCCAAGGTAGGACACATACCTTAAAGACAAGACATTTGAAGTGCCTTTGACTGGAGTCTTAGTCTGTTCAGACAGATAAGCAGTGCTGAAGAGACCTTCAGTGTTTCTGACTTTGATATAACCACAGCCGTGTCTCAGCCAATACACAGCAGACTGGTGTCTCCTGACACCAAGCATCATGCACAGACATCACGCTATAAGCTGCTGCTTGACTTTCTGTCCCAAAGGCTGTGGATCAAAAATATCTACAGTGATGTCTGTGGAGCTGCCTCATAAAACCATGGAAATAAAAAGGTGAATCACACACTGTTTGTCTTCCCTATATCCAAGAGAATGAGGGCTAAGCTGCAGAATTGGAACTCCAGTAACTTAATGGAAATACCCACTGATACTGACAAGTTAAATGGAAGAAAAGCCAAGAGCTGTGCAGAAAGAAAAATTAAAGGAGAGAGAAACTCAGTGCTAGGAAGGAAGAAACAAACAAACAAAAAAAAGAACCCAGGCAACTCCCAAGGTATCAGCATGACGCTCAACCTAAACCAGCTATTTTTGGAATTACAAGTTGTTCTGGGCACATCACCTGCCCAACTATCTTTGTAGTTGAGCATGTTTCTAAAATAAACAAATCAACAGAAGGCTACCTGGCCTTTCATACACAGTGATTTGGAAGGGAAACAAAAGACTGAACAGTAGTATGGGTAAAATGGTAATTCTGCATTGTAAGTAAAGCACTGCAAGTTCATCAGTGTTATTCTTGTTCCAGTCTTTTCTGACCCAGATCTTGTTATTGTAAGGAAGAGCTAAGTCAGCTGCTTTCTGAATTAAATTTAACTGTTTTTCTATAAGCTGAACAACAAAAGCTTTAAAGCCTCAGTAAGAAGAAATGGCAAAAATCCCTCAAAATGGTATTTCCTTTTTTCTTGAAAACCACTTTTCATATGAATCCTAATGTCAAAGTAGTTTTCTGGTGGGGAGCTACAAAGAGCCTGGCAATCTAGTGCATCCCATCCTTGTGCCTCTCCCCTTGCTGAGCCACAAGAACAGCTACTGTGATTCCTCCTTCTCCCTTCAGTGGTTAACTGGCTGAGATGGCTCATCACTTTATCACATCAGCGCCACAGCCAATGCAAGAGAGCGGGATGGGGTGACACAAGGCACAATGGCAAGCAGTGAATTGAGCAAAATATTATACTGTTGCAGAGTATTCGATCCTGAGCAGAGCAGAGCATGGCCCCATGACAGTCCTCCTGTCCATATCAAGGCTCTCCATTCATTTGTGTCAAGTTATCAACTGGATCTAAGCAGCTGGTGTCTTGCCTCAGACTGAAGGGGACTCTGCCAGGAGATCAATGGGACATGACCGTGACAGTCTAAATTGTTGGACCACAGATATAAATAAGCAAATGACATAGCATATATTCTGAAGTTCCAGAAGTCTGCTAAGCTTTCCAAGGCTTCAAAGACTGAATTAATATTCTTATATTATCCTGTATTGCTAAGCTAACTGTAGCTTCTAGCATCTCATTATTCTAAGGTATCTTCAGTTAACTGAGAAATGTAGAGATGCTTTTCCTTGATGTTAAAAAAAAAAAAACCACAGAAAACCATTCAAGCCCCCAATAAAAACCCCTATTTGTAGTAAATTCACCCTACAGCCTGCTTAAACAGGAGTATTTAGTGCTCTACGTGGAGACTACAGTTTATCTGAGTTTTACTTCACCTCTTTAGGTAACGTCGTTTACTTGAACAACAAAAATCCTTATGAACCATCACATTTATCGGCCAATATTAACTCACATAGTAACTCCCATTGTACCTACATACAGCTGTAATAAATTATTAGTACTAGGAAAATCACATTTTGCTAAACAGTTATGCCTCACTGCCTGTTTGGAGACAGCTTTAACACCAAACAGTGTATAACTGCACTCCCCAGTAGTAAGCTACCACTATTTCCCTGAGAAATACAATGAAATCAGAGATTCTCATGAGAAATTACATATTTAATTATAGCACTCATCTTCCTGGAAGTTTAAAAATTAGTTTAAAAATACCGTGCCCCAACTTGAAAACATAAAATGCATTGAAAGCCCCACAGGTGGTTCAGATCCAACAGATCAGTCCAAAGCAGGTCCTCAAGATTTGGAAATACAAGGCAAGTTTTTCAAGTTTCCTCCGGAAGCACTTAAGGAAGCAAGTGGCAAAGTTGAGAACATACATGCAAGTAATTTCAACCTTATCAGAGCTGAAATTTTACCTAGGTCTATACAGAGGCAATAGGAACTCACACAGGTATATATTTAAATAGGCCCCACCTGCACAACAGTGAAACCCTACCCACTTAGAGCCTCATCCAGAACACGAAACCCATGCTAAAAGATATAATGCTTGTACTTCTGGGAAGCACAGAGCTCGGTGTTGGTCCAGCAGTAGCAACAGATTAGTCCAAGTAACACCACTGTGAGCATCTGTAAGAGCATCAGAAATCCCTAACCAAGAAAGGAGAGGTCTTGGAGTTGGATGCCATTTATACTGATGGTTATGCCTCAAAGCAAAAAGAACTAGGACAGAATTAAAAAGGTTGAGTTTGCCTTCAATAATTGTTATTTCACTATTTTAGCACATTAAAAACCCAGTAACACTCCCTCCAAGTCAACAACTTGAAACTACAGAACAATTTTGTTCTCATGATATTTACCACTACAGACAGATGTTAGAATAGTTCACCCTAAGGTTCTTACAAGTCCTTCTAGTCTTACTTCATTTGGTCTTGACTTTTCAATAGGAGTTTCTCACACATACAAATCACATTACATTTCCTGAAGATCAATGAAAAAGCTAGCAGGAATTCAAGATCAGCACTTTTTCCACCAAATTGCTAGAGAAGATAAGCTCACTTGTGCAAGACTACTGGAACAAACTGGCACACAATCTGCCAACTCCTGACTCTTATGCACTGCTATCATGCTTTTTGAGAACTACAGGATGCTGCAGCAAAACATGTACTCTGACTGAAACAAAGGTTTAAGGACCTTTCCTTAAAAAAGAACAAATGCCAAGCCTTGCTAATTATCCCAAAGATTTCAAAGTAACAAAGATATATCTAAAATAGTAAAGTCACATGACAACATACTCTTCCTCTGTCCTTGCAGACGTTAGGATTAGAAAAGTAGTAGTGCAGGTCTGTAGTCTGGTTATATTTTACTCCATGCACACTTTTAATCCAGTGCCTGATAATCAGGAAACCTAAGATCTAGAAAACCTGTATGTTATAGATTTTAATACATCCATTTTGAAGAGCAGTTAATGAAATTTTGAGCAGGCAATATAACAAAATACTGCAATATAACAAATACTGCAATATAACAAAATACTGCACGTTCTTGTCCTGATAACTGTTAAATATAATAGAGAATAACTGTTAAAATAACTGTTAAATATAATAGAGAGCTTCTATAACTCACTCACACACTTTCTTTCGTAAGGAAACTAGACACACCAAATGTAAGAAGCTAACTGTTCATTACATGAATCATTTCTTCCACAGGCAGGAAATTCCTTTATTCCTTCCTGAAGCCCCATCACCACTGTGGTTTGGTATCCCAGGCTTTGCAGAGCTCCCTCCAGTCCCACCTCTTTGGCTGAGTTCCCAGCAAGAGGAACACCTCAGGGCAGCAGTTGTCATTCCAGTTATGGGCTATTGGCCTGACCAATCTGTTTTGATTTTAGAGGAGAAAGTACCATTTTCCAAACCGACGAGCTGACTACAGATGAGATTCCCCTTCCTCCTACAGTAGTGATGACAAGGTGCACGGCTTGTGCAGCTCCTGTGAGGCTGTGCATGAGGGCAGTTTTGGGAGATTAACTCCCACACCACTGAGCACTGCAAGCTGCTGGAATTGTTTTGGAACAGTCCGGACCACTGCCACCTGCCTTGCCACTCTCTTACAGCTTGCCTCAGTATAACAAGAAAGTGAATCATGACAAGGACAGTGACAATATCCAGAAATTACCTTAGAAAGATTCAGTGACTTTTTAAAAAACAGAGATGAGCGTGGGCTAAGAGAAGCAGACTACACCACTCTGATCAGCTACTGTATGATGCCAGAATGAAAAGGAGCATTTTTCCTCCCTTCTGCACAATCCTGAGCTGTAGAGATCACACAATACCACAAGAATCTCTATTCTGTTTCAAGTCAACTATCATCAGCTGACAGCACGGTAGAAATCAAAGGATCCATTTAATTGCTAACCACTTGTTGTCAGATCAGCTGTAGATGCTTCTCTGACAAGGGTGTACATAATTTAAAAGAGAAAGATACCACAACAGGAATTACTTGATATTTCTTAGGAAGATGATGGTGCTTGTGTACGATTTTTTCATTGATACTACTGAATTTGTTATTTTTAATACATCCATCAGCCCATAAAAACAGAGGTCTATTTTGTTTGCTCCGGTGCTTGATCAAACCATCACATGCTCCAAACACTTCCATGGAAAAATGCAGAATGTTACAGGAGCCTTGCCTATTTTTCTTTGGAAGTTTACAGCTCAGTAGCAGCTTACAGCAGCATTCACAGGCTCCAATACTCCACCTTTTGTCCTTAAAATTCTCTACTTAGGTTCTGCAACCAGATAAGTAAAGAAATCTCTTTACTGGTTATTTGTATCATATAAACAAAACAACTTTTACAGACTGTGATACAAGGGTATGAAAGAGTAGCAATAGCAACAAGAAACCAAGAGGCTTGAAACTCCTGAGGTCTAGCTGCAGTGAATTATAAACACCATGTTATCTCAGCTGTATCTTAAAATGTGAGGAAGGTGTAAGTAATCAACTCTCAAGCAATGAACATCTCCTGCTGAAACACAGACTACCACTACTGATTGAAGTTCTTCTCCAGAAAGCAAATTCACTCCTAAAACATCTGCTTGTAACTGGAACAATATCCTTTGTCATTTATTTACATGCTCTTTTCCAACATGCATCATTTTCTGGCAGCAAAACTTCAGAAAAACAGATCAACATACTGATTTCCCCCCCACCCCCAACTTCACGCAACAAGAAAAAACTATTAAATACTTCACTGATAAAACTTCATAAGTAAGGAGAAACCAGCACAAATACCATCATTCCTGAGATATATCACTTGGTTAACAAATGCTTTTACACCCTAAGGAAACAGTAAAAGTGGAAATCGAGTGCTGTTTCTAGCACCAAGAGAGCTAGGCAGCAAGTTTTTCTTAGGTGCTCTCTAAACAAACTATCTCCAAGATGCTTAAAAACAGCTAAAACCACCTTATCATTTGTCTAATTCAGAAGTAGCCACAGGTATCAGAACAATTAACACTCCTTTTATTCCTTTTTTTTGCTATAACAGATATTTTGGATAGAGAGCATAAATGCAACCCATTACTAGGACAGCAAGCTGACCTGCTCACTTGGGTACATCATATGAGTAAAGGCTATTTGATTAAGGAAAGTTTAGGCAGCAAGTTTCTCGGCTGGTAACAGCTCATTCTTTTCTTTCTGGAGGTGTTAGGAGGAGTAAGGAGGGAGTGAGATCCCCTGTAACACAAATCTGGAATCTTCCACTAAAAGCCCCTGCACGTTGCCAGAGCTGCATCAACTCCTGCTGCAGGAGCCCCTGCTATGTGTTTTTACTTCAGAAACATATTATCCTGAAGACAGTATCCAATTCTCTGAGCAAGCAGTAACTGATATTCCATTCCATTTCCATTAGACTTCAAGTCTCTACAAGCTATTTAACTCTGAATTTCACATTCCCTATGATTTTAAGTTTCCACAGAAAGTTGTGAACAAAGCACTATATTCTAAAAACCAAGTAACTTATTGAGTAAAGGTTATGCTATAGCTGGCTGACTATTGTTTCCTCCAGGGCCTCAATATTTAAGGTTTAAAATGAGATTTCAATGGAAATCATTGTCAGTTTGATTTCTTTCATGAAATCATCAATTGCTTCCTTATACAAGGATGTTTTTTCATTGTAGGAGGATCTGTACTAGCCATTCCCATCTCGAGAGGAACATGGTGTCATTAACTGTCACACAGTGCTCTGAGGCTGTATAAACACCACCAGGCTCGGCCAGTTTCTGCTCTTTTCTCAGTCAACATAGAAGCAGAGAATGTAAAATGTAAGATCTAGACTAATTTATGTATAAAAAATTTTAAGTGTTGGTCTGTAAGCTGTATTTCTTCTAATTTTCCTGTCACAAAAGGATGTTTTTCTAAACATTCATCATTTGCAAAAAGCATTTAAAAAGAGAGGCATGATAAAGTTGTTACAGCTGCTATTTATGATGCATTTAAAAGTCCAGCAATAGTATTTTAATTGAAATAGTAAGAAAAATGTGAAGATGAAATTCCCTTTAATAGCTCAAAGGCATGCACTATGAACAGTCAGTAACAAAATTAGATTGAAATGTTTTAAGGGCAAACATACAGAACTGTAATTCTACAGTCCAAAATGGCAAATTCCATTGTAAAGTGATTATAATCCTAAGTAGAACCATGTTACAATCTGACTTTTTCTACTGCCAGAGAACATCCCCACCCCTGCAAGCCAGTCTTGTCAGTTTGGAGTCAGATGCTGTCCTAAGAACTACCTCGCATGGACAAGAATTTTGCAGTAAAACTTGGCTAAGAAAGTAAAAGAGACTGTGCTGCTTATGTAAAGATGTAAAATTTCTATTCAGAAACACCTTTTCAAGTTCTAATGCAGGTGGATTAAGATGTACAGCTGATGGCAAGTGAAGATACTAGACCCACCTCAGACTAAGCAGTTTGTACCAGCTTCTTCCCTGAAATGAAGTGGCTAAACTCTGGCTTGAGCAGCAGCACGAGGACCTGAGCTGCAGTGCTCCTGCAGCACAAGCACAAACACCTGCAACTGAGGAACCATTGCAAGAGTGGGAATTCTCCTTCAGCTGAGGGAGCAGCTTGAGCTTGATGCAGTTTGATAAACCAGCCCTGTGGTCTTTCAGGCTTTTTAATAAAAGTGCATTATTAACACGAGAAAACAAAAACTAAAACTTCCACTGTGTTGTAGAGAAGAATGGCTGTAGAGAACAAAGTCCTGTTTGAGAATTTTGGATTACCTTATTCTTTTCATTGCTCGATCATGGTGGTGAAAAGTAAGCAAGAATTATCTATGTTCATCAACTATGAATAATTAGCTATGCTCATAAACCATCTTTACATACTTACATAGCAATATGAATATCTTTGGTTCCACAGAAGTATTACAGACTATTAAGTCTTTGCTTTCAGCAAGAAAAAAATGGTTATTTCCTAGAATGAGGTGCAGCTTTCCTTTCTTCCTGCCCTTACAGTTGGCCACAGAGTGTCTTACAAATGCAGATCCACAGACAGTGTTTGCTCACTCGTCTATCAAGAGCCACCTCTTTTCCCCCACGAATCAGAGCACATTTATTCTTTGGAGTTGGACGTTTTGCAATGTATCCACTTTAATTATTTCACAGTTTAATGTGGTAGCTTCACATGCCAGTACATCTGGCATATCTCTGTTATGCCCCTTGGCATTCCTCACTGCTTTCAGCAGCCTCATGTAATGCTATAACTATGAGGGCAGAAGGACACCACCTCAAGAACTCACAGAGCCCTCCAATGTTTTACTGCAAATTGTTCTCCAGAAATCTTTTAGAACCAACATACTCAGGGCAACAACTTAGGTGTTCTTAATCTCAGTTTTATGCTCAGTTTTTTGTCAGAAGTGCTGTCAGAACAAATGCTGCAGACTCACCAGGAGCACTAGGATAGTCCATTCCCAAATAAGGATGGCACAGAAGGTGCTATTTCCCAATGGTCAGTACTATCAGCATGACAAGGAACCCCAAATGTAAGCTAATTTCCTTTTTTTGTATTATAAAGACTACAGAGTTCTTAGCTATGCTCCTGTATATCTACCTACCTCCCTGCCTGCAGAGAGCTGGACTGTAAGTAAAGATATCTGATACTATATTGCTTTTCCAAGTCCAGGGATCTTTTAACCCATTTAAAATAAACTTCAAAGTTCCCTAACAACTTTAGCAGTCAAAAACAGTAAAGTAAAATAAGTTAAATATTTATCTTCCAGAAAGCTATTGTAGGGGAATTCACATAAGACTACAGGAAGGCTAAAATAAAAGAAAAAAAAAGCAAGTTGATTTTACACCTTCACACTTAAAGATTTCACTTGCTCTCACTCCCACACAATCCAAAGTACTAAGATGTTGTTTCCACCACAAGTTTTGAAAGAGGGAAAACAGCTAGTCTTGTCCTCCAGAAATTTTTGGGATCCACAACTGGTGATAAAAAAAATGAATTTTAGGCCTTTTTTTCTTGTATTCTTTAGGAGTCACTGATTAATACTGGGTGGTCCTTTGTCTCAAAATCACTAACTTCAGCCCCAGTGAGCATTAGGTCAGGTTGTCTGTCCATTATCAGGTTTTCCTCCCCAGTTAGGAGGAATGAAGCACACATGGGGCATGCTGCTCCTTCATGACTGTTCTCCTGGTGCTAGAATACAGCATCCTCAGGGCTTTCTTTTTAGCATTTTAGTCTTGACATAAACAGCACATTCCTCACATTTTACAGCTAGGAATGGTGACCTTGGTTATCAACACAGGCCACATTTTTAACCCTTTTTTCTGTAGTTTTCTAAGACCCTTACTATGCACACTTCTGTTCATAGTGCATTTGGATTAATCCTAATGGGTTTTTTTACAAAAGTTCAATTCCACAATTTTTTCAAATGACCAGAGTTCATGTCTACATATGCTTAAAGGATTAAGTCTCTAAGATATCTTCAGGCTTTTCTGTGGTCTAATTTTGCTACAGAAAAGACAGAAAACACAACACATCCTGTTCTTTCTCCTTTTGACTCTGCACTTAAATGCCCAATAGTATATTAGCACTATTTCAAGCTGGAAAACATGTTTGGGATGTCACAACTAACCTTTGTAGCCTTGAAGCTTGTTGTTCAGTATTAAAACAGTAAGAGGTCAAAGGAAGAGCCTGTTTCAGAACAGAAGACTACTGTTGCACAAAACAGAAGGGGTATAACATGAAGGGATGCATCACCCACATCAAAAACCCCCTGATTTATGTAATACATATTAATCTTAATGCTTGAGCTTTAACTTTTATTTTAACTTACCAGTGACTACATATACTTTCCACTGTATTAATTCTATTTTTTATGTTTTGCTGAGTACCAAGGTATGTGCAAGCATGCATGTAAACTTGCAGAACACAGAGAAACAAGACTTCCTTGGCTTTTTAGAGTATTAGAAAATAGCAGTTGACAATTGTTTATCATAAAGTAGCTTTTAAATTCAGAATTTGTATTACTGAAAAATAGCATTAAAATGGTAACCAGCTAATGATAACTGCCTAAATAGTCTTGAATAACAGCTTTAGCAAAGCTGCTTTTTTTTCAAGTTATCTGTGCTTTTCTACCCAGCCTGATTACTTTAAATAACTTTCTTTCAGGACTTTGGAGGTAGCATATTTCACTCTCTCATACTTCAGTTTTATTCACACTTGGAGCAAGAAAGGAAAACTCCTGAAATTTTCAATTACCAAGCTAAATAAATTAAAATAAAAAACTCTCTTAACACCTACAAATAGACCTCTGCCAGACAGAGCTAATTTTAAGCAGTCTGAAGTTTGAATCAAGGTACTTGCTGTAAATGAGTTTTCATTCCAGTTTAGCACTGTGATCCTTAAAATATGGAAAAAAAGAAAGCATACAATACTTTAAAATTTCAGCTGCTATAGCACTACTGGCACTACCACTTTCAGCTTTAGAAAAAGACTGACATTGTTGCCTATTGAACCAATTTAACACAAAACCCCCCTATTTAAAAAGTAGTTTTAACCATATTGTGTAAGAGATGACTGCTTGCTGGAGTAACTTATTGGCACAAAGGCTTTCGGTGATGCCTTCATTAGAATCACCTTGTAAAGTTATTTTTAAAGCCCTAGACAAAAGCTCTTTTAAAATTATTTTTATTTTTCAACCATATCTTTCACCTCCTGAAGTACTAGGACAAACTCCTGTGCCTAGGTGAGGAGGAGAGCTCACCTTCCCAAGGCAGATGGAATCACAGGGGATGTACAGGAGGGATGTACCTTCACATCTCTGCTTTAATTAAAGCCAACACACATCCAAACCACACTTTGCTTTTCTGTCCAAACTCTGAGTCCAGACAAAGCTGCTGATAGTCCATTTGGCAGCAGTTAGATCTGGGATGAGAAGGGCATGCCAAAAATAATTTTTACGTTGAGTTGGGAGGAAAATCAAGCCCCTTGTTTCGTCAAAGCCATCAGCAAATGGATAGAGTGAGAATCAGAGCTCCACTAGGATCAGGTGGTCTTATTGATTTGCCTGGAAACTAGATAAAGCCTTAAATATCTGATTTTATAACAATGCTTTTACACTGTGCTTCAGTCAAACCATGGCTTGTTCCACTGGGAAGCCACGGTACACCTTCTCATAGGAATCATCATTTTTCTGTCCTTTCATTTCTCACTGTATTTATCTCCAGTAACGGTCAACGCATGTCAAATGAGACTATAAATTCATTAGGGGAAAATAAGCCATATTTATGCTCTTACCATACTCTTCATTCTCCTACTCAAAAATGAATTAATGAGATTATTTACACATTCAAGAACATTTCTTTAATATTAAAAGCTCAGACTCTACTGCTGCACTTTAAAGCTGATGGTGACCATTGCTAGGAAGAAGACTCAAGAGAGCTGGCAATCAAGTGAATATACACCTTCTGCCCAAAAAACCCATGGAAAATCATGGACAAACCAAAAAACCATTGCTTGCTATGGTTTATTTTACTGTTGTTTTGTCACAAGCACTTACCCCTACCATGTGCTTTGTGAACTCATCTCTTGATAGTATCTAAAATGGTAGGGTTGTAAGAGGTTAAAAGGGTTACAGTCTTCAAAAAGTAAGATAAAGTCTTTTTCCCTTCCAAAAAAACCCCAAATTGTGTCTACTATTCCAAAGATCTAAAGAAAAAAACACAATAGCTCCATATACTATAAATAAAATCCTTACTTGTTCCAGTTACATACAAAAATCCATTACCATCGAATGCTGAAGTGCAACAACATTGGTTAGAAGTTAGTAACTCCTGCTAATTTATAAAAAGTATTATCAGAAAGCTAGAATCATTGCTGGCTATTCCTATATAAGAGCAAAGTTAAAATGCCTAGACCACACACTTGCAGAAAGAAGCCCATGTATATAACCCACAGAAGTTTGAAGCTAGAAACAATCACTGAATGAGTTTTAATTTTTTTTTCCCCAGGTCTTATTTTCATGTATTTGGGAACTGACAGCGATTGCGCTGTTGGTATTCAATCTTTCACATTCTCCAGACAGAACTAACCAGTTGACACTGCATTAAGGGTAGTGGGGACATGAACTGAATTTACACCCTGGGACAATTTCTTCCCACGTTTTAAAGGAGCACTTATTTAAAAAACAGTCTGTTAATTTTCAAACAGCCCCCTTTATCTTTCACAACTCAATCTCTCCACCAGGAAAAATCCTGAGCTTCTGCCCATCTTTGCCTGGTGCATTCAATAATCAGCTGAATATAGCAGGATTAATCCTGACCCTCAAAACAACACTACTGTGTAGTAGTTTCATGGGAAAGGATGTCAGAAGGAAAAAAAGTCACATCTCATCCCCTCTCCAGCTTCATCTGGTATCAGTCACATTTCCCCAAATCACCCTTTAGAAATACAGTATTGGGGGCAGTTGGGTTTTTTTGTAAAAAGGGGAGGAGGAAATGAAAGACAGGAGAAGGTCAGCAGTGGGTGGTTTGTTGCCTGAGACCTTTTAATGTATTTTCTCATGACATATGTTTAAAATACTTACATTATGAACACTGTAACCTAGATGTTTATAAACATATTTAATGCACTCCCTAAAAACAGAAAGAAACCATCTGAGTGCTTCATCCCTCTGGAAAATGAGATGGGCACACTGTTGACAGGTCTGTGGCATGGAGGGCAGAGCCCACTCCTGGAGAGTGGAGAATCTCCTTTACATCACCACCTCAGCTCACTTTAAGAAAGTTTCAATACATTACAAAGCCCTTAAATTTCCTTTTATTTTTTATGTTCCTAGTGTTTGCTTTTCCCCTCTAGACAAGGCAGAGTAATTTTTCATTTTGGGGGCCACTGACAGCTGTTAGTGCTGAATTCAGGCGGCAAAACATTACGGGAAATCTTAATTCAACAAAATCTCAAGCAAAAGTATTTGCAGACATACCATCAGGCTTAAACCTTGTAATTGCACATGTCTTTGTACATGTGTCAGGGACACAAGACAGGAACATTGTAGGAGAAGGGAATACAGGTGACCTCGGCCCTGATAAGTAACAGCTGTGTTAATTACCCCATACAGCCTCACCCCAATGAGTCACAGTTATATCCAATAAAGATAAGTGTGATAAAAGGGACTGGGTTAGTTGGTGAGAGAGCATCATGGAGGAGAAGAAACCCTGAGGAAGATGGAACCAGAGGATCATGGATAAGGATGATGCTGAGGCAGCTCTGAGGAAGAAGGATCCTAGGGAGAGAGAATCACTGCTGTGAGGTCAGTCTGGGTGTGCAGTTAGAGCCTGTTGTCGGAAGCTGCAGTCAGTCTAGCTGGGTAAAAGCCTGCAGTCAGAGTCTGCAAACTGATTCCTGCAGTCAGAGGCTGCAAGGGAAACCTACAGCAGGAGCTTACTGCAGCCAGAGCCAGTGAATGCTTAGAGTCAAGATAACTTAATTGTAAAGAGGAATAAACCAGGACCCTTTTCATGCTGTGATAAACAAGATGTCTGTGTCTTGGCTCATTTCTACCATCTAACAAGAGAGCTGCTGCAAGAGAACATAATTTGCTTTCATATCAGGAAATTAGTTTTGAAGTTCTTTCTAAAAATTTGTTGGTATGATTAAATTTAGGACTAATTTGACCTCTCTCATTCACTGCAACAGATATTTTCAACACAACAGTTTGAAACAGGTGTATTCCTCCATATCCACTCTGTCCCCTGCAATTATCAGTAATTAACAGCTAAAGACACACATGGAATCCTGAAGAATGAAGAACAACTTTTTTTCCTTAAACTAAACATTTACACTTTTAAGCTCCACATTTTTCCTTAGTACAAAAATACTTGCTCCTTATTGAGGTCAGTTCTCATGAGGAAGCAGTCTTGCAATATCGTCTCCCATGTGCTTTAGCCACCCCCCAGTGAGTGTATTCTACTCAATCCAGCACTGTTAAATAAAATTAAGCTCGTGTTCCTTCTTCCTTCTAGAGAAGTCATCAAATGAGACCGTACACACAAATTACTCCCTCTTCTTGTTCATGATAAGTAAATCTGCACTAGAATGTTCTTCCTTCAAAGCAGCAGAATTAAGTCAAATGCAGGAGTACAATATACTTTTCAGGGATGATAGTTAATGACTGGACCAACTTTGAAAAGACAGGATTCCCTGACCAGAAAAACAGAGCTGGTATCACTTCTACTACATATGGGTAACCTTATGGATTTTTAAGAGTTTAGCACCTTCTAAAGGTATTGCTAGAATTCAAGATCAGACACCTATTTTTAAAGATTACTCTACTTTCTTGTTCTTTCTTCATAGAGGTAAACAGAAAATAAAACAATCTTGTATGCGTGGAAATGATTATAAAGACTTAATGTTACTGGACCTAACAAGATGCATCAGCATATGACTAAACTACAGGAGTTAGAACTGTAGCCCAAGTTTTTATATACTTTGAAGTCTTACAGCAATTAAATCAAAGAGCAGAAATATTATCAGCTAACTAACAGCATAACTCATCAGATGTGTGTGAGGCAAATGTGTTGTACAACGAGAGTACACATTAAGGGGCAAGAGAAAGGGATGAGACTCTCACGATCCTAAGACACATTCTAAATGTCCTTAAATGACTCAAACTCTAAATAACCTTTAAATCAAACTACAGATTACAATACAGACAGTATTTTATTGCAGGACCACTAAATGGAACAGTTTTGCACATTTCAATAACACATTGTGATGCTGCTTCATCGAGGAACAGAACCAATGTCCACATCCATGAAGCCTGATGCTGAGGAGCTTGCAGATTCAACGGTTTAAATTCCAAATAAAATAGTAAGTGAGAAGCACAGAAAAAAGGGAGAAGCTATCACAGAGAAAAACTTAGTTACATTTTTACCCTCTCTCATGCACAGCAATTAGACTGACAGGCTATTGAGAATACACAGAAGTTTATTTACAATCGAGACTGCATAGAGTCATATCAATGAGATTTGAGGTTTTATATCAAATTATGTCTAACTTTCAGCTATATTAATTACTAGTTTTTAAAATAATTTTTTTCTGTAAGCTCAGTCTAAGCAATTTAAATTATAATCCTACAGAGCCCATGAGATCTGCTTTACAAGTGAGTTTGTGATCAGATTCACTTGCCATCCAGAAACTGCAAGTCCACCAGAACATAATGAATGCAAGGCATTTAAATTTCATACTGTCACACTAAAGCCTTTTTTATTAAAATATTCATCAGAATAATAAAGAAAACCCTTTCACATTAACAAGAGGACACTGAATGGAAAGCCTTTAACTACACACCACATAGAGAAGTAGGTAAGTAATCATTAATTGATTTCCTTTAATGCTTTGATGTTTTGTCATAAAGTCATGTTAGTAACTGCTCAGATCCTGTTAAAGCCCAAGTAAAAGCATCAAAGCCATTTTACTGTTTTTGTTAGACACTGTAAAGAGATTGCATAGTTTTCACCTCTGACCTCTCATTGTAATTCCTTTATTTCACTTCATTATTACATTTTTTCATTAAGACTCAAGTAGAACAAGCAGTAACCTCAGACTTTAATAAAAGGTCACTTCTCATAATTTCGTACTTTATTCATCTCCTAAAAGTTGTACGAAAAACTAAAATTACAGCTTCTTTTTATATCTCAACAAAATAAATAATATCACTATATGCAAGACCGATTTTAGTTATCTTTTCAAAAAAATCGTACGAGGTGAAACGAACAGCACAAACACATATATGCCAAAAGAAGCCAGTGCTCAGGAAGCAGGCGTTGCCAGTCCTGGATGATGCAGCAGTGAGGTGAAGTTTTGAAACTCATCAACTATAAAAATCCTGTGTTTAAAAAAGCTAATTAACCAAGCTGCCAGCTACGTGATTTAAATAAAGAAAGCAATCTTTACTGAAGCAATCTTTAATTTTAGCTAACATGGTGTGTCGAGGACAAGGGCAAGATTTACTTCTTATAATCAACTCTTCAGCAGAGCTTTCCCGCCATCTGTCCCTTTAGAAGGGTCATCTCTTCAATCATTCAGATGTGAAGCGGAAAGCACCAAGATTAGATGGTGAAGCAAAGACTAAACACAGGTCTTGATTATCAGCTACCTTCTCACAACGATGACCTTTTTGTACGGTGTCTAACATAAAATTCATTGAACTCTTACAGCCTTAACTGAGAAAGACTACATTAAGCTTGATCAGAGAAGCATTCCCAAGTAAACCTGTACAAGCAACTACAAATCAAAACACTTCTCAAAAAGTGGCACATTTCTTTGGATTTAATAACAAATATGAAACACATAACCACACTTCAACTAATTAGCTAGGAAAGGCTTTACAAAAAGCAAAAGAAACATTAAAAACAAATGCAGCATTATTTTGGATTGGTTTCAAATTCACTACTGTAAAAACATCAGAATTCAGTTAAGTTTCTACTGTGGTGTAATATGTTTAAGAATGAACATAGAAAATATGCATTATATTTGAAATGGAGGAGCAGCAATAGCTTGTCATTGACAAAGTCAATGTCTATGACCTTGATAGTTTAAAATTCAGTTCTTCTCTTCCAACACAGACAGCAAGTCTATAGTACATCACAACAATTTGTGCTCAAAGATTGATAGTTTTTATCTTCTAAAGTCTCAAATTTGCTGCATGAAGAACCACTTGGTGGTTTTGAACCCAACTTCTACATCTTTCATGGGAAAAGGCAGAAATCACTTCCTGCCCAGTCCTCACTTTAACTTATGACTTTTGAGACTTCAGATCTCCTTCAATCATCCATTTTCCATCCTGAGAACTCTTGATGCTTAGTCATGTATCTATACCAAAGCTGTTCTGTATTTTTCATCATCCTTCATGCCCTCAACCGAGCTTTAAGCTCTACCATACCTTTTAGCAGGAGGAGACCATACAAAGTATTCAAAATGCTGATACAAACTGGATTTACACAGTAACACAGCAATCTTTTCTAGTTTACTCTGTATTCCTCTTCTGGTAACTGACAAATGCTTGTTTAACACTTATTAAATAATGACAGTACTAAGACCTTGCTCCTGCACAGTTAGGGCCTGTTTAGCATCCATCACTATATGTAAAGCTCTTCTCAATGCAGCTACCTGTTCTGACAAATGACAGCACTAGAAATTCAGTCATATGACTTTTTCTGTGGTTCTTTTCAGCGGTACCTCACCCTTACTATCCCAATTAATTTGATATCAGCAGCAAGCTTTCTTACCCATTGGTCACCAGGGCTTTTAGGCTCTTTTGTTTTGTTCTAGGTAATGTAGCAAAGTCTTAGATTCCTACAGCAATTTGTCCTGCCTAGCACTGACCTTCTTTACTGATACAGCCAAGCATTTACTTTCACCTTATTTTCTTTAAAAATTGAGAAATTATTTATCAGCACAAAGACCATCCCCCCCATCTTATGCCATGGCTTATTAATGCCCTTTAAAGCTTTAAATTTTGAGGGACCCTCTCAAAATTCACTTAGAAACCAGAGACACCTAAATCACTTTTATCCACATGGTTATTGACCCTCCATCAGCCTCCACAGTTACAAGACAGGCTTCCTTACAAGAGGCACATTGACTGTAAGAGAGAATGCAGAGACCACAAGGACAGAAGTAGTGGATAGCTGCATAAATAACACTACGAACTGGACTGTGTCAGACATTTGCATCAGAGTCTTACAAGTGCTACAGTGTCCCCTACCAAAATTTTGGCACCCCCACCTGCCATTCTCTATAGCACTGGCAACACAGTAGATATATACAAGAATTTACAGATCATCAGCATTCTGTTATTTTATCTTTGAGTATTTAGAACCAGAGTGAATACCAACCACCCTGTCCTGTTATTAGCTACATCCACAAACTCTTCTCCAGCCTCTACCCTGTTAGACCCATCAGTTGAGGAATCCCTCACAAAGAAAAGTTCAGAAACTGAAACCTTCAGTTTCCTCCCCACTGAACAAAGACATAAGCAAATTAATTTCCCTGCAAAAGCTGTATCTACTATATATGCTTCGTTTACATCCTCATCCACAATTCCTACATGCAGTGGGACCCTTCTGATCTGTAGGAAGAAAGCACTATTAGCAGTTTTGATGTCTTTTGTTAACCACAAACTTCTCAGTGTGTTTCTACATTTAGATTACTAGACTCACGATTTTAACACATTTGAACATTCCTTCTGCTCTTTTGTTTGTCTCCAGGCTACCCAGGTTTCTTCTTTCACTTGTCATTCTGGTAGATGGCACACACTGGCACACTCTTTCACAATCCATCCCCATGTTCTACCTCCACCTGCTTCACTGTGCTCTAGGTCACCTTGAGAGGTTGAGATTTAAAGAGCTGTCTGGTTATTATCTTTATAAGAAGGCTTTTTTCCTATTTTTAATACCATCTCTTTGAACAAGATGGACTTTGAAACATGTATTTGATGATGTACAAAAGACTTAAATCTCCCTTTAAAAATGCAAATTAGTTCTCACCTACTATGTCTTTGAGCCATGCTGTGTGGTGGTAAGTGTGTAATAAGCACAGCTGGGCCACATCACATGTGGTGTGCAAGTTACACAAGCAGACACTTCCATTGATTCAAGTTAGACTCCAACACCCTGAAAAATTCAAACGCAAACCAGGGCAGGAAGGACAATACCAAAAAAACCCCAAAAAAACCCAAAAAAAACCCCCAAAAAACAAGCCCAAAAGACAGAGGCATGGATTTGATAAAGTTAGATTTATGGCTTTCCTAAATCACTTTTTTGTTTTGTAGCTGAACTTTATTTGTTCATCAACTTACTCTCTTGTTGTATGATATTATCACTGGAATAAATCCAGTTTCCACATAAGTAAATCTAATGCACCTATAACACTACATTCAAATTATAAAACAAAACTTGTGCTGCACAACAACAGTTAAAAGTCTGTAATATCTACAAAGACTGAACAGTATCATTTAGACTTAATTTTGTTCATTTTCCCACCCAGACTGCAGACTGTGCATCACTTCTTATAGAAAAGAGATATTAATAGCTACAATTTACACCACAACATTAAATTTGCATTAGCTATAGAATCAGTTCTCATCAGTTTCCAGAATAATAGTGTTTAGAATGAGGCTAATGCATTTCAAAACAGTTTACCCTATAGCTCAAGATTGCAAAGCCAGGACCTTGATCTACCCACAAGACAAGAAATATTATTTCTTCCATCTTTCTCCAAAACCTCAGTGTTTAAAACAACATCTTAGTACTTGGCATATTTAACATCCAACTGACAGCCACATTTCACTTCCCAATAATCAATATTCCTTCAAAGTAGAACATTTGCCTTAAAATATACTGAAATAGGTGTATCTAATGCTCACCGCATCATAGCAACTAACAAGTCAGTCACATTTTTTCAGTGAGGGACAGAACATAGCTCCATGGTTTTACCTCCCTTAGATTTAGCCTTAGTCTCAAAATAATTTTTTTTTCTAGCTCCTCTACACAAACATTCTCATTTTTGTAAGAATCAAGGTACTACCCTGCATGTAATAGCCTCCCCTCATTAGGGAGTCTTGGTTCACCTCTTCAGCATGAAAAAAAAGTAAAGTGAAGACAAAGAAGTCTTGCTCAAAGAAGTAACACAGTTAAGTATTGCTGGAGTCTCATCAAACTCTGGGAAGTGTAGCAGGAGCTTTGAAGCCTTGCTACACAAACAGACATCTGTTCACTTCCAACAATTTGCAGGCTAACCAGCATAAGTAACAAAAGTAACACTGGAGAAAGAAATGCAACAATAAATTTTTTTCATAACCAGAAAGTATTTAAAATTCATGGACCTCTATATCACATGTAATGGCACTCTAAAACATTGCAAATATTACAGAATTTAACAAAACTGAAGGTATGAAAAGGCATTTCAAAGACAGTAAAACCTACTTACATGATATCACTGCAGTTATGCCACAGTAGCATGATATATTAATAACTGGGAAGAAATATCACCTAATCAAGAACCTAAAAAGTTTCTCAAGTAATTCAGATGGACGACTTCTCTTATAGATACAGTCTTACTTGAAGGTCTGTCATCAACAATTCTTTAAAAGAATTTTATTGAGGTATAGCCATTCATTTTTGTAGACTCTTCTGTAGTTAAGTTCTTGCATTAATTGTTTAAGATATTTCCATGAAAAGTATTACCTCACCTTTTACTGCTGACTTGAATTAGATTGACTCCTTGACCTGAAAATTTTCTAAGGTAAAAAAATTAAAAATTCTAACATACTTCTGTCTAGAGAGCTGAACTAATCCAATATATAGCGACCTACTCTGTAGGATCATAGCAGCACTCACACTAATGCTGCAGTAATCTACTTTCCCCTTGTCTCAAACTATTTGTGATATCGATGTAAAAAGCATTTGTAGCCTTTTAACAGGAGTGCTCTTGCAGAACTGAACTTGCCTTTTGGCACAAGCCTAACAATTCTTATGACTTTATTCTGTGGGGTCTACAGTTGAGGAAATTTCCCATTTCTTCCAAATTAAAAGAATAACCTCATCCTAAAGCCATCTTACTTTAATATATTCTTCCTTTCACTGATGTATCTGAAAGTATAAGGGATGGCCCTATCAGCCCATCTCTAGCCAACATTTTCAGCTACAGTAAAATGGAAAAGCAGTCAATCCAGCAGGCTCATGTCCAAACTACCACCCTGAAGTCTTGTCAAAGGCCCCATTCACCATGCCACAATTCTACTATATTAGATTTTATTTTTTGTAATCAGTTAATTATGTCAACTATAGAACAGACTTCACATAACTAATGCAGCAGCATTTCTTGGGAAGCTGCAAGGCTGCCAGCACAAATATTTCAAGGCTTTTACAATAGCTAGTTTTTATGGTAGGGCCTCTCTCATGCTGCTGGTGTTTCAATCTTTATTGTGCTTAACATAAAGGAGAGAT
This sequence comes from Brachypodius melanocephalos, assembly GCA_013398615.1. Classification (NCBI taxonomy): domain Eukaryota; kingdom Metazoa; phylum Chordata; class Aves; order Passeriformes; family Pycnonotidae; genus Brachypodius; species Brachypodius melanocephalos. The sequence goes on along the minus strand of VZSR01001283.1, from coordinate 13,084,680 downwards.
CTTTGTTGTGAGGATACTGTAAAGCTGCCTTTGCATATTAAAACAGATTTTAAAATTAAATATTAATTGTTAGAAAAGCATACATTAACACATACAGAGACAAGCAGACCAAGACTCAGTGGCCACAGTAAATTTAATCAGAACCCACACTCCATTAACAGCTGGAAGAGTTCCAGAAGCCGCCTGTGCCCTTGGCCATCTGCCAAGACCACTGATTGTGTTTTAAGTCCCCTGAAATTACAAGGATTTACTCAAATATGCCATTCTCCACTCTCGGTGCGGTATTTACAATTTTCTTTTGTGGCACATATAAAAAGTAGCTGTCTACCTCACCACCAGTACACTTCCATGCTACAGATGTACACAGTCAGACATACTTAATGCTATCTAAATTGCAACTCTGTTTGGCACATTTCATAAATGAACTGTAGAAAAGGCACTAGTGACACCTAACATCAACAAACTATAAGTAGTATCCAAGATTTGAATTTAAGTATGAAATTTAATCTATTGAGACAAAAATGAAGGCTTTTGAGCATTTACCAGAGCTACCTACAAGTATATTAGAGACGAGCATCAAAATTCTTGTCCCAAAAGCTTCATTCAAGTCTACTGCTCATTAGTCATGGCATGCACTAATACACAGCTCTCACAATAGTGTTGTGCAGAGAATCCTGAAAGGAGGAGGAAGTGTTAAAACTCATCACAATACCTGAAAGTCTTTAATATCAAAATGAGAAGTCAATTTGGCCACATACCAAGAAGTCTGGTGAGTATAATATCTTCCAAGAGCATATGCCATGCAGTCACAATTCTCTTTGGAGCCCTTCATATGACCTGGTATTTTACTTAGGTAAGATATCAGAACATCCAGGTTATGAAAAGAAATAAAAATCAAGGCAGATAGTGATGACTTAAAAACTCCTGCAGAAACAGTGGTAGAAAGGGAAGCATAAAACACCCCACGAAGCACAATACTTATTCAACTGCAGGTCCAGAATAGTCTGGAAGTATTTGATCCACATGTTGTATGTGAAGTCAACTCAACTCTGAATTCCTCAAGCCCACACTGAGATCTGCCATCATGACAGGAAGAGCTAGAATATTTGCACAAAGCACGTGCGTTGCAACTCACACAGACTAGGAGCTGCTCTTGAAAGCACATCAGTGCAAGTACCTAAGTACTGCCAGGTATCATGTTTGATGTATGGAAGCCTAACAGCTTAAGAAAGGGAAAATACTCATTGTCAGAATAACTTTCAAACTCAGAAGACTACTGTACAATACAATGCAGCACTACAGTGCTAACTTTGCTCATCGCCTTCTCCAACACAGCTCCATGCAGAGTAACCCAGCTTGTCAGCCAGACCCAGCCTCCCACCCCCTGGCATTCAACATGCCTTTTGTTGAGCTCAGCTGGTGACCTACCCAGACAGTAGCCAGCAGCAAGACCAGCTCAGGCTGTGGTTTTCCCAGCCTTTTGCTTAGCAGCTAAGCTGAATTACATGATTTGCCACTTGGCAAGGTGGAATAGTCCTGCCTCCTTCTCCCCTTTCTACCAACAACCCCTTCGATCAGAAAGCAAGTTGATTCAGCTTATGAACCCAGCAAAAAATAAGAACAATACAAAAGCCAAAAACGCAGATTTTTTTGCCAGAATAGTCTCTGGTCTTTTAGCAAGCTGAATTGATTTACTGGATCATCAGACAAATACCAGAGCCAGCATAAACTAAGCAGTAGGAACTCTGCCTCCTTTTATTGAAGCCACAGACACAGCTGAGAAGGGCTTGATCAGAGTTATTTATCCCTGTACCTTAAACCACAGGTAGCACTGCTGCTCTGCTGCAATTCCTGCTGCTGGGACACAGCCTAATAGAATGACTGCCTGAGAAAATACAAATAGGTCATTCAGGAGAGAAACCACTTGAATCTGAAGCATGTCTCTTATTGAAGTAGCAGAACAGTCTCTGAACATAGGCAAATTAAAACTGTGTGTTGGACCAATAGTAAGTGCTGAAGGTCTTGTTTAGTAAGCCAGTTAACTATTAGATGTATCATGTAAAACACATGGCAGTGCACCGTGGCTGCACAAACTTATGTAATTTCAATTAGGGTTCCCTTACTTTTTTGCCCATGTAGAGTTTATACCTGCTTGCCCTACAGAGTAGCACTGCTGTGAGAGTCTACAAGCGTCCCCAATATGAGTGAAGTTAAAACTGGGATGCAAGACACCAAAGCCAATAGTTTCCTCCTATCACAAGGGGACAGACTCATTGCTCCTGCATCCCACCAGGCAGCTCTGCCTGTCCCTTTTGCACTGACTGCAGTACTTGTCAGAGCCCACCAGAAAATAAGTATGCAATTTCCTAAAAGTATTTTCTCCTCTCTAGAAAACAGTCTGGCCAAAGGTATAAGACTGAGAAAAGTGGGGGGATAAAAAAGAAAAAAAGAATAGAACCAAACCAACAATTGTTGCTGAAATGAGGTAAAAGTGAAGCAATACCTGAAAATGAACCACAAGTTATCCCTCCCAAAACTTCTACTAGAAGCATACAGTCAGAGATATATAAAAAGACAGATTTAAGCAAGCTAATATAGCACTACCTATCTGCAAATTGTTATTCAGAGTAAACATAAATTATCCCTCAAGGTAAAGATTTACTAGAGACACAACCCTAAAATGGAAGGGGACACAGCAATGGAGGTATAAGTGATGTACATTCAAAAACAGAAGGGGAGAGACTCTAGGCATGGAAAAAAAGGATATCATTTCTGTGAAGAAGATTTTCAATAGTCTCATATAATGCCAGGAAGGAGTCTCATCAGAGAACTAACTGAAAGAAATAAAGTAACTTTGCCATTTCTTGACAAAGGCAGGGGAACAGTTTGTTCAGGTTTCCTTATCACTTACTGCAAAACCCAAAACATTAAAGACAGAATACTATGATGGACTAAGTCCAACACATTCATTTTTAGGTTCAGCTACAGACTAAAACTGGTGTCAGTGTCTCCCATTGGGACAAGCAGAAGCACTTCCAAGATCCCAAAAGCTACCATGGATATGAACTATCTGTATTCCAAAGGGATTTTTAGAAAATCCCACACCAGAGACCATACTTCCATTTCCTTTACATTTTAGTTGCCTAGCAATTCCTGCATATACACCTAAAAACATTTCCCCTAAAAGACTGATATTTAAATTAGCAACATGAGAGTTGTCAGATTTTACAGCTTCTTTTCTTGACATAGAAAGTACAGAATTGATTAAGTGTTAAGAGACTTGGTATCTGTTGTTAGAGGACAACAAGCTCAAGACTAAAAAGGCTTATTAGGATAAGGCTGTTGGTAAAACCTACAGAAGCAGAAATTTCAAGCAGTAACTGATAGATTTGACTTCTTCATCTATTGCTCCTCCTCCTGAGGATCACCATTACAACCCTCCAAGTTTCAAAATCACTACCCTCCACACACGGAGAGAAACCGACAGAGTCCCAAACAGAATCTGGTTCCCAGCTGGCAGAGACCAAGGCTTAGCCTTACCACTGCAGCAAGGCATCACACAGCTCATCTCCCAGCAGGCTCTCCTGCCCACTGTTCCCAGCAATGCTTGCATCCCATTCCTACCCTTTCTGCTGCCCCCTGCCCACCCTGACACAGCTTTCAGCAGGCAAGCAGCTGACCTGAGACACACACACACACACAGAGCTTGCAGCTGAGCTCACCTGTGCAAAGGATAGGTTTTAGGGAAGCCCACATTCACAGTGAAGCCATGCTTTTATACAACAACTTGGCCAGAAATCAGAGAAAGCCATGTAAACCCCCAAACAAAATTCCCCTCCAGTCTGCAAAACACCGTTTCTCTTCCATATGTGGAGAGTGAAGGTACAATGCCAGCTTTACATCTTTGGAAATCTTTAGGAGTGAAGGTATTACACTGCAGTATTACTGGTGTCAGGTTATTTCATATTTCCTGACCTTAAGTACCCCTTGGAAGGGGGTGGGGGGCAAGCCAATAAATAATTTAAATAGTTCATTAGTAAATCACCATAGAAAATTCACAAGATTAAATGTCTTTGGTTTCATACTGCTGGAGCTAAGTGACAAGGCAAGTGTCAGGCAGCAGATGTTTATACTAACACAGGATATATTTTATATTTACAATAGAGTCATGCAACAATTTTGCAGTCATGGCCTGGATAATTGAAGATGACTAACAATGGTGTGGACTTTTCACTGGTGGTTAGCTTAACTTGGCTTTGAGGTAATCTTGCACAATTTCCTATTTCTTTCTATTTTTTGATGACAATTACCATTCCAAAACTTTAGACATCCATAGCATGGGTACCTCTCTCTGATCAGTCACCATGGATGCTTCAAGAGCAGATTTCAGCACCCACGACCTGTGCCAGATTGACTGGCCCAAAAGCAAAGCTGCAGGCTGGATTTGTTTGACTGCACTTCTATCACTGTTCCATTCACCATGCCCCTCCAAGGTGGCTGCAAAGCTGTCTGCTCTCTGGGGGAGCTGTGAAGCAGGTACCTTGTGCAAAAGTGAACACTGCCAACTCCACCAGAAGCCCCAGTCAGATTCTCCTGAGCACTTTCCTTTGTGCATTACTTATGCAAATACATGTAAATACAAAGGATCTCAAGGCTTTAGGAAGCACTTCAGAAAGCAATAAGTTAATTAGGCAGGAAATCAGCTTATCTGTCCTGGAAGATACAGTAAAATTCAACAACACCAATCCTTTGGACAATCCATTTAAAAAAAAAAAAAAAAAGTTAAGACTTGCAAGCTCTCCTCAGTAGAGCTGTGACTCACTGCACACTGTTTATTTTATGTTAAAGGAGTCCAAAAGCCGAGCATTTTCACTCCTGGTTTGTCTGGCCCTTTTTGTCCACCCTATCTCAAGCTCTGAGACATTAGATATATCTGAGAATTTAAATAAAACTGCGTGTATTTCAAAGAGTGGTTAAGAAATCTAGCACAAATTGTAGAGAGACTGCTGCATGGCATAACTGCATCAACAACTATGCTGTAACAAAGTTTAGCATTCCTGGACAAAAACTTCAACAACTGAGAGATCATTTCCATAAACTAAGTACCCTACATGGTTACAGCCCACAGAATTATATTTCAAGTATTCGACATAACAAGCACACGAGAGAAAAACACTACTACCTAGACAACTATTATTAGTCCATATTGCATGGTATGGAAAAACAGGATTCATCAAAAGCGTGGAGCAAGGCTCCAGACATACCCCATAATACCCAGAAAGACGAGTCTCTGCATCCCTCAGCAGAGCTGCCTAGCATGTGAGGTTACACAGCAACTTCTGTGGAAAAACTTATATTCAAGTAAGGGGGAAAACACTGCAAGCGCAAATCTGACAAAGCAATTCTGAGCTCAGTCTTTCCAGCTAGTGAAGCAAAGATAAGTAGCAGAGAAAATGTAGCTCAAGGATCATGCTTTACTATCTTGGCTCCCAGTTGCTTCCTCCACCTACTTGAAGCCACAGTATTAAATTCCATCATCCAAATGATCCATGCCAGCTTGCACCACTATTTGAGTCTGTTTTCAATAGCAAGTGAAGAAAACCAGGGAAACCTTTGCAGTAAAACTACTTGCCTTTACAAGTAGCTATACAAGTTCATTTTGAGAACTCCACACAACCAAATCTATGTTCTTCCTTTAATGAAGGGCCTAGTGCTTTTATTATTTAAATACAGTGCTTCCCATGTCAGAAATTAGTGTGACCCAAATTCTCTTTTTTCAAAGCTTTTGACCAGTAAGTCAAACGTTCACAGAACATTCCAAACTCCCCCCTCCACTTTTTTTTTTTTTTGAGGAACAGGCTATATATATTTCAAGACTATCTGCAAGACACAGATGATCAGGTTCCTTTCAGTTTTGCTTATCAAAAGGCCACTATTGGTCAGAATACAAGTCTGACCAAAACCCAAGCAATCCTGAAATCTCAGTTATGTGCTCATATGTAACACAGATCTCCTGGATGATGTCTTCAATTCAAAGGGGGTCCCATCGCAATACAAATAAAAGCAAGCACGTTACTTCAGGTGTTCTTTCCACCACCTGAGTATAAGGATGTCTGTGCCCTTGTGTCCAGGTTCCAGCTGACATCTTAACCAACTCAACTACATAAAGTAACACACACTAAAATATGATGGTTTAAATCAATTTCACCTTGTAAATAAAAAACTCCATGGGATCTCTTAAGCAGTGAATGCAGTTTTAGAGTGAATTTTAGCCTTGCTATTGAGATAATCATATGCACACAGCAACAGCGACTTCAGTGACTGAATTACTGTCTACCATCTAGACATATTTCTATATCCCTCATCTGTTTTTAATTTCTTTTCAGCATTGTGCTGCTACAAGAACAGTATCATGTGATGAAAATCAAACAAGAAGAACGTTTTCATGACCCTAGTAAGTCTTAAGGCACATGGAGAAAACAAGAATTTTTAAACGTCAAACATTGTACGGATGGCTTAGCCCACTTCAGCAATACAAAGATGCAACGCAAATGACCAATCATTGCACACATTCTCCCGTAGAACAGTCAGAAACACGGCTTTTCAGGAAAGCCTCTACATTTTGAAGGGCATTTATAATGGAGTGAAGACCACCTCAGGCACATTGTTCCAGAGTAGTTAACAAGAAGCAGCCCATTGTAAAAGGGTCATCAGCCATCAGAACCCAATAAATCTTCATCTTTCAGGTGATCAGCACAGCATGCAGGAGCAACCACTACTTTCAGGCTCTTCCAGTAACTTCTTAGGCGCTTAAACTTTTAATGTGAAGCAAGTCACGTTCAGCCAGGAACCTCAGCAAGTTGTTCACAGGAAAATTAAAAACTCGATTTAAATGTGAAAGTCTGGGAGATTTCCTCAACAAGACAAGAATATTAAAAATATCCTATGGAATGACATCTTCCAAGGAGAAAATTGCAATATACTTCTCTGCAAAATTCATCAAGTACAAAAATAACGTCTGAAAAGTAATTCGCTTGTAAAGTGAACTAAAAGCATCAATACCAACACTGAGTAACTGTGTTATAACAGGGGAAAAAAACAGGGGGGAGAGACTGTGGAGAAGGAAGAGAACTCCACTGCACTCACACCAAGCATACTGCATTAGCAATAGTCCAGATACTCAATATTTCAATACTGTTTTGCTTCGATGTACTGCAACAGAACAAGCAGAGGAGCAACAAGGGGTGCGGGATTCTGTGAGCTCACAGACATCTGAACCCTATTAACATCCCCGAGCCAACACAGCCTGAAGGACATTGCCCATTCAAACGAAATAACCAGCCACAATCGCCTGCAGCAGTAGGTAGAAAGAAAAAGCAGCATTGTTGAATCAGCTGAAGCCCAAAATAACAGCTGGAAAAGCTGCCATATCAGGAACAGAACGGGCAAGAGGTTCCAAAAGCAGTGGCTGCAGTGCTTTTTGCCTGTAAGTAGGTACATGGGTTTGTTAACAAGCACAAAGGTTTTGTTTCTGTAAATGACTTTTACCACTTGTCTTCTGTAAGCCTGAGAAATATCCAGAAAGCTTTTCTTGTTTAGTCCTGTCCACTGTGTCATCGCAGGAGAAGGCTGGTTAACATACCACACACTGCATAGTGAATCATGAGCCAGACTGAAAGCATATTCATCTGACAATTCTGCTTAAGACCTAAAAGAATTATTGAACGAGAAAATTTCAATTCTCCTCTGCTACTGAGGGCAGGGGAACACACATTGAGAGCAGCAGGGACACCCTAATTTGCATCAACCCCAAGGCACTGCACAGGAAGCTGGTGTCAAGCATCTGATGCTGCATTTCAGTTTGAGTAATTTCTGAGCCCTCTACCTGCAAGTTTGCAGTGACTGAGGATTTTTGGAATGGGCTGTCCAGTAAAGTCAGCTTGTCTGAGACTGCTGTCTTTCCCAGAGAGAAACCGGCTCTTTTGAATAGCCAGCTGAGACAGCATGTGTTAAGTCCTTCCTCTTCCAGAAGTAAAAATAGACATCCCATTCCTCAACGCAACTGTTTTCTCAATTTTTGGCATTTTGCAACTTGGTCTCCCAAAACTAGCTCTGTATTCAGCTCAAAATACAGAAAGTCAGAAAGACCAAAGGGGGAAGCTCAGAGATTAGTAACCTTGCTTTTGTTATGTCAATCTTCTGAGTTTGCTCAGCTCCAGGAAGCCATAATACATGAGATTTGCACATTGTAAAGGGCCCCAACAACCACAAACGTTAACAACTATTTCTCTTTTAGCTCCTCTAGAAAGTTTTGTTATAATCACCCAGAATCCAACCCACGAGGGTCACACCACACCATAACACCAGTAAACACTAACTACAGAAAAGTTGTATTTCTATGTGAAAGAGAAAAGAAAAGCACATTGAATAAAAAGCACAGCCAGCAACACTGACATCATAACCTGCTGTACCAAAAGTGCTTTTGGTACCTACATGGTCTAGCAAGGGTCTACAAAACATTGGGCAACATGATTATTGAGGCTTGGCACCACAAGCTCCTCAGATATTTCTCAAATTCAGTTCAGTACAGTAAAACTATTAATAAGCTACTTTCTTTTAACTGGTCTTAGGCTAACCAAGTGGAGTATTCTCCTCTCTCCCTGCTCCAGACCCCCCCACCCCTCAAAAAGTGACTGTTGCAGCCACATACTTGATAGGCTACAGGAGACGATATAAAGGTAGGATTCTCAGGAATTGTTATTGTTTAGAAATTCTTCCAGATGTTTTAGTTACCTCTAAAAGCAACCTCAAAAACTCCAGCCTCCAGGAAACCATTACAACTTTTCTGAAGACATTTAGTGTCTGCATATGCAAGTTATGAAGTTAGAGGGTTTACCATGTTCTAAAAACCAAGACTGTAGAGATGACCAGAAACCATTGGGTGCCATATAGACAGTTTCATCTTTTTCAAAATACACTACTATTTCAAGAGACTAAAACAGTTGAGAAAGGTCTCCTCATTAAAAGTGCAGAATCCAGTGAGAGTTCTCTACTCAAGTGAGTTTATTTTACTGTGGACAACAGTTTAACTTGAGGTTACTACACATGAAACTGAGCTATAGATAGGATACCAGTGGTCAGTCAAAGAGCCCACTCTAGAGCTAGACAAGTCCCTCCAACTGTCCCTAAGCACTATAAAAACTCACCTATAAGTACAGATACATCAGACTCTTCCCTTTCTGCTCCCTTCAGCATTCACAATTCCTCTTTTAAGCTGGGACTGATGCTTATGAATATGGCCTTTTGTGGTACAAAACTCCTACCCCATTCACTTTTCTGCATTTATTTTTCTGTTAGCATATCTCCCCAAATGAACTTGCCATAGGATGAAACCAGTACCAGAGAGAATGGAAACCAGTCCAGCAGCCCCAGCTTTAGTAGGCTTCAGTACTATGGAGGTTGTAGTTTGTCTAACCTTACCCTAGCTTAAACTGGCACTTCCTTACAAGGAAGTTATTTTCCTCCGTCTCTCCTGTTTTTGCATCAACCCCACATTCTTTGTGCTGGCACAGCTGTTTGCATAGCTGGACCATGAACTTTAATGAATTATGGTCCATCTAAAAAACTCCTCGAAATGTATTATTTTTTGCTGGATTACTACTCTGGAGCTGAGTAATAACTATAAGGAAAATAGATATGGCTGAATTTGTTAACCAGGAAGACTGTAATGGCAGAGATTGATAAAATGCAAACACAGGTATAGCCAAGTTGTGAGACAGCACGTGACTAAGACATCAGGAAGGAGATGAGGAAAAGTAAAAGACTAAACCAGTTAGCTCAAGCAGCTGAAAGGTGGTTCTGTAAGTCTCAATCTCACCAAGGAGCTCCACAGGCTTTCTAATAATGGCACATAAGGGAATCAATTTTTTTCAATTTTGTCTTACAATTTAAAAGGATCATGCATATACTCACAGCTGTGTTAAGAATATTAGGATTGCCTTGGGAACTTACAATGCACACAAAAGAGCTGGATTAGACTAATTACCTTGCTACACAAGGTAGCAGTTCCCCAAGCCTGAAGAAAATCAAGTACTATAAAAGGTGTATGGCCATTAAGTACTTCTGGAAACTATTCAACCCCATCTTTTGAAGATAAAGCTAATGTTTTCAGTTTGGGATCCATCACTACAGCATGCAGCTACTTCAAACAATTTTCACAACACCCTTATTAAGCAATCTCTCAACTCAAAATTAATTAACTTATTATATAACAGCCCAGGCTCAACAGGAAGATGGCAAGACAGATGATCATGTAGTAAACAATACACAAGAAGTCACCATCTCCACAATTCAAAGCTAACCCATTTCACCATTTACCAGCATGCAGACTATGAAAACCAACAAGGTTTGTCATTACAGGCCATAGCAAGGCAGTAATTTCTCAGACTGCTTCAACTATTTTGCTAAGTGCAAACACAGGGGTTACCAATAGCGAAAATGAGGAAGAGAAAGCAGAACTTAGGTTAGATATTGTATAGTAAGCACCAAGTAAAAGAAATGGAAGCACATGGAAGTATGCCTTGGAAGTAAACATAAAATAATTCATACTGGAGTATGGAGATGCAGATGTACTACTTTCAAACCTTTAAAACCTCATAGTTAACAACCAAGATGACTAACCTCTCAAAAGTCAAGACATTCATAAGCCAAAATGACTACAACTCCCAAGTGCTTAGTTTTGGCAAGATTACACTGAAGAGTTCTAAATAATGGGTAGTTTCACCTTTGTCACGAGGTTGCACAATGTACAGCTAGTGTACGGATCCTTAAGGCACAAGATGTTTTCAAGGAAGACCAGAAAGCAGGACTGTAGAGCAGGAACTGAATAATGGGGTGAGTCAGTTATTGTAAATAGAGTTTGCCACCCTGAAACTACAGGAGGAAAATAAACATCTATCGGGCTCTTGCAAGGGCATAATGCAAGTGTCTGCTTTAATGAGCAAGGAATTCAAAAATAATACCCAAGAGACTCTTAATGCATCTGGTGTAGGATACTCAAATAAGACAGTTAAGTTGAGCGAACAAAACAAATTCATGCTGCCTATTTGCTTCATGGAACATCGTCCAGCCCTCCCTGCTGGGGTTAATGAAATTCAGTTTCAAAAACCCACAGGAAAGAAATGACCCTTTGCAGCACCTTATCTTGTAGATTGGAACAAACTACAGGGAGTAGTTTTGAAACTGCTGTCAGAGCTCCTTCACAGCTCTTCCACTCTCATCCCTAACAGAAGCTATTGTACGTGTCCCTCTCAAAAGTTTACAGAAGAACATGAAATATCACTCCCATTTGTATTCCATGGAGGTATGTTTACTACCCTTAACCTAACCATAATATTTACAATTTATTTTTACTAGTCCATCCACTCAGTTGCAAAAGCAGTATCAAATTAATTTCTACAGTACACAGAGCCTGACACCCAAAAAAGAACCAAGATTTCAATAAATAGCTCTTTCTGTTCTGCTTCCTTCTATATGCAAACATCTGGGCTGAGCGCCCAACTGACTATTTTAAAATAGTTTTAATTGCTTTATTATCTGCTCTGATGTAACCAATGCTTTTTAATACATTGTTTCTTCCAGCTTCTTAGAAAGAACCTTCTCCCACAGTCTAACACCACCTCTATTAAACAATTCAAAAGATGGCTTTTTTCCCAAGCTCACTGTTTAAAATCTTGATTAATCCTTTCGTTTTACTGTGCCTTAGTTTTGAAAAGCCACTTATAACACATCCACAGCAGTGGTGTTCTGCATTAAATACAAATAGTAAGAACACACCTGACAGGTGATGAGTAGCCTTCCCCACCCTCAGAGTTTCCAACCAACCTGTTATACTGACAGCCAGGGCCATGAGTCAACATTATGGTTCCATATCCTCAGGGCGCCACCAGGCACATCATCATTTAAGACTACATTAAAAATATGGATACAAATTATCAACTCCTGTAACTTTTGAAGGCATGTCACTAGCACTAAGTGCTATGGGCTTGTTTTTGTCACTGATCTCACCCTTTCTTTAATGAAAACTAATCAAACACAGAGTTCGTATTCCAGAGGGCAACACCTAGTTTTCAATTATATAGGTTTCGTCTTCCTACAGAACAATTCGATAACACTTTTTCAGTGTCATTTCCTACATGTACAATGTGTCAGGACAAAGTTCTTAGGAGAGACGCCAGGTAAATCAGGAATAAGAAAAGTGATTTATGGCACAACCAAGAAGCTCCACTTTACATCACAAGCTCTGCAGTGGCATGTTAAAACATCATGACTGGTATTAATCAGTGCACTACTTGTGTATTTGTCTGGATAAATGTTTGTAACAGGAAAGACCAGCACACTAGCTAAGAAAACTCCCAAACTGAAAACTGACTAGAACAGACATTTTTTATCTTTCTGCAGATACAGAAACATTCTTAATAAGGTCAAATATATCTTACTGCATGAGAGCAGGAGAAAGATGCATCTACTTGTCACGCTCCCCCCTGCTCCCAGTTTCTAACTCTAAGGTGAAGGAATCCAAGAAGTACACCGATAAATAGGAGTCCCACAGCTCTCTTCATTTTTCTGTCCTGGTGTTGCTCCACTTACATTAAAAATATCAACCAAGAACAGAAGGAAGAGTGCAACAGTAGCTTCAAGCTCACAGTGCCTCATGTGAGCAGTTGAAGAAGGTCATGGAGTTTATGATGTGTTGAATTCTTTAGCCACACAAAGTACACTCCTTCTGATGTATTCCACACAAAGTACACTCCTGATGTATTCCACACAAAGTGCTGGAGGGAAGTAATTTCATCCATGTATTCTTGTTTCTCCACTTGTTTATTAGGCAGCAAGTGCCATTGAGAAGTCAGGCACTGTTAAATTTTTGGATCAGCTTGTAATCATCCAAGAAACAGATGGTGATTACAGATTCCAGGGGCTGGGAGGGGGAAGGGGGGGCTGTTTGTTTTTGGTTGGAGTTGGGGTTTTTTTTAAAACTTGTACAGTATGCTCAATAACTTCATTAGGCATTCATGCTCTTCTCCTAAATACATTTAATTTAATGGTTGACACAGTGGGCAAGCTCTCCAGCAGCCTTTTTAAACCTCAAAATTAGTTACAAAAACTCCCACAACATTAGTTTTCTGCCATCTTTCAGGGTGATGTTTTGAAGGACGTAAGCCTACAAATTCCCAGCTTTCCCAACAAGTTCCTAACAGAAGTGGGCAATCAATTCTAGTGAGATCACACACACCATCATTATGCCTGGGATGATATATCATAGGATGCAGAAGACACAGAATTTGTGGCTTTCACCTTTAGGCACAGAAAACAAGTTACATGCCACCTTCCTTCCCTCTCCTCCTTCCTACAGTCCTTGAAAATCCAGCAGCAGTGACAATAGAGAGGCAAGAATGTCATTTATCACATCACTTGTAAATTAAATACAATTATGGTGCTAGTTAAAAATATAGCTTTAAGTCATACTAACCACTGAGTTTAAATATTTATTTCAGTAGCACAGCCAGATTATCTTTGACAGAGGGTAAAAGACTGAGATAAAATCAACTGTTAATGATGCAGATGCCTGCAAGATCCAAGCACTGACAATTAGTCTTTGCTGCTACAAGTCATCAGTATTATAATCAGATCTACAAAATGGGACACAGTTGCTTTCCCTTTCACTTAGCAGCAAGCTTCATTCCACAGCATATGTCTGAACACTGAGAAATGAATTTACAGCTCTGAATGTGAACACATTTTCTCTTGCTTCGTAAGACATTTGGGTAATGTTTGCATGTTTTCCTCTCACATGCCCTTTGAAGTTATTACTGAATTTGACTGTACTACCAAGCAAGGTTTTGCATTAGTTATCTCTCTACTCCTACCTAAACAGCGACAGAGAGCTGCTTACCGTTTCTTGAATGGGCAGGTAATCGATAAGAACCTTGGGTAACAGACATGCCTCTGCAAATTTTTTCCCCCCATGAAGAATTCACACCTCTGCTGTCAGCCCTCAGCTTTGTTGCACTAATGTTTACATTTTCCCCTTAGAGTCCTGTTTCCTCCTAGGATAGGAGAGTTAAACAACAGTTTGTTGGTTTGGGTTTTTTTTCCCTTAACTTCTTCACATTCAGTTTCAAACTCTGAAAATCTTCCAAAGCTCAACAATCAAGTATAGTTCTAAGAGTAAAAAGTTAGTAAAGCTATAGAAAAATCATATTTTTCTTTTTTTATTTTCACTAAGTGTTTCCTTCCAAAACATGCAGCAATGTCAGAAATGTAAGAACTGCATCTCAGCTTCACTGTTTTAATGTATATACTTATTCTCCAAGACAGTTAGTAAGACCCAGAGACTTCTATTGTCTCATAATTTATAGGCACTACAGGCAATTTTAAATATAACTTTTCACCTGCTTACTGTGTTCTAAATTTAATTACTACCATCATAAACTATGACCTATGCTCAGTTCCCAGTCTAGCTTTTGCTTATGGATTTCTGTTTACTCTGCTAAGAAACCTAGGGATTCTTAATTCCTGTTCTTAATTAATCCACACATATTGTTTGTATTTCTCCCATGAGAAACTCATACTTGTGATAACAGAGTTAAACCATCCTGCACACTTATTTTCATTTGCTGGACAGTGCCACATGAAGCATTACAAAACGACAGGAAAAGCATCTAACAGAGGAGCCTGCAACACTTCAATGCTGCATTCTTGGCCAAGAAGAGATGTTTAATTTGGACGCATCAAATTAACTTTTTTTCCATGCTCTCTCATTCAGCAGGATTTCACTTCCACAGGGCCTTCATGCATTACTCATGACTACATTTTGCAGTGGGGTAAGGAAATGGAATGCCATCTGCAGAACATAACAGATATTCACACCTACAACCATCACCTTCATGTGAATGTGAAGCCTCTTTTCTCTGAGCCTGCTGTGTTGCTGGTGTTTTTGAGCCTCTCAAATGAAACGATTTCAGTTCACAAGCTTGAATCTTCTGTGCATGAACCAACACACTTTATTACATTTTCTACTGGCCACAGCTATGCACACTACAGCACACGACTGAAGGATGGTGACGATCACATATAGTGTTGCATTTGTCACTATTTACTTGGTTATTACTTGTAGTGAAGAGGTCTTTCCTGTAAAAGTAGGGGTATTTCCAGTGTGAACTCACATAGCAATGATCTGTTGCAACAGGAAGATCTCTGCTTTCATCTACGATCTTCTCCCTCTCTCCTCAGGGAGACAGTGAACAGCTAGCACATGCTGCCATTCAGTACAAATCTCTCACCCTGCAATTACCAGCTTGCTTTCTTTCATTAAAGAGGCCTGTTTGAGAATTTTCTATAACACTAGCCACTAAGAAAGAAGCAAAAGAAATGTGTGTATTTAAGCCCAATTCAGGCAAACAGAACATTGTGCACTTCCACAATTAAAGGTATTTCTGCTTTGTAGATAAATAACTATTGTCTTGTCAGTTCATGACATAGGATGTCAGTGCTCACAACTGACCTACAGAAAACTTGAAATCCTTTGTCACCATTTCCTACCGACTCACAGTGCTACCTTAATCAGACTATTCAACTTCACTGAAGCTTCTTCTGTGCCTGATACATACAGCCAAAGCATTTCCCCATGATCCTCACTTTAGGCACTGTGCCGTTTAACAGCTCTAACAGGGCTCAGTCTTGATGCACAGACTCCAGGCTTTGGGCAAAAACTACTGAAACATTCACAGAAGAAAAAGACTCATGGGATATAGACGTGTAGGAAACAAAAGGAATAGCGAGTAAATACTACCGGCTGTTCTGCCGGTTTCATGTGGCTATTTCAAAATGTGTAGTCTAATCTCAAATTGCACACTGACATTCTTACAGGCTCGTTACTCAGCAGCAGACGTAACCTATGCAAACCCGACACAGGCGTACAGGCTTCGCTCCGCCAGCAGAAAGGAATACGGTTTTTGCTCAACTGCCCTGATACCCGATTTTTGGCGATCTTTGGGCTCTACACTTTTAACCTGCCATGGTGGCTATTTAAAGATGCAAAGCTGCGACCTGAGCCTCGTAATGCCCAAACCATGTGACATCTTTACCAGGCTCCTAATTTTAACGCAGACCAGCGCCCGGCCGGGGGTTCTCCCGTCCCCGCAGGGTGATGGAGCACTTCGCAAATGGTGCAGTTCTGCCGCCTTACCACACCAAGCCCTTCCTCTTCCCCTCCCCCGCACACACCGGCAGCGGACACTTGCACAAGCGAACCGCACGGACACGGGACGAACTTGGCCAGTTCCCATTGATAACCGGGATTTTTCCCAACTGCAGCACATCCACGCGACGCCCGCGCGCGGCCGGCGGCAGGAACGGAGCTGCTCGGGCTCCGCTCGCAGCACCGTCCCCTCCCGGGCACCTCTCGCCCGCTGCCGCCGAGCGGAACCGCGGGAGCCAAAGGGCGGGCACGGGCAACCTCGGGCATTCCGCATGGCCCCCGCGCATCATCCGCACCCTGGCAGGGCACCGCAGCCGCTCCGCGCCGCACTCCCCACGCTCGGTTCCGCGCTCCCGGCCCCGCCGGGCGAGGGGCGACAGCCGGCGGGGGGCTCCCAGCGGCACGCGCCTGCCCCGGTCCCGCCCGTGCCCCCGCAATCCCCGGGCGCGATGCCCCAGCGTGGGCTTGCGTGGGTCGAACGGCGGCGCTTACCGAGTGGTTGACCCCCCACATGAGGACGCTGAGTAGCGGGTCGCTAGCCCGGAACAACTTCACTTTTTGCGCCACGAAGTGCTTTTTCTTGGTCTTGGTTTTACTCGCCATGACGGGCACGATGCTGCTGGGGGCCGCCATGGCGCTGCCGGAGGCAGAGGTGGAAGGGGCTGGTGTGGGATAGAGCGGCGGACGAGCAGGAGCGAAGGGCAGGGGCGGTCAGCGCCGCAGCCCCGCGGGCAAGCGGGCGGCAGGCGGGCAGGCGCGGGACGCCGGGCGCATCCCGGCCTGGCGGCTGAAATGGCCCCGCTCGGCGCGGCGGCCCCGCCCCGCCCCCCCCGCGGGGAGCGGCCGCCGCCCGCCCGCCACGCACCGCGCGCCTGCCCCGCCCCCGCGGGAACCGCGGAACGCCGGCTCTGCCGCCCCACTGCGCATGTTCCCCGCGCGCGGCGCCTGCGCGGCCGCGGGCAGCGGGGCAGGGGGGGCGCGCTCGCCTCCCGCCCCTCAGGGAGAGGGGCCTGTGGAGCGGCTTCCTGCCTCGGCGCCGCCTGGGGGAGAACGTGCTTCTCGTCCGCTGCCCTGTGGCCCTCTCACCCATTTCCAGGCCTCTGGGAAACCAAACCTGCCGCCGCCTTACTCTTTAGCTAGCTAGTCGCTCACACCATAACTTTGTACAGTTTGCGCGATAGTTACTCCGGTTCCAGTTCCCTCTCTGTAAAGAGATCTGTAGGAATGAGAGGGATCTCTGCGGCACGGCTTTGCCAGCTGCTCCCGACCCAGCTCGGCTCCCTGAGCAGAGCGGTTCCTTACAACCGGCGTGCAGCTAATACCGAAAGCTCGGTCCCCTGCAAGAGTATTGCACCCCTATGACCTCACTGTGCTGTTACACCCCCAGCAGAATGTTTCTTGATTGCCTCCATGGCTACAGAGGATGTGGTCAGTGACAGGTGACATCCTGCAAAGGCACATCTGACCAGCTCCAAAATATTGAACACCACACATGCTTTGCTCTGCTGTATGATGAAGAACTCAATGACATCTGTCATTACTGTTCGGGGTCAGTACCCACGGGTAACACAAAGCATACATCTCCTGTGCCTTTACAATAAGTCACACATCAGCTTCTGAATAATACAGGCTGAGCTGCCTGCTGTAGATTCATCAGCTGATGTTTCAGCAAGGTGACCAGATCCTTAGGGAGAAGCAAGAGCAGGGCGGCTCCATGAGGTGGACAAACCACAAGTGAGGGTCATCCCACTGCAATCAGTGCCCTCTGACAAGGCACTGGCCCACAGGGCCCACACACAGTGGACAGGGTGCTGGCAAGAGCACACATCACATCACCAGTCCCAGAGAAGCTGAGGTGATGAACCAGGTCCATCCAGGAAGGCACAAGGTCTATCCAGGGCCAGAAACAGAGGTGCAGGCAAGCTACCTACAAGAGAGGCCCAAGGTGTAGCCACAGCACAGAGCTGGAGATACGTATACCTGCAACAAAGCTCAGGCAAAGACCTAAACTGTGCCCTACCTGAGCTTAAGTGGAGGTCCTGGGCAGAATGTGTTCCCAGGTGTAGCTGTTCAGGGCAACTAAGGTCAATACATGAGTCTGGGACCCCAATACAGGCTTAAATAAATTTAAAAATGTGTTGCATGTCTCCATTGCTCTTCTGTCATTGTGATCTCAACAGCAAAGTTATCTATCATGTTGGAATCCAAACCAGTAATGTTTATTTCCCTCCTGTATAGGAACAGTTACTGGGATTTATTATATGGTCTCTTTCCTTCATCTTATGGAGAGTAGGACAAAACAGATGTATTTAATTTTCTGTGCCTTTTTTTAAGCAGAATTACTTAGGCATTACAGAGATACTAAACTGTAATTTTTGTTCTTGAAAATAGATTTGACAACAAAAAAATCCCTTATATTCTGCTGCAGTCAGTGGAAGCAGCTGAGTAGTCAGCACCTTTGAATAAAAGCAGGTCACTTAGATGCCTAAATATAGATTTGAAGTCAGACTTTCAAAAGAGTTTAGTACCCATTTTATCCCTTACATTACGCTTAGATCATGACATCTGAGCATTGTGCAATGCTGCACACATCAACATGACCAACATCTGCCACATACGTGTCTTTCATCGTCTTTCCAGCGTAAATCCATATAGTGAAGCATCTTGGTTTATAAATAATGAATAGCAAACATTTTAGTAGGTTTTTTTATAGGGAAGACTGAAGAAGGAAGTTGCTCTTTTTTCTGGAAGATTTTCTTGTCATCTTGGCATAGATTCTAAAGAGCTCTTCCCTGCAAATATGAGTTCTCACTAAAGAAGGTTGTTTTATCAGAAGAACAAAAGATGTTGACCATAACAATTACAGCAGAATTAAAATAATTCAAGGGCCCGGGCTATCTACATGGCAAGGACTGAGGCAAAGATTTGTCCTCTTCAATTTTAAGTACCACAAACAAAGATGGTAGCCTGTACTTGTCTTTCCTGTAGGAACCACTGTGGGTACAGGTTTTCCATTGAATCCATGATATACATGCAGCTGGACTCAGGAGTCACTTGAAGAGACAAAACTTGATTACACTTGCAGCCTACATTCCTCTTGGGATGTCTCTTTCCCTCAGTTATAATCCAATCCTTTAAAATAAAATAGAACAGAGGCTGAGACCCTCCAGCCAGTGCCCACAATAAAAATTTTCCCAGTCCACTTCTTGCAGCCTAAACTTCCCTTTCAAACTTCATTTAACTCACCTTCAGCTAGAGCTCCAGGGCTCTCTCTCCCTCAGTTCTAGTGCTAACCCTGAGGGCAAATGTATTTTTATGCTGAGTTGCAATCAGGGTCCCCAGCCATTGTGACACACCAAAACATTTTCACAGCCACGTTCTTCTCACAGTCTACTCTTTCCTTTGACCCTTTTTAAGCTCCCCCATCTGCAGCTCTAGGCTCTCCCTGTCCAAATGCCCACCTTAACATTAACACAGATCTTTACACCAGGACCCTTAGCCAGTGCCCTTAATAAAATATTCTCCCTGCTACATTTGCTTTACCCCACAATTTTTTTTAAAGACTTCCTTTCTAGCTCCATTCCAGCTGCAGCTCCAGGTCCTCTCAGCTCTGATATTAGGCCTCAAAGAAACCATGTGCTGGGCTTTGGATGTGGTGCCAATGCCCATACCAGGAAGTTCTTGCTGCCAAGTTCTTCTGGCAGCCTACACTTCCCTGGGACAGTCACTTTCTAGCCCTGAGCCAGCTGTAGCTGTTGTCTCTTTCCTTTTGTTAAACATAACATCAAACCTCACCCTATACCTAGAAGTTATGTTGAACCTTGGACCAGGCCCCTCAGCCACTGCTTCCACCAACAAGTTTTTGCAGGCAAGCTATCCCTCTGGCCCAGCCTTTTCACTATCAGCTGCTCTCAAGCTTCCCTTCATCTGGAGCTCTAGGCTCTCTTTGGCTCCCAGCACCAGCCCTAACCTTCACACCAGCTTTATGGTGGGCATCAGAATAGGACTGCAGAGTTCTTCCTGCATCTCAGGTGTGCTAGACCTGTTCTATCTGCAGCACTACACTCTCTCCTCTTGTCAAAAATAACCTCAGCTGCAACTCCAGCTGTAAGAGTAGGTTGAGCCTCAGACCAGGCAGCCCTGCCAAGTTCCTTGAACTTAGACTTCCCCTTAAAAGCCCCTCTCTAACTCTCCTCCTGCTCTCTCTAGGCTCTCTCTCCCAGCCTCAACTCTAATCCTGATGTAAACATAATCAAATGCTGTCACCCCCCTTTTAATTCCCAAGGCAAAACAGTATTCCAGCCAAGTTCTCTATGCAGCCCACATCTTTTCTAACTCAACTCTCAGTGCAGCTCTGGGCTCTCTTTCTTTTAACCCTAATTATAACCCTAGCCTCCATTGGATTTGCATGGCAAGGTTTTGGTAGTGCAGGGGGCTATAGGGGTGGCTTCTGTGAGAAGATGCCAACCCACGCTGGAGCAGCCTGCTCCTGAAAGGCTTGCATCCTGTGGAGGTGGCCCATGCTAAAGCAGTTTGTGAAGAACTACAGCCTATGGGAAGGACTCATGTTGGAGAAGTTCATGGAAAACTGTCTCCTATAGAAGGAACCTCACACTGGAGCAGGGGAAGAAGAAGGACAATGGACCAGAAAAGACAGTGTTTGACAGATCTGACCACAGGTACCCATTCCTCCACTGGGGGGGAAAGATAGATAAAATTGACAGTGAAGTTGAACCTGGGAAGGAGGCTCCCCCTGTCCAGCTGAGGAGAGGAGTGATAGTGTAACTTGATGGGCACCTGATACCTGGCCAAGGTCAACCCATCTCAGCCATATCAATAAATCCAACCCAAAGCTGAGTCTTAGGCTACAATTTACTGTGGGCTAAGTCAAACAGAAAACTTCTGGGAACGAAATTCTCCTTGCAGCTAACACTTCCAGTTATCCATTCTTTTACAGTCCCACTGCAGCAGAAGCTCATGGCTCCCTCTCTCAAGCCTAACCCTGACTTTAAATCTCAGAGGCTGAGCTTCAGACATGACCCTCAGCCACTGCCCAGGACAAGAAGTTCTCAAAGCCAATTTCTCTTTGCAGCCCACCCTTCACTTTGAGAGCCCTTTTCTATCCTCTTCCAACTGTCTAGCTATTCCCTAGGCTTTCTCTTTTTCTCAGCCCTAACCATGACCAGAGGGTGAGCCTTAGATCAGGACAACCCATCAATGCCCACACCAAAATACTTTCCCTTCCAAATTCTCTCTGTACTGCTTTTCTCTGAATCTCCTTTGTAAACCCATTCCAGCAGCAGGCTGTCCTTCCCTCAACCCTAATTCTAACTGGACCCTAATCCTTACTGTAAGCTAAGCCTTGGAGACAGGCTCTACTGAGAGAGAGAGCACACAATCCAGGTTTTTTCTTTGTTCCTTTATGCTTTAGGGACAGTTTTGTGCAGGTGTGAGGGAAGTTTTATTCATACAGCCTGTCATGACATGGAAGTTGTATTTCATTCGATTAACAGTTTTTTATAGCATGACACTGTGAGTATATGTTGCAGGCAGCATTTATGGTGTCTATACAGAAATGGGAGATGAAAAACCCTCTGGGACAGTATTTAAACACTTAAGAGCTAAGACTATACCTGGTAGTGTGTTGCCTACAGAGAGACATCTCCATTAGGAATATGGTTTAGTGATGGACTTGGGAGTGCTAGGTTAATAGTTGGTCTAGTCCTTAGAGATGTTTTTCAACATAAATGACTATAATTCTATCTCTTGGATCACATATCTCCACAACTGCATTCATGCTGCATTGCAAGCAGCAATGCTTGTTTCACTTCACAGATAACTGGTGAACAAACTAACTTAAATGTGATGATGGTCCAGACACTAACAAAAAAAAATGAAGGGTCAAGATGTGACATGAAAATCTCTTTTGAAGTTTCAGTGAGTCCTTAGTTGCATCTTAGAAATCCAGTCAGGTTCTGGCTCCCATGTAAAGCACTTAGGAAAATAGAGGAGGAGATGAATTCTCTGGATTACTGTGCATTTCAAATCCTGATTGGCAGTTCCTACTCAGCTTTAAAGAAATCCACTCCTCAATATATACAAGTATTTGAGACTCGGAATGTCCATTTTTTTGATAACTAAATGTAAATCTTTTGCACTCCACAAGGACTGAATAAGAGAGCACAACTAGGGCAAACTCACAATGCTTGGAAACCTTATTAAAGAGATATGATGCCACCAGTGGACTAAGCTGATCTTTTTGCAAGCACAGAATGTACTCTGCCTCTCATGAACTAGTTTACTATCTTTAATAAGGCAGAGAATATGTAGAAACATCAATGGAGATCAAAAGGAAGAGCCTCTAGGCTTGTAAAACATAACAAAGTAGGCTTGGGGTAAACTATTTATTTTACATTGTCCAGTCTGCTCCATTTTTTCTGCCATTAGTACTAAAATTTCTGCTTTGTCCCATTTTTTGGTGCAAGATATTCCAAACTGGAAGCTGTTGGACAAGGGAGAAAGAAGAATCATAAACAATCTAGCAAGAGTGTGCTAATAAATAGCTGCCCTTCACTGACTTCATCAATGGTTAGAGTAAATTAAAACAAGAGTGTGAGCTCTCACCTTCAATTCTAAGAAAGGCTTGGGATTAATCATGATTTAACAAGCGTGCTTCTAAAACCTATGTGCTCTTTTTGGTGTTTGCCACAGAGTTTTGTTGAGCATTATTGTTTAAACATGGAACTCATTTGTTACTTTATTTCAGTATGAAAAAGTATATGAATCACTTGCTTCTTCTCTCACTGGTCACCCAGAGCATTTCTGCTGGTGAGTTAGGGTCTCCAGTTTGAAGGACAGGGTTATCACATACTTTGTGAGAATTTGCCCTAGCTACTGGAAGGTAATATTTCCCTTTACAATTATTTTCTGCAGCTGCAAAGAACAGAAGGCTCACTGAGTTACCCTGGGCCAACTGCCATAGAAACTAATTTCAGCTAAGGCAGACTCATAAATTGTTCCATTACTCCATAAATTGGTCTGGGCACATGTCACTTCAAGCCAAGCTGGGTTACTTTAAATCTACCCTGTAGTTCTAAAATGCTGCCACTTTTTAAAAAGAAAATGTCTTAAAGACATGATGAATAAAGAATGTCTGAAATCACTTAATATTCTACAAGAGCACAGAACCTACAAGGATGTCAAAATATTAACCATTAGTTTTTTTTTTTTTTTTTGGAAATACAAAAAGACCAACCCAAATATTTATAAGACAAATACTTTCCTTCATTTGTAAAACAGAAAAGGAGAAATAGAAAATGAGTATCTACCAGCTATTTAAAATGCAGAGTCCTTAATTGCTCCACATTGAGAAGAACAAGTCAATCTGTATGGGGGAATGCTTACTGGATACATAGGTTTACAGGCAGAAAGCATTGCCTGCACTTTTCAGATGTGCCTTTAAGAGCTATCTGACTCACAGAATTTCACATAATTACAGAAGATTTCAAGTGGTCTACAGAACAAAATTTAAAACACAAATTCAAAATGGTTAAAATTAATTCACAAAGATAAATGTAAAGATTTCTTAAGCCAAAAGAATTCTGACATTTCATTTTAAGCACTACCAGTTTATTTTTGTTCCTCAACAGGAAACACAGTACAAAACCAAAGCCCTGCAAAGAGATTATCAGCTCCAGTTTGAGATCAGGCATCCAACATAACTGCTTTCTTTTTCTGTTGCTTATTTGGTTTTTTTACGGGTGAAAAATTAGCATCCGACTTCAGTTTAGGCTTGGAAAATTAGTACAGCCAGGTGCAGCTACTGTAGTCACAATCCTAAAAAGAGTGGAAGCCAGAACAGCTGATTTTCACCTTGTTTGGCTCTCCAATAAACAAGCCAACTAAGTGTCCCTACGATCAGGATCCAGCAGTAGCAGTGTCCATTTCAGTTCAGACAAAGTCAATTCTCCAAGGCAGAGAAATACAAAACCCAACTGTCCTGCTCCCTCTGGGGCCCTCTGCTTCCCTTTTACGACTTCCCCACTTTGCAGCACAGCTGCCAGTTCCACCTCCCAGCAGTTTAACAAGCCACAACTGCCAGGTTTTGCAGCTTGTATGGTCTTTAAGGGCTAACCTCTTCCTTTTTCTGTAGAAAAGGCTTTTAACCCTTTTTAGGTTCGCAGGGCCTACAGTTCAACCTTGTGAGTTTTTTGTGTGTAGCTTTCTAGAGTAACTGAGATTTTCCAGTGTCTCTCTGTTGATTCAACTCCTGTTTTATCAGGTGTCATCAGCTAGGAAATTGCAGAACTGTTCCTGTACATTGTTACTCCAGCTGGGGGGTTAGAGGGCAGTATATACAGTATATAAACCCTTTTTCCCGCCAGCAAATTCCTCAAACTTACTAGATTTCACAATTAAAATAATAGTACTTTACAAAAAGCATCAAATATAAGCTTCATAAGGACATTCTATATATCAATTTTCTTGTTTACTCTTCAACTTGAAAGGTGTTTTGCTCAATGTCAGGTAATAAATGTCATTTTGAATAATCTATTAATTGCTCTCATGCTGGTATAAAAGCTTTCTTTTTCCTTTTTTTCAAAACATGCTCTTTATCATATTGAAAAGATTTTAGGCTTCCTCTATCTGCTTTTAATCACCCTTAAAACATAAAAGGACACACAAATGAATAATAGATTGAGAAATAAAATGTAGTATTTAATTCTTTAATTGCACTTCCTTTAATAAAAAATGCTTGGTGCAGAGTTTATTTAATTTTGCAGAAAACCTCAAACATTGTAGGTTCCATTTTCCTCTGGCTGTTATAATTTTCAAAATTTCAGAAGAATTTTCAGTTCTTAGCCCAGAAATACAGGTTCCTTAGCACTTGCCATTTTAGCATTTTGTGCTTACTGTGGTTAATCACAGGAACTACAACACCTGAAGAGCTGTCACAGAATTACTGTTGTTCCCACAGGTTCTAATTTGGACACTTGTCCCTGGGACTGCAGGTTTTGTTTTGAGAAAAGGTTTATGCTTGTGCATTCTTTCAATGCTTCTTGAGGACTTTCTATTATTCTTCTGCTGGAGACCTTGAATTGCTCCACTGATAACCATTACGTTAGTCCTGGAAATTCTCCTGAAAGTCATGGAAAAGTAATATACAGAGTTTTCAAAGCTGAATTTACAGAAACATCCTTTTATTTTGAACGCCTCCATTCAAAACCTCAGATACCAAGACCCTGAGTATTGACAACAGCCACTGAACTCCGAACCTGTAGTAGACCTTGTGAAAATCAGGTCTCCCATGTATCTAAAACAGTATCTATACAGTATCTAAACAAAGTAGCAGGTAAACATCTGCCCAATTTACATTGAAAGAATCCCATGGTCATCAATGCACCACCTATCAGTTTGATCCATTCCAGTTCTGAAATCTCCAAAGAAGGAAGTCCTGCAACCTTTCCAGTATTTGGCCACTTGCACAGGGAAAACATTTTTCAGTATATCTAATAAGAATTCTAAAGACCATTTAGCACTCGTGGCTGCTGTTGCTTGTCCTGTCACTGGGCTCCTCTGCAAAGAGCCTGGTTCTGTCTTCTCTGTGCTCCTCTCCCATTAGGTGTTTGGAATCAGCAGTAGGACCTTCTCTTTGCTTCACTTCTCACAGCTGAACACACTCAGGTGTCTCAGTCTGCTCTCACAAGCACTCCATAGCTGTCATGCAGCTCCATAGCTGTCCTGGTGGCTCTCCACTGCACCTGCTCCAGTATGTCAATGCCTTTCTTGTCCTGGCTACCCCCAAAGAGACACCTCAGATACAGCCTCAGAGGTATTCAACAGAGGGCAATAAATGCTTTCCAGAGAAGTGGCTACACTGTTGTTAATACAACCTATTTAATCTGTCCCAGATGCAAGATCCCAGGCCTCATTTGCCCTTGAACTTCATGAGCCTCTGTCAGCTCATTCTCCAGTCTGTCCAGATTCTTTGGACCACAGCTGCTCTCTCCAATGTCATATTGCCTACAAACTTGCTGAGAGTGCACTCCATCCCACCACCCAGGTCATGAATAAAGATATTGAACAGTGTTATCCCCACTATGAATCCCTGAGGGAGGCCACTTGTACAACCAGTCACCACTTCTGCTTCATACTGTTGATTGCAACTCTTCCAGCATGGTGGTCCAGCTGATTGTCTACCCCTGCTATCATCCACTTACAGAATCCATACCCCACTAATTTGGCTCTAAGGAGATAATGGGAAACCATATCAAAGGCTTTGCTAGAATCAAAGTACACAGCATTCACTGTTCCTCCCTTCATCCCAGAGCGAGTCATCTCATCACAGAAGGCAATCAGGTTGTTCAGGTATAATTTACCCTTGATAATTCTGTGCTGGCTCTTCTCAATCACCTTATCTTTCCTGTGCTTGGAAATGCTTGTAGGAGATTCAGTATGTAACATTCCCAGGGAGTGCAGCTCAGCTGAGTGGCCTGTATGGCCTCAAATTCTCTTTGTCCTTCTCAATTATGGATGTGTGTTTGCCTTCTTTCTTTCTGGCTTCTTTGTAATACATTATTATTTCAGTTAATTAAAAAAACCTGCAATGGACCCTAATATGCTATTAGAAGGTTAAAATCTATCAGGTGTCTCTTTTATGGAAGTTTTTTATTCTCATGTAAAAAACTTGCAATATTTAGGTAAATTGTAATGTAGTTCTGCTAGAGAATTTTTTACCCTAGGTAACAATCTTGTCTCAAATACTTTTGATTTACATGAAAAATACATATTTTCCAAGAAGTGTTCTGTAAGAAAATGAAAACTACACATAGTAATCTCCTTAAATCACTTTTCATTACTAAAAAAACTTCCCTGATGCCAAAAGATATTTAAAATACTACTTTTTCTATAAAATAAATACAAACAATCAGCTTGGTAAATACCAGAATACAAAAGAAAATAAAACAAATTATGTACTTGTCCATCTAACTACTTTGTAATTACTACATAAGGCTCAAAGGATTTCAGAGAAGAACTAACTGATTTCTCGTGGGACCAAAGGAAGATTGGTGTAAGGCACAAGACCGAAAGAGATTCTAGTGACATCTCCAAGAAACTGCACAAAATGCTGTAGCCCTGAAGAGAAAGGTGTTTGAATCTATGGTAATGTGCTGCAAACCTGTGCTTGGACTCGTCTTTGAAGGGTCTATGCAGCTGCAAGCCACAAGGATACCACTGCTCTGTGTGAGGCCATGGTAATGGTTTTGTTCAGTTTACTAAAACTCTTTGCTCTCGTACTTGTTTGAAAGCACACATGTATGAGGCCTGATCTACACATTTCTTTTTTGCTAATGTTTTGCCATTAGATGAGTAGTGTAACGTTTAATGTAAATAGTTACCCAGGTGCAGAGGTAATTGCAACTGTTTACATGAAACAATTTTACTAGCAAAGGTAGGTTATTTCCTGTTCTTAGGAGAAGTTGCTACACTGTAAGAGCACCTTTTTACAAGTATGACGTCTTCTACCCTCAAATATGGTAGTGCTTTGCCTGTTCTGGTTTAAAAATTATGCTAGACAGAATCATTATGGCTATTTTAGAGTTGAGGAGGTGCCTCTTTGCCCAAGGTTTCTTCCTTGGTAAGCTTTAACAGTGGAGGTGGCACTTCCTGGCAATGATAAGACTCTGCTCAATCTGCATGTGTGTCTTGGTGTCAGTAACCAGAGTCCTGGTGTGAGATCAATTAGCAGGGATTATTAGTGTTGTTCAAGCACTGTGACCTGTGTGCCGACAAAGCTTTGATCACTATACAATGTCATAGAAGTCATGGCAGTCTTCAGCAGCACATCTCCCAGATTTGTTATAAGAGCTACTAACACTTTCTCTCAGTTTCACTAGGGAAACATGGTAATTTCCAAAAATTCAGCTTTGGAGAAAGCCAGTGGTCTCATGAGGAAAAAGGAGCCATGGTATGTAGGAGCTGGATCAGTTTGTTTGCTCCAAGTTGATTATGTTACATCGCTACCAATATGTAGTAGAGGACTTGGGAAGCTAGACATGGCCAGGGCTAGGGCCAGCACCATTTACATTGCAGATATTGTTTTGACAAGTAAATGAAAGTAGACTTGCCCCATTTTTCATTGGGAGAAAGTTGTAAAAATTGTAAAAATATGGCCAAATAATATGAGTCAGGCTTTAACATGACACAATATAAGCATGTGATTCATAATAGCTTAAAATTGGTTATTAGT
Organism: Brachypodius melanocephalos; assembly: GCA_013398615.1. Lineage (NCBI taxonomy): Eukaryota > Metazoa > Chordata > Aves > Passeriformes > Pycnonotidae > Brachypodius > Brachypodius melanocephalos. The sequence goes on along the minus strand of VZSR01001283.1, from coordinate 13,056,169 downwards.
GTCTTCTGTTTTTAACTTGTTTTTAACTACTTTCCTTTTTTTTTTTTTTCTTTTGATGTTCAAGAATCCAGTTTGTATTTTTATTTTGCATGAGAGCAAAATCCAGCAGAGTGGAATGACAATTGACATAACCCAGAGGAAGTGAGGGTATAGAATTATCTGTGTGAGTTACTATAAGTGAAAAAGAATGTCTTTTCTAAGCACAGAACATATTTTAACCCCAGCTAGTTCCTTTTCTCCCAAAAGAAAAAAAAAAAAAAAAAAAGAAGAGCATAGTGCCTTTAAAATCAAAGAAGCTACAATAATTAGTACCAGAAGAGCATCTTATCTATGATTAAGGTTGGTGATTGATTCATTGTGGGGGTGGGGGGGTGTTGAGGCAGGGAGGACTGAAATCACAGGTGAATAAGTGATATATGCCCAAAGCTCGGTCTCTGAAGTAAATGGGTTTGCATGGGTGAGGTGGGTAGGAGTAGAGGGCAGAAAATGGAAACAGAAGAAGAAATACCACAAACCACAGCTAATTTGGCCCTCAGCTTTATGCTGTTACTGTTTCTGCACTTGGAGATGAAGCTGCAGCCACATTTCCTGTGCAAGGCAAGCAGAAAGGGTAGCTGAGAAGCTTGCAAACTGCAGAGTTATGTGCAGCGCTGCAGGAGTTCTCATACTGATGAAAATGTCAGCTCTTTGATGCTAGGTACTGCACGGTCATGCAGAAATTAAGGCAGGGTTCCCATCCTGTGTTGAAGAAGACAACAAGGAAGCCAAGAGGCTTTGTTTTTGCTTTGAAGCAAAGATAAACAGAGGCTGTCTACAAATGAAATATTCACATGTTCCAGTGTGTTTTTCAGTTCCTTGAATAGCTATCATTTGGTTTGAGCTCAAGTGTAAGAAATGTTTTAAACTCCCACCCCATGGAAGGAGAAGGCTCCAAGGCCTAAAGGCTGTACAGAATTCTGAATACAGAATCAGGGTATTGGTGACACTGGACCAATCCTACACTTACTGTTGCAGACACTTACAGAACCAATATTTACTCACAGAAAATTGTCCAAAAAATTAAGAATCAGACATGCTTAAATATTTGTGATGGGGCAAGAAACCATTTCCATCCTACTCACTGTTTGCAGACTACATGGTTTCTGTTCAGGTCCTGCTGGGAAAGAAAGGGGAAGAAAGAAAACCTCGGGCAGATTGTGGAGTTGCTTCTATTTCCAAAGCAGAGAAAACACCAGTAAATATTACTATGTGATCTGATATTTTTGTGTCTTTTTCTGTATTATTTTGGCCACTGAACATTGCAAAGGAGAGCCTTTAGCCATCTTTATTCATGGCAAACAGGTCAGTTCTTTTCACTAATTGTTGGGAAGAATCAATTTTTCAAGATCATTATCTAAGTACCAAAGAATAGTGTTAAGACATAATTAAAAATTACAAGAAAATATTATTTCTTGTCATTTAGTGCTTGCACAACTAGGCAGAAACCTACACACAAATACATGAGTCAGAAAGACTGTTATAGTGAAGAGCTCAAAAAAAGGGAAATGGAGGAGAGACAAGTACATAATATAATGAAGTGGGAGGGAGAAAGCAGTGGGTGTTTTCTTTCCTCTTCTGCATGCTCTTTGTGACAAGAACATTACTTTGGAGGTTTAGGCATCAGATATTAAGAAAAAAAATAGCAGGGAAACCATGAATAAGATTGTTCTTTTGAAACAAGTATTACCTTATAAATGAAATTAAATAACTTCTGCTGGGAGAGCAGGTGTCATGAAGTATGTCATCAAAGTGACCCACTCTGTCAGCAAGTTGTGTTTCCCCTTTTGCTCAGAGAAATGAAACAATTTGTATGACTTATCATATCATATAATTTTATTAATTTGCTTTCTTATCCATTACTGGGATGTTTTTGATCAGTTACTAGGTTCCTCTTGGCTCTGTCCTTCATTATGTTCACTTGCAGAAAGCAGTATTATCTCGAAACAAGTCCCTCAAGGAGAAAGATGTGTTTCTCTAAGCGTTCCAACAAGCCCGAAATATTGTTGCTTCCAACAGTTTCTAAGGAAAATTAGGAAAAAAAGCGAAGTTAGGGTATCTTTTGGATGAGGAACTATTTAAAAATATCTGTAGTCTTTTGTATCTTAATTTGGTTTCTATGAAGAGAACAGTATTTGCATGTCAGGGAGCAGAGCGTATGGTACAGGAGTGGTCTGTGCTGTGGTTAACCCTAACAGGCTGGAGTGGAGAGTGTGACCCCCTCTGTCCCATGCATGGAGGGCTGCTTGGGTCAGCTCTTCACTGCATTACAGGAGTATCACAGGCACCATTCCCTGCCAGTACTCCCTGTCTAGCTTTACTCTATCCCAGCTGGTACACAAAGAAATGACATACTAAATTCCTAGCATTCCTCCAAATACCACACCACTTGCTAGGTAATAATAGCAGTAACACCTAAGTAGTAATTATGAATATAGCAATAGTAAACATTGAAAAGATAAAATTATTCTCTTATGAAACTTATAGGAGAAGGTAATTACTCTGTTCTGCATTCCTGAGACTATTCCCAAGGGTTTCAATAACAATGCTTTAACAAATTTAGGCTACAGTATAACAAAGTGGATAGATACATTAAATATAAAATGAATGTAGGATATATGTGGAAATTTACAGCCATGTAAATAACATGAGCATAAGGGATTAAAGTTGATGGCTGAACCAGTTAAAAGCTTCAGTTTCTAAAGGTTCCACCACTGTCCTAGGGAGTTTCATAACTGATTTTCACATGAATAGAAAATTTTAAGATTCAAAATCTCATGCCTGAATACTGTCCATGAACATACAGGCATATTTTTCATGATGTCCAGGTGAAATTTTTCAACTTTAAAGTAATGATCTAAAAAATCAGCCTCCAATTTGAAGATTCCTTTTCTCTTTTTCTCCACTATTTTTGACTCTCAAAGTTCAGCAGCATAAATGGTGCCCTCACTGACTTCATGTGGTGAACTGACTGGGCTGGACCTCTGTAAAGAGTTTGGTGACACCCAAAGTCCTTCCAGAAAGATGAGCCCTGTGCTGTAGGAGGTAGTGAAGCACTGTAACAATATTTTAGCCACTTCAGTTAAGAGTCATTTCACCAAATATACATAAAGGAGGGACCTGAGGAATAGGGAAGTGTCATCGATTACACATTTATCACCTGAGCAGAAGTGCACTTGAAAAACATTCAGATAAAAACAACAACCTGAAAAGGAGCTATCCTATGGTAAAACTACTTCAAGCTGGTACTTAAAGTGAAGAAAATGTGAATAATGGCATATGAGGACTGATTCTTTTGATTTTCACTGAGGAAAATGATTCTGACTGAGGAGAATTTTACCCAAAGCATGAGATCCATTGGGTGCCTTGGGATTTACTTACACTGGTCTTGGCAAAACCATTTTTGCCTTGAAAATGAAAATTGATGGCCTAAAGGAACGGCCCTATTCCAAAAGGAAGAAGGCCCTGGGGCCAATATGAAGTCAGATACAGCAGGGTCTCAGTGCATAGCAGGTGACCAGAGCGTGGGAAGTTGCTGCAATGAAAACAGAGGGAGCAGGCAGCCTTAGTGTCTGAAATTAAATGAAAAAATACACCTCCCATCTCTAAGGCTAGAAACAACCAGTTTGGGCATTGTTAGCTCCCTGATAGGGAGAAATTTCCAACATTGTGGAAATTTCCAGAACATTAGAGCATTCTGGACATTTTGCCTGCTGAGCCTTTTTCTGCTGAGAGAAACATGAAGTTTTAGCTGACACAACATATAGGACCTGTTGCTATCTTAGGAAAAGTTTATAATGTATCTCAAAGGAAGTTACTAGTATTATTTAGTATTTATGTATCATATTAGCTTTTTAAAGCATTGAACAAATTACAGTTGATTTCTTAATTAACTGATTCTCAGCAGATGGGAAAAACAGACATTGAGAGGTTAGAATAAATTGGTCATACAAGTAAATGGCAGTCAGGAACATGAATTAGCATCTTCTGGCAAACAGGGCACAAGTCTTTGCCAGTCTGTGACAATGTGGGCTAATCTGGTGTCCTGTGCTCGCTTGCTCCTGTTTGCCTCCTGCCAAGAGGCAGTGCTTTGTGCTTGCCAGGAGGCCCCTCATGCTGGCATGTGGGATGGCCTGGACACAACCACTGCTCTACCCCAGTCCTCTTTACCCAGTGAAGGACTTTATTGTTCATGTACAAAAAAAGCCTTCACTGTTGACTTCAATACTTAAGTTCAAGCTTCTTTCTTCACACCATTGTTAAAACCCTTAGACACCTGATCCAAAGTAATTAGGTTTACTAATGCACTTTAATCCTCAAAGTTTTTAGTAGTTTTCTAAAAAGTTATCTTGTTTATCAGATGATTTATGTAATTCAAATTCTTAATTTCTTGAGACCTCTGAATTTCAGCCAATGCATTTCAGGTACAGTGGACAACTGTTCAATATAATAATCTTAAACACTCTACAACCTATGGCTTGGTCTGCTTTGTTAAAATCTGTCAAATTTTCCCCTTTCAGGCTGGAATCTGTATGTCTCTCTGGATGACACACACCCTTTAAAGACCATTTTAAAAATCCCCTCTGATGCCTTCCCTTTTTCTGTAGAGAACTCTCACTTCATTGCCCTCTGGGGATGCCAACACTTACCTTGCTACTAGAAGAGATGTTGCAAGCTCAGCTCCTTAGGCTTGATGTCTGCCAAACCAGCAGCAGGTCTAATTGTACCTACTGGGACAATTGCTGATGTTAGAGAAGGACTTGATTTGAGGTTCCAAAGCATTGTTTTCTGGATTAAAATCTAGATCTTTGGGTACAGTTTGCCCAAGCTAAAATTGGACTACTCAATTCTTAAAACATTTCTATCTGAGGAGAAGCCCAACTTCTGTGAGTTCCAAATCTGAAAATTTCTGCAGATATTCAAAACATTTCTCATCAAACCACTTGGCCATGTACTCATTCCTTTCAAGGGAGCAACATACCATCTATCTGTCAGCTTCACATGAATTCATTTTACTCCTAGAAAACTTATTATTAAATAAAAAACATTATTCTTGGCAGAATTGCAGAAGAACTTCCCTCTTGTAAATATTCACAAGCTTTCTGGATGCGTTCCTGGGCAACTGGGTCCTGGTGTCCCTGCTAGAGCAGAGGGGTTAGACCAGGTGACCTCCAGAGGTTCATTGTAACCTTAACAAGTATAAATATGTCACTAACTAACCTTTTGGCTTAACTTTCACTTATGCTGCAGTTCCATCACAATTTAGCAACTCTTCATCCCTCACCCCTCACCCCTCCCACCCTGTTCCCTCTTCCCTCCCTTGTGCTACCATTGCTGCATGGCTGAGCCTGGGGAGATCCAGTTCACAAAATCAGCATTTTTTGTGCTCGTTTAAGTCCCTGAACTGGTACACTGTGGATCAGGTGAGTACCAACACCAGTAGAAGAGAGAGGTGAGGAGGCAGCCAGGGTAATTTATCAGTAATCAAAGCCTTAGGCATACTCTGAGATGTGTTTTGGCGACAATAGCCTGGAGCCTTCTCATCAGCACTACACCGCTCAAACACAATTTTTAGGAGTATGTTCTCTTTCAGTTAAGATACTGATTCTCAAAGAATAAACTTGGAGGTTTTCTGTTTGCCACTGGATATGCAGAGAGTCAACAATTTTTTTTGAGGCTCTTCTGTTTATCTACAGACACTGTATTTCTCTATCTCTGTACCTCTTTTATTATACTGTGATTAAAGGTGTGGATTAATTGCTCAGCATCTGTGAGAATGAAATGGAACAACCCGAAATTTGCTTGAGAGCTCCCTTCCTGTGATGTGCAAAGTTATGTTTCTTCCACTATTTTGTCTTAGGAATAGAAATTTAGACATATTTCACTGCAATTTCACTAATTTTGAGAATCACATGTAATTAAAATGTTGTTACTGTATGGAAGTTTCAGCCTTTTGAGATTAGTGGCATCTTACACAAATCATGCATGCCATGATGATACTGCAGTCTTGGTTTCAGAGGCCAGTGTGGCACACTGCCTCTGTGTCCCTTTTGTACTCTCTGAAACATTGCTGCTTTTTTGGGCTTTCAGAGGTTTCCTTTGCAAACAGCCAAATTTGGACACCTCATTCTCCAAATATTGCTATTAAACCAAAGAATGCTAATGGCTAAATAAGGTGCAACTCAATATTGCTAAATTAATGAGAATATACCCTTCATCTTTTGCAATATAGGAACCTGCTACAGTGCTGGCTACAAATTTGTCAAAGGAGAAGATACTCAAAAAACATGAGAATCGCATTGGTATATAACTAATCATAATCTGCCTTAGCCATAACAAAGCAAAGCATCTTTTTCATGTCTTATTTTAAAGGAATGGTAAAAAAGATCCACAAAGACCACCTTCCTCCACCACACATACAGTAATATTATTTCTTACCCTTTCTAAAGATTTGGAAAAAAAATGGGGAATGATTCAGTATTACCTGTCATACTCATAAAGTATAAATTGCTGTTGAAAGGGCAGCTTAGGGAGCAGATAATCAGGACATGCAAAGGCACTGAGCAGTTACTCATATGCTAACTGTGTTTTTCCCTTCACATTATCCTGCACACTAGTCTCTAGCATTCAGATTGTACTTCATCCTTTTGTTCTTTTCTGAATGTCTGATTCCAATTTTTAAATGGAAAAATATATTAATAGAGTCATAATCATATTGCTCCTCCTGGTTCCCCTAGCTTTGGAAGAGCCGAATTTCATACATTATATGTAACCAAATTAAAAGGCTCAATTTTTTTGAGTGTGTGTGATTTCTGGCTCACAAAGGATGGGTATAATTATTTCTTCTAGGGTATTGCATTATACTGTAATTTGCACAATGGCCCAAAAGCCTTCCAATGTGCCAGCAGAATCAAAAACTCCACCACTTTATGGTCAAATGCAGTGCTGCTGCTCTGCTTGTTTCAGTATGGGTAGACAATTAGATAAATAGGGTGGAATTAACCCCCTCATCCCCAAATTAGGGGTTGTACTATTATATAAAAAGAAACACTGAGGTTGGAACATAAACCTATTGATTTCATTTCATCAAAAGTCGCCAATGCCATATTAAATAACACATGAATTAATTATTTTGAAGTGTGCAACTTGAAATGTTGAAGAGGTTCTGCAATAGATTTTCATACTGAGATTCATGCAGTTGTTTCCCCTGCAGCCTTCAAAAGCAGAAGCCATCCTTTCTGTTCTTCTGTATGTGTAACATTAGGTACCATTGAGTCACAGCTGTCTCAGTGGACAGAAAACATTTTTATTGTGACAAAAAGTACCCTCATATGGAGCATTTCAGTAATGTCGCCATTTCAGCTATCAGCCAACATTCAGCTTGACATTTACAAGGTGACTTCAATGACATTTCTGTAATTTGACTAACTAATGAACCTGAATAATCAAGTGATGATAGCTGAGATAAAACCCAAGCATTTGAAGCACATCTCCAACTAACATTTATGCCACAAATTGCTATGAAATTTTGACCATTCTAAACATTTTAGTGGAGTCTTTAGATCTTGGTTGGATAATGAATATCAAAAAAGCAAAAAATGGAATATTAGTCTCAAATAATTGTTAAATTTGTACATCTGGGTACACCATTCACTTCTTACAGAACAGAATATCTTATTCTTCACATCACAGACATTTTAAAAAATACCTTATAATAAAGCTCAATAGTTTTTCTGCTTCCAGATTAAATTGTGCTTTTTTGAGATTAGATTATTGCAGTGAATTTCCACTTTCAAGACATTAGTTGAAATGGAAACAGTAGCTGTACCAAAGAGAAATACCAAAAAAGTAAGTTCAACTTTTTTCTTTACTTATCAAAGCAATTATTTAAGGTCTAATTTAATGAATTTTTGAAGCAATTTCAGATTTTCCATTATATTCAGAAAATGATGCCAATTCTCCTGCATTATTACCCTTTTTTGGGATATAGAAAATAAATGCTCAGGGAAGCACATAATACTTTATTTTTCATATACTGAAATGTATAATTTCATACATATTTTCTGTTAGTGTTCTGAGTTCATCTAGTACTTACTCTGCAAGTATTATTTTAAGAATATCTGGATCTGGAAAATTAAGGCATGTCACCATAATGAGTTGCTGTCACTCATTCTTTCTCTTGCTATAGCATAGCTAACATCAACATTGCAAGACATTACATCTATTCTCTTAAATATATTTATTCAGATGTATCTATTTTCCTTTTTTTCCTTTGGAAGTATTAGAAGTTAAATATATTCCTTATTATTACAATTTTCTAAAGAAATGCAGTTGCTTTTAATAAGTCAAAGAAACCTGTTATCTTTTCATCACTTTCCTCAAGTTCCTTTTGCCTTGCCTCACCTCACCTCGCTTCTCCTCCCTTTTTCAATTTGAGAAGTTGTAGTTCTCTAAAAGCTTTGCTTTTATGCTTAGAATCACATTGATACTAAAAGATATGGAATAGCAAAGGACAGGGAGATTTTAACTTCAATACAGGGTATTTTTTTTCAATTCAGAAGACTTCTTCATCTGAACTAGTCATCTGGACTCCTTTCTAAGCACTGAAGATCCAATGATCACTATAGCAGAACAGCTGTGCCATGCTTGTAAAGTTTCTGTTTCCTCTCAGCGGCATATGAAAAGAGGTTAGGATGGCTTGGTCTGACAGAGACCTCTTGCTATTGTCATCCAAAGTTAGAGATGAAGCTGTCCCAAAGCCCTACCTGTATATCAGCTATAAAAGAGCCACTGGAATCTGTCAGTTCTGGCTGTGAAGATTGTTCTGCTTAAAAAAACCAAACCACACCAAACAACATGTGGGGAAAGATTTGTTTCTGACAAGGCAATCTAGAAGGAGTAACACTATTAGGCGTCTGGCATTTGGCTCCTATTACAGGGAACAGTAAGGACAGGTCAATGATACAAACAAGAGAAATCAATTTCCTCACAGGAAGTGTACTGGCTGTCTTTTTAATTACTTCTGTTCCAAATGCTTCCATTTTATGACTTTGAAAATGTGCACTTTATTTTTATACTTCACTGGATGATCATGCGCCTCTCTAGATGGGTAACTAGAGTGTTGTCTAGAGCGGTTTCTCAAGGGTGAAAAATCCCCCAAACCTCACAGCATTTTGGAAAACTTATCGTTTAATTGGTGTTTTGGGTCATATAGGCATTGTATGGAATAGTCTATATTGGTATGGAACTTCTAGGGCATCCCCCCAACCCAATTTGCATGATTGTACTGGAATGCAGCTGCTTTTATGTAGCCACCCTCACTCTTCTTGTATCTAAGTCTGTCTCAAAGGTGCAGTAGCTGCCTCAACTAATCAGACATAACCTGAGAGAAAGAAGTCCCTGAGTCCTGACTTGCAAGGTTATTTATAGGACTGAGTGGAGATTTTCTAAATGTACTGTTTTGTCATGAAATATTTATTTAATTAAAGAAAAAAACATTTGCAAGCATATTTACAGCACATTTGTAATTGTTTAGACTGCCAGCCTCCCACTTGTCTCTTGGTTGTTCTGTTGGGTTTTTTGGTTCATACTTTCCTATTCCACTGTGCTTTTGGGGCTCATTACCTTTGTCCACTGATGGGATACATACCTGGGAAATTGTACAAGCACAGGGCAAGCTTGCAGTCACTCTACAAGTTCCGTAGTAAAATACTCTCAGCTTTCAGTGCTTCTTAACCCAGAACTACATGTGTTTTGTTATTTATTGTGCGTATCAATGGATTTCACATGGGACAGGATCAGCCTCAAGTTCAGCTTCACCTCTTCCAAAGCATAGCTCAACATAAGGAAAGTTCAGCTTTGTCTCTGAGTGCTCAGGTTGCAAAGATGCTCTTGTGAAGTCTTGGCGATCCTGGGAGCTGTCAAACACGTGACTACTCTAAGGAAAGTGGAATTTGCACATTTTTTAGTTTCAAAATGCAAATTTCTCTACTGAACATGAGCAATCTGTGAGTTTATAAGAATTTACAAATCTTATAATACGGGAAAATTGACTTTCTGAATTGTTTTTCTGTGCAAGATGGACCTTTTTAGCAAAAACTGCTGTGCAAAGCTACAAGTAACATGGGAGAAAAAAAATCTATAACAGAAAAAAAAAATCTGTAACAGAAAGTATCAGCTGCCCATGAAAATTGTGCTGCTCTCTGCCCTGCCTCACAGTCATCTGCTGACCTATAGGGCACAACACTTGTAGCACAATCAATTAGGTACTTGGAATGCTGTTTAGCCATTTGCTATAGACAGAACCAACATTGTACCACCATACTAGGAACACATATTACCCTACTTCCTTCTCTTAACACTGTAAGTGTTGGATATATGCAACAGCTTGACTTTCCCTGACATCCCCTGTGATCTCTGCTTTTTGCCCTAAGCACTCAAAGCTCAGGAATGATGTAAGTCTTGTTCACTTGGGACTCCAAGCTCTTACCCCGGGCTCATTCTTCAACTTGAAATGTGGGAGGCACACTCAAGTCTTAGATCTGGTCATAGCAGTTTTTGTATATTGGCCACTTCAGTTGATGTTTCATGCATGAGAGCCTGCATCTCACTCTGCATTCCTACAGAGTATCATTTGCTGAGCCTGGGGCTGATGTGAAATCAGCCTTGAAAGCAAGGAGGAGCAGTCCCAGCAGTCCTCATCTCCATCAGGAGACACTTCATGTACTGCCAGTGTAGACCAGAAAGACAGAGAGGGACAAGAACTGCTGGTGTTGATGCTGATGTCATGAAAGCAGCATAATATTCAGGAAAAGTATCACAGATAATTACAGATACATTTTTGGTGGGGGGGAGTTTCAAAAATGATTTTCATCACAGATTTTGCAATCAAATTTGTTCTCTCAGCATTTTGAAGAGCTTTTTTTGGGCACCACAATATAAAGCTATTAGAGTGTCCAAAGGAGAGCCATGGTGAAGGGTTGGTAGGGGAAGCCTTATAAGGAGTGGCTGAGGTCACTTGCTCTATTCAGCCTGGAGAAGAGGAGGCTGAGAAGAGACCTCATTGTGGTCTTCAGCATCCTCACAAGGAGGATGGGCAGACACTGATCTCTTTCCTCTTGTGACTAGTGACAGGACCAGAGAGAGTGGCCTGAAGCTGACTTAGGGGAGGTTTATGTTGGATATCAGGAAAAGTTCCTCACCCAGAGGATGGTTGAGCACTGGAACAGCTCCCCAGGGCAGTGGTCACAGCACCAACTTGACAGAGTTCCAGAAGTCTTTGGACAATGTTCTCATGCACATGGTGTGATTCTTGGAGTGCCCTGTGCAGGGCCAGGAGTTGGACTCGATAATCCTAATGGTTATCTTCCAATTCAGCATATCCTATGAATCTGTGATTCTATGATTCTATGTTCTCATCCCTCACATCCCTGCAATATCTTAACCTTTTTGTAAAGCCTTATAATTTCAATAAGGTCTACTTCTACTTATTGCTCTTTATTGCAACATGCATATCAAAGCCAGGCAGCTAACAGAACACTGTACTTGCTTTTAGCCTTCCTCCTATACACAGAATTGCAAGTAGAGAAACAAGGACAACAGTGGATTTTTGTCTACTTCTATGGAAGCCTGTACAGCTAGCTAGCAAACAGAATGCTTTAAGCTATATGAATGTCTCTGACAGTCTTCAAGATGTATGGTTATTACAATGGAAAATCAAAATATTCTAAATTAGTACCAGTGTGAAATACTGTTTGTAGTCCATAGTCTGATAGTATTTTATTTGGCTAAAAAAATAAATAAAACCACACCAAAGACTAAGCCAAATTCACCCAACAGCTCAGTGGGCCCCAACTTCAAACTTACAATCACTGGTGTTCTACTGAGGTAGTGTATGGCCCGTACCATTAATCTTGCTTGATATTAGCAGGTAGATAATATAATACTCCATATAAAAAGATTTTGCTTACTTTAATACAAATATGTTAAGTAAAGAGGAAGACAGTGATGCAAGTAAGTTAGCAGAATTTGGTAAAAATATGGAGCAGAACATTTGTTTCTCAGATTTGGACAGTGATAGCTTACCACATTTATGAATAATTCTGTACATTTTTTATCATTTTCTGCCCCAGCAGCTAAATTAGTTTTACAACTATTAATTGAATTGTCTAAGTTCACTATGCACAGTGTGATAGAAAGGATTATTAACTCCACTTTATAGATAAGGAAACTGAGACAGGGAGAGGAAACGATTAACTGGAGATCACACAGGAAATCAGAGACAGATAAATCCCAGATCTCTCCATCCAATGCATTAAGCGCTGAACTTCTCCACACACACAGCCATCAGAAATGAGACACATTTCAAAGAGAAACAATTAAAGCAACATTTCATCAAAGATAAAAGCTTCTGGAATTCATCCTATGCTGGTGATCCCAAATATTGTTCTCTTTTGTTTCTGTCACATTGTTTTAAGAGCAGATTATCCCTCCTTCCTTGTTCCTGCACCATTAGGCAAGGATGTGCAGCACAGGCACTCCCATCTCTCCTGTAGCCCCCCTGCAAATATCTGCCCTACCTACATACTGCACGTGGCTGTGTATGCACATAAACACAATTTCTATTGTACAAAAGCTGTTTCCAAATACAAAAGTGATCATTTCTTAGCAGTCTGGTACATGAAGCATGTCTGCCGCTCCAAAAAGACAGTCTCTATACAGATATAGGACATCTTTTCTATTAATGGACAAGTTTAAAAGCAAGTTGTGCCATGTTCAGTTCTCTGAGAGGATGAGGAGTGAGGGGTAACAAACAAACAAATAATAAATAAATATACCTTATATGTCAGAGGTTTGCTTGGCCTGACCTCACTCACACTCTGGGTGTCCAGGACAGCTCTGGCATATTCAGCTTGTACAGCACTTAAGAATTTCAGCTATCGCTACACAATAACGTACTTGTTTAAACTAATTAAAATGGTGTTTATTAGCTAACAGCCATTAATAAGCAATCTGGTTAAACACTTGCCACGATGTATCAATCAACAGATTAGAATTGTCTTTGTTTTACTGTAAGCCTACATGTCTTTGTTATAATTACCTTAGTACCTAGATCTAATCCTGAAATTCCATAAATCAACAGATATGTTGCCATTAATTTACACAGGAAAAACACTAGAATCTCTATAAAAACTATTTATAAAGCTCTGTATGTAAGCAAATTAGGTGTCTATATGATTATGGTTTTGAAGAAGTTTAGTTTCTGTCTTTAGCACTTCTATGCATACTCTTGTCTCAAATTAATATTTATACAAAAATTCTTTGCTCCATTTCTAACAGAGTGAATGCGATCTAATGACTTTTTTCCAATGGGTCAGGTCTACACCACTAAAGAAGAAAACAGAATTATTATATAGCAAATATTAGGGCATGTGTGTAGATTCATATCAAATGAAACAAAATACTTCAAGAGATAGAATTAACTATTTAAAAAATCTTGTTTGAGCTACAGTGTCACTCTGCTTTTCTATGTCTTAGACTTGCATTCTAATATTAAAGCTAAAGTCTTCTGATGTTTTGGAACTCTGAGCTGAGTTCCCAAGCCTTTTCGTGTAAATAAGAAAATGTTTACATTCCTTTACTATGAGAGAACATTTGAGTGATTGGAATGATCACCAATCCGAATGATGGGATGACCTGCCTTTGGCCAATACTTGGCCACTTATGTATAGTGTATATAAATGGAGTCAGAAAATTTGAATAAAGAGAATTCTTGCATGCTGACCCCGGACCTGTCCTGCCTTGTCCTTTCCAAACCCCACGAGTGCTGCACAAATAGTGCAACACTACAGCATTTTTGGAAACCATTTTTAAGTTATATTGTCCAAGTTTGTAAAATAAAGAGTTTTCAAATAGCAGCATGGATCAAAAATCATTGTATTTTTTAAACAGTTCTTAATGACTGCTAACTTAATGTGGAAATAGCCTTCCAAAATGTTCAAAATTAAATAAATGTTTGTCTGGATTGGTTTCAGTGGAATCACTGGGAATATGATCTGATGAATTACTTTCTTAGTATGTGAAGATTAAACTTCAAAAACTATCTGGAAATCAAGAAAAAGCAATTAGATAAAATTAGAATGACTTACTAATCATTAGTGACACAACAGCAGTTGTATTTGCCTATTGCTTTCCATAATTATAAATAGTTTTCTACTGGATTGTCCTGATGTCTAATACAAGGCCCAAAACACTAACACATTCTAATTTACCTGTGGCATTACTTAGCTAAAAAGTATAATGCATCAATTGTTAATATTTGGTCTAGATACATTTAAAAAAGTATTTTGCTTGTGAGGTGAGTATTATGCTTATTGACTTACAATTATTCTTGGGACCAGTTATATTTTGTTGGAAGAAACTATAATGTCTAAAGAATGATAGATGAATACTTAAAAAAAAACCAAAGTGAGTGTGGTTTGTAATAAGATTTTTAGGCTAGCTAAGAAAAAGAATTTGTAATTAAAGACTTTTGTCTTCTTAATAATAGCTCTAATAGTCCTTAAACTCGAAGCCACCTGTTTAGACTTCAGCTGTAGCCATTACACACCTGTGACCTCCCACGATCAGCTGAAGAATTTTCATATTGAATCTTTACCTGATGGCAACTGTAGTGTCAAAAGAAAACAACCCCAAATCAAAAAACAACAAAACCAATAAAAACAAGCAAGCAACCAAACAAGAAAAGAATCCGTATACCCAAAACTCTGGAATGAAGCAGTGCCCTGCTTCCAGGAGGCACTGCCTCTGTTCTTTCAGGCTAGAAGGGCCTCAGAAACCCAGGAAGTTCTTCCATCGGTGTTATTCTACAGAGGGAAAAATTCATGGTGTACGATCTCATTAAAGGGCTGTGTCAAGGCACTGGATTGTCATGTCTGCACACAGATTAATTTTCAAACCCAACTCAGAAATGCTTTTCATCCTTGCCTCCCAAGTCCCAGTGCAGAGGCTTGGTCTGCTTCATTTCCATTTTAGATGCCAATATTCTATATTAGATATATTTAATACATAATTATATATAGTTTTTATTTATAATATACAGTTTTATTACAATTTTTACACCAGAACACTTATGCTCATCTTTCTGTTGCTTTAACTGTATGGTGCTACTGACAGTAAGGTTGCAAGTAGGGAGGGATGGGAGACTGCCATCATAAAGACCCTGAAACGAGTTGAGGAGATTGGTTTTCATATCTCTGCTTAGTTAAGACTAAAATTCCATCATGCAGCTTTTACTGATGGTTTATTTAAATCCTGCAAATGCAGTTTTATTTTATTAATGTACTGTATATCAGATTAAATTTTAGATGGTTGGGGTTTTTTTAGCTCTGTATATCACCTAGAATTAAAAGCGGAGTCACTGAAATATAAATAAATACATAAGTGAAATCAAATCCACCATAATTCTGCTGGTCTGATTCTGATTTTATGCTAGCATTAATCAGAGCTAAAACAACAGAAAAAAAATTCAGTTATATACTTCCAGAGCTGGTAATAGTGCACCTCACAGAATCAGAAGGTTGTCATCTAGCAACACAGTAACTTCTGCTGTTGCAGATTGCAAATACTAAACTAAGAAGGAAATCATGATGGAGCCTAAAATTAACCTGATGCAAAGCCCAAGAGAGATCCTCTATGATGCTTGTCAAAAGATAACATGAAAGATTCAACCAAGTATTATTGGTCAGGATTTAAAAAGTGGAAATGAAGGTTTCCACATACCTCTGACTTCTGCCTTGTGATTTCAGTCTGCAATAGAATCAATGTACAAAAGAAAATAAATTAGGACACAACTACAGACAAAGACCAAGGCTGCTTTAGATTAAGTTACATCAGTTAGATCTGTTTTGTATTGAAAAAGAATAATATTTTAAGGCACGTTTATTTCAATATACTAAGCATCTTAAGAACTCACATAGTCCTTTAAAATATATATTGAAATTAAAATCAAAGTCCAACGGTGGAAACTGAGGGGCTTCAGCATCTTTCAAGAGACATTCAACAATTTCACAATAGCACTGTAAATGGAAAACAAACCTAATATATATGATTCTTGCCTGAATCTTGTAAAAATAAACACCATTAGTTATACTCACAAATATAGTTATATTTGTGCTACTCACAAATTTTACAGTCATATCCTGTAAGTTAAAAATAATAATCTCCAGTCATAATATTTACAGATAAAACTGGTATAACATTTTATGAAGAACTTTATAAAACAAAATATTTGTTTCTTTTTAGTCATGGATGGATCTACTCAATTTTCATACACTAGACTTGAGATAAACTGGATTTAAAATACATACGGCTTTTTATTTTTTCACTGGATATGAAATTCACTGTTTTTGTTGGTTTGTATAACTTTTCCCTTATTATTCAGATTTCACAAAGTCCTTGCATTGTATGCCTTAGTGAATTCCCTAACTTCAGGTTTTGCTAGCAGAAAGAAAAAATTGATGAACTACCATATATTATCCTTGAGCACTGCAGTTACAGTTTCCTTTATACAATTTAGTAAACTCACCCATGCTAGGACAGCTCTCAGTTGTCTTTTTAAATGGGTTATCCAACATCATGATATATATAAAAGGGCCCCAATGGGATCTGGGTTTTTTTAATGGTACTCAGAAACTAGAGTTACAAAGACCGCTTCTCTGCAGCTTCCCTGTTTGCAGGCTCTGGCTGTCAGGGCAGCAGCAGTGCTGACGCCATGGTGGCTGCATGAGCAGCAGCACGGCCGCCTGGCTCACAGAACGGAGTGGACTCCTCTAGTTGACACTCATGCCCAGTTTTGGCAACCACAGTACAAGAACAACACAGGCACACTGGACCAAGTCCTGCAGACAGACACGACGATGTTTAAGTGACCAGAAACATAACATACAAGAAGCTGAGGCATCTGGGTTTGTTCAGTCTGGAGGACAGATGGCTAAGTGGGAATCCAGTTTCTGCTTTCAGCTGCCTAACTGGGTTTACAGGAAAGATGAAACCAGACTCTTCTCAGAGCTGCACAAGAAAATGACGTCAGTCAGGTTGCAATAAAGGGAATTCTGAGTGGATAGAGAAAATAATTCTTCTGTGAGAGTATTAAAGGACAGGAACAGGTTGCCCAGAAAGAGCAGGAATCCATCCTTTAAGATATTCAGACTTCAGCAGGACTACCCACTGGAACTTGAAAGCCAATTCTGCTTTGAGCAAGGGGCTTCATGTGATGACCTCCAATAGTCCTTTCCAACTAAATTCTAAGCCTATGTGCATGGTTTGCTACTCTTACCACAGTAATACTTCTCATATCTAGCTTCTATATCTGCATCTATACACTAAATCTGTCATCTAGATCCTCATAATCCTGCATCCTGATTAATTCAAAACTGCTGCTTTCAGGCCATCTGTTATACATATCCTTTCCTGCCCACCCCCCCTCCATTGAGTATAGACAAGATACAGTGATTATGATATTCCCTGACCACAATTCTGACATTACTGCATTTTTGTGTCTCATCACAGCACTGCTTATCTCCCCCCACAGCATAGCAGATTTGCTCGCCCATTTGTCAGATTCTGCCACTGGGTTCTGCCTGTGCTGGCAGATCTGCATGGCAAATCGCAGGCCATGACCAGTTCACTGAACTGGTACATGAATGCCTTCCAGCCTTCCACACTCTTCTGCTCAGAGTTCAATTATTGTGATTTTTTGAAGAAGCTGCCAGATGATGCACAACTGGAAGGGTCGCAGTGTTTGTCAGTATCTTTCTTTAAAATTATGTGATACAGATTAGAAGATCAGGGAATATGCAGAATATGCTATGTCAGAAAATAAATTCAATTAAATAATTACATGGGTCTAGATAACAATATAAATAATCCCAGCAGTTTTTCAAAGTATATGAGTTCCCACAGATATGAGACCTGTTTGGCAAGTCTAGGTGACAACAATAAAAATACTGAAAAGGCTCTTAATTAATCTAACTTCATTTTCAGTCCAGTATTCTTTAGGTATTTTGATGATTGTGTTTTTGGAGAAGACTGTAGGATGTTGTGCTCTATATAAGTACATAATTCTGCAAAATAAAGTCCATCACAAAGGTCTGATTCACGTACTTGTACACAGGCATCTAGTGATCTCTGAGATGTCCTAGTTTCTTGCAAACCCACCAAGGCCTCTGTCTGGGCACTATAGAGAGAGAATTAATCATACACTACATTTGGCAGCTACCTGAGGGTTCCTGAGATCCTCTGGGATGTCCAAAAAGATATGGAGCACCTTCAAATACAGACAACTAAATTGGAGGCCCTAGCCCCTAGTTTGTACATTGTTTGTAAAATAATAGAGTAACAAAGGAAACAATTCTACAAAATACACTGAAATTATTAAAAGAAAATTGTAAGAACTCCATGGAAAAAAAATCACCATCAGGTATTCAGTTTCAAATGTCGGGTGTATCAGTACTTGGCATGTTGAAATGGAAGGTGCTTTCAGTGCTGGTGAGCCTGGTCCCTGCCATCACTGGTACAACCTATAATCCTCTCCAGACCCACAAGTTTTGTCCTTGAGCACGTATCACCTGCTCTGCCAACTAACAGCCAAACCTGGTAATTGGTTATAACCCCTAGATATATGTGATATAAATACGAGTTATATTTTCCTGGAAAGATCTACATTTTGATTGTTTTTCACACTCTCTTCATTCTTTTGGAGTGTGTTTAGACCATGAGTTTAAAAAAAATTATCAAGCTGGTTATCAAGCGGCAAGTTATGGAATACTTGTCTCCAACTACGTGGCTATAGTATTCTTAGAAAAATGGAAGTACTTGCTAGACAACAACCCTCTATTTTTCATGTCTTTAGGATAAAAACTACAAATAATGATATCTCCTTTTATACTGCCTCTGTCCATTTTGGACAGACAATCAGCTGCTAAAAACTGATGTTTGGTTTATATTATTTCATATTAAAAGAGAAGAAATAAATTCAGAACAGATCAACACAGAAAAACAAAATCATTTTCAAAATGGTCTGACGAACAACAGTTTCAGTAAGGGAAGATTAGTAATGCAACTAATAAATTAGGATTTTACTGAACTCTCTGCCTAATAGGAAGTTAGAAACGTTTGTGGCTGGACCTCAAACTACACAATCAACAGAGTTCAAATCCACTGGTTTGAGTTTGACTGGAACTGAGATGTAGATTTGATTCTCCTCACAAAGGAAGAGAGCACTGCTAACTTCCCATATTTTTGGTCAACTTTTTGCTTGAAACTCTTCACTGGAAAGTCAAAATAATGTAGAGGAGGAGAACTACAAACTTAGGGTTTGGAAAAAATGAAGGTAGTGTTCATCAAAACCATTGAAAACCTTGTCCACCAGACAACTACGAGGTCCTATACCATAAATAACTGCACAACTCTGAATATAACTATGGGAAACATCTTTAATAATGCTGTCTACATTGGTCAAAATATTTGCATATTAAATTCATTAAAATACCCCCAAATGCACTCACATAATCATTATTCAGCACAATATATTAATTACAGGTTGAACTTGACAGCTTCATAAAAGCATTTTGACATGAAGTGTAACCTCTCACTTTACTTATAGTAAAGGATTCTTTTCTGGATTTAGGTGACTTGTTATAACAGTCTCTCTCTTTTTTGGGATATTATTACCATATTCTCTCCTTCCTTAGCAGAGAAATTAAAAATATCTGATGGTGTACATTTTTTTGCTGTATGTTACTTCTGGCATAATAAGCACAATGTGGTTACAGCCTTCTATCTCTTTTATCTAAACAATGTGAGTGAATGTAGAAAATGCTAGTCTGTGGTAATCACATCCATTACATAACTGAATTTAGACGTCAGACCTGCCAAGTATTTCACACTACTTGCAGGGCTCCCACAGTTGGCTCCTGCCTGGCCTTCTCTTGCAGCTGGGGATCCAACACACACATATATTCAGCACTTACACAGATCCAAGGATTTGGTTGGTACATGACATCATGGAGCAGGAATGAAGCTATCTGAAGCCCATGCCATCTCAATGAAGCCTTCTGCTCACAGAGGTCCTACTAGGTTGTGCTCTCTGGGTGCCATCTATTTCCCAGCTGCACATTAGCCCGTCACTCAGTGCTCCCTCTGTCCCCGGGCCTCACACAGCATTCTCATAGATACTGAAATAAATAGGACTGAAAGCACTGATATCTGATACCATGCAATGCACAGAACTTGCAGTTTATTATGAAGAAGACAGTGCGATAAATCCCTCTGTATTATATTTAGTAATGGTATCATTTGTGTCATTCAGGAAAGTGATCTGGATAGTTTTGTAAAACCCCACGGCTTTGAATAAATCACTTCCAGAGTGAAGTATTTGACTGATGAGACACTAACTGTCCTACAGCGAGAAAATTATTCAGGCTGGAAAGATGACAGGTTCAGAGCCCGAAAAACAATAAGCCATAGAGAGGCTGGAAAGAACAACATGTACAAAAGACCAAAGGGCAATTGTCACTATCCCTGAGTAATGACCATAACAACAGGTGCTAAAACACACAATACAACTATATAGTACTAGACAATTTCTAAACTGGCAAAAAAGCTCAATAGCCAAGTGAAACCCTTTCACAAGCAAGAGAGTCTCATTAGCACAATGAAAGGGACAAATAAAAATGACTAGGTTTTGTTTACAATACCCATTACAGTTGCCTGCAACGTGAAAGAGCTTCCTGTTTTCTCTTTGTATTTGATCTCCCTATGCCATAGCTAATATAATAGTTGCCAAGTGGAAAATAAGTAGAATCTGTCGTTAAAATTGTCTATGACCTTGAAATAGTTATATTTTTCCCCATCTTTCTTTCCAACGAGAAAGATCTTTCTTTCCTCTTACCAAATACAATATATAACTATTCCAATTTTCCTTCTCGAAGATGTTTATCCTTTCTTATCTAGCCTGCCTGTCATATCTTATTATAATTTACAGAAATCTGAAATACACTGTTCTGATAAACCTGTCAGAATAATGACAGAAACACGTATAGTTAATCATTGTGATAGGGTTTCCATATTATTCTGGGAAAGATAGAACTGAATATTATGAATAATGCTAAATGTAATTTATATGAATACATAAATCTTTACCAGTGGTTTCAATTTTCCAATAAACTTGAAATTTTATCAGATACTAATTGCTAATAAGCATGATTCATTATGACTTACTATGCACAGATTTACTATTTGTGACAGTGAAGTAAGAAAATAGACATGGGCATAGAGTATTCCTGAAAAATTTTAAAAAGTTGTAGCTATCAATAAGTCTGCCTAATATAAAATACTTGTTCTAAAGAATGTCAACATGTCTGTGTTGATCTTCAGTAACTGTTACTCTCAGCCTTTTTTTTAATATAGCATGCAACTAGGCTGAGGTAGCTAGAGATAAGGATTGGCATCAAGCTGTCATTTGGGGAAATATTGCATCTAGATTCTTCAGGTCCAGTCACAGAGACCTGAAGGGAGATTTATCTTCTCCCGTAAATCACTAATAACTTCAACATTGAATACACCAGTTCCGAGAACAGAAAATATAAACCCCAGAGAATGACTTTTTTTTGTTTGAAAGGCACATTAGCTGTAATCCTAAGCACATGGCCCTGCCCCCTGCACAAATATAGGAAAATCCAACAGAACAAGTAAAACCATTCTTTGATTTATTTCTCTGACTGTTCATGCTCCAGCTTTTTCATCAAGCAATCCATTTCAGCCTCCTTTGTGCACCTCTCCTCTCTTCCCATTTTGCTGTTTTTCACTGCAGCTCTTCTTACTGTTACTGCCTCCTAAGTCACACATGAATAGATTTAGTCATGAACATTTAATGGCAAAGGCCTTTGAAAATGATAGAACTAAATGTTTTTTGTCTAGTTGATAGCTTGCAGCACCAAACAAAACAGAATCATTAAATGGTTCGATGGACTAAGATCAAAAGGAGACACCTGTAAGCAAAATGCTCTATTATCCTTTCACTGTCAAAAGTAATTGTTGCTAATTGAACAAGTTTGTTTAATTGTAATATAGCTCAAGAGACCATATCCTGAGCTGCTGGAAATAGGTCTGGTTCTGCTGAAGTCAGCTCTGCTAATCTATAGCAACTGCGGAACTGTCACAAGGAAACAGTTAACCCATTGCTTAACTGCATGGCCTGCATGACCAGCTATTGCAACCAAAAATGTTTCAAAAGTTGGCCTTAGCAAGGAAAAAAAAAAAAAAAAAAAAGGATCACATTAATCTTTGCCTAATTTGATGTGAGAAGCTATTAAATACACACTTTGGTACCAGTAGACTAAAAAATGTCCAATAGAATTTTATGAAGACCAAATTTAAAATATGCCAGGAAGTCTGCAAGCAGACACCAGTCATCATTTACAAAATGCCTTGAAAATCTGATTTCCCTTTGCAAGCAAGCAAGCAAGCAAGCAAGCTTCTCCACTATCTGCTCAGTTTAAAACACTACCACAATAAACCAGCAAGTAATGAAAAGCACTGCTAGTGTACAGATTAAAAAGTTCAGAAAGCAAATAATCATAAATCCAGCACATCTTCAAATCAGTCATCTTTATAAAGAGAGCTAACAAAAAAAAATTAAAAAAAAAAAAAAAAAAAAAAAAAGAAAAAGGGAATGCTTCTCAGCACCCTGGTTTAAGTGTGCTTAGCTTCATGTGTCTTGTGTCAGGAGCTAAAGCCCATGAACTCTCTGGCTTGCATCCTTCCCGTTCTCACTCCTTTATTCTGCAAGACAGTTCCTGAATGTGAATGGTAAAAAGGACACGATCCTGGGGTACCACAAAGACAGACCTTGTTCCATCTGGGTAGAGGCATTTGTGTATTTCACTAATCATAAGGAAGGCAACAAAACACAATTACATACCTAAAAATCTTTTTCAATACCATTACTCTCTGCATTGGAAACCATATCCTTAAGTCTGAACTTCCCAAACTCTTTGAAAAGTTTCTCCTCTGCTCTATAAATGAGCCATGTAAGACAACTAACTTTGAATTATTGCTGTTCTGGACAACAGTGATTTTGAAAAACCACACAGTATTTAGTCCTAGTCTGATTTAAGCATAGCACAAAGTGCATCAGTATGTATCTACTCAGAAATTAGGAATGGGCAAGTACAAAAACTGCAATTCTTCTCGAATCAAAGGGAGCGCAAGATCCAATGAGATCTAACTGAACACAGGAAAAGCAGAAGACAAAGGAGAGCTGTGTTGCAGGAAATGTTAGTTAGCATATTTTCAATATCCTAAATTAAATGCAGCTCTGAAACAATTCTGTGCAGAAATCCTACCAAAACTCCTGAATGTACCCTGCCAAACACCAAAAATGACTGGGCTGATGACCAATTTCTATAATCCAGAAATATGGAGCATTTTGGTAGGCTGACAATTTGCCAAGGTAATTTTCAACACAAATAATGCGAAACCAAGAACTGGACAGTAATCAACATAGGGAAGTGTGAAATTCAAAATAATTTCAAGTAAAAACAAGAGTCTCATTTATTTCCATGCAGTTCAAGATCACTGACTAAAGCACAGCTTATCTTGCTTTTTGTGCTCCTCTTCCATTTTGTCTAGCATTTTAAGGAGCAAAAATATAAGAAGAGCCTGGCTGATAAATCTAGATCTAGATCTAGATCTAGATGTAATTGAAAATGTGAATGACACTATTCTAACAGTAAGGCCTGGCACTGCAACCAGGCTTCAGAGAGAGCAGTGCTGGCTCCTTCCAAGTTACCCAAAGGTTTGTTAAATTGGCCAGCTAGATGCTGGATTCTCATTCTGGTGTGAGTCTGGCAAAAGCACTCCAAAACAAGTGTTTGTGGGGTGTGGGAACAAATAGGTGCACTTAATCTTATAAAAGTTCCCCTGACTGTGATGAGAAAAGGGAAGAAAGCAGCTGGAAGATATTTAGCTATCCCTAAATACTTGTATTTATTACATGTATTTTGCAATAGTAACACGCTATTGACATACTCTCACAACTTAACATCAGAAAGGATAACAGAGAGACCTATCCCAGGTAAAAGTAAAGAATGTAATAAATAATAATTAAAAGTAGTATATAGACTGACAACTTAAAATACTTTAAATAATATTGGGTTCATTTCTCAACCCATTTTCTAGACATAAAGGGAATTTCCAGTTAAACAAAACAACACAACGGGACTTTCATCCAAACTAGCATTTTTCTTGGGAAAATTTATTTTTATGACTCATGTGCATAACCTCAATCTTTAAAATGTTTGTTTCTTTTCTGTTTTCCAAATTTAAAAACAAACCCTATACAGGGGATTTTTTTCCCTCAGCTGCAGCAATAATTTGCCTTAAGATTTTAAAAGTTGCACAATAAGAAAAAGTAAAATGCAACTGTAATTGTGTACTCTGTACTGTTTTTTGAGTTGAGAAAGTTATGTAAATTACAGAGTAGATTAATGAAGAGGAACTGAAGAAAAGTGATGAAATTGCTCAAAATTTCCCCTATGAATCTGAAAGAAACATAGGAAGAAAAAGAAAGGGACCAAACCCTCAAATTCAGAGAATTCTATGTCTATAATTAAAAGGCAAAGACTTTGATAAAGAATAATTTTGATTTTGAATGCTGCAGTATTGAATCAACTTAAAAATATTCATTAAACTGTCTTCTATATTTTGTGACTCTAGCCTTCAAATGCAAGATAAGAACAGAGTTGTCATTCCTTGCTGAAACACAGCCTTTGGCAAGGCTTCAGAGGATCGGTGCTGCTACAAGGATGAAAACAATGCAGCACAATTTGTCCTGAGGACACTACAGAATATTTCGTCTTTGAAGAATGAAGCTGTACATTGAAATTTGGGCAGGAAAAGTTTTGGGTTTTTTAAACACAATCTGTGTATTTTTTCATTGGCACAGGAGATTGTGGTCTCTGAGAACACCCAATATCAAACAATCTGTCCAGGATGACACTTAACAGTATCCCTGAGAAATGATTCAGTTTAGCCTTTAAAAGGATCTATGTCCTGGGAAAACAAAGTTTAAAATACATTTGCTAAGAGATGTGAAAATATTTAGGCAGAACTATCTGATCTGTGTTAGATATAAGGTCAAAAATTTCATCAGTTTCTTCCCTTCCTTCAGTCATTCCTTCCAGTCATCCTTCAACATCACTGATAATATCTACAGTTTTCAAATACCACTTTAGATGAAAACCATATCTGTATATGTTCATTTATATTAGCTGACAGTGGTCACCCCTAACCCACTTTTTCTAAAAAACAAAAAATGTGATAGTCATGGTGACATAAAACACAACCTCATTTTCTTGGGATACATATGCTTTAAGAAATAAATGTGCCTTGATTTCTCAGGTACCGCTCAAGCATCCCCTTCCTGATTTTGTAATGTTTATGTGCTGCAACAACAATTTTTGAGGACCTTAATGAATGTTGTCTCAAAACACTCTGTATGATGAGAACTTCAGAAGTCTCCAGTTTCATAGGCAGAAATTCACCTATAGAAATACTAAAGTATTTGGTAATTTCTGTTAAATAACTAAATTGGTTTCATTTTATGCAGTTTATTCAGGATTACAGACCTTTATCCTTTGTTCAGGATTACAGAAAGTTCTGTGGTCTCAACTCCTGGCTTAAAGCTTCCACTGTTGAACCACCTGTCTCCTTCTGAGAGTCTCAAGATATTACGGACACGCATACAAATGCACTGATGTGACATATCATGACCAGCACTAGGTACAAGCTGTGGCTGCAGGTCATCAGTTCCTAAATGATTGTGCTACCCTATTTGCTAAAAGTGATAATTCATTATTTTAATTTTATTGTTTTATAGAAAAGAATACAACTACATTGCGGGAACATTTTTCAACATTCCCATACTATAGACTTGTTCAGGCAGGGTGCCTATGAAAAATGAAGACTTACAAATCTCACTTGCAAATCAGAAGGAAAGGCTTGTTTTCCATCTTGATTTCTTTTTTTTTTTTTTCCCTAGAGAAAGAGGTCCATTTACATTGATATTGAGTAATTTAATGTGTGAAGTAATACAGAAAACTGAAATGCCAAGATGATGTGTTGTAAATTCATCACTCCTTAAGCCAGCTGCTTCTTGTCAGAAAAGGAAAGTTCCATTTAAGTGTCTTTTGAGACTGATATAAAACAAGTTATATGACAACAAGACTGTGTGTACTGTATGTCATCAGGTATTTCTTAAAGCATAAATTATGATTATTTTTTAAGAATTATTTCATACAAGCAATCCAGCAAATAGTAATTCTACTTCTGATGTTTCAGGAAATGAGAAATGACTCCCCCAGTGGCACTTCCAGTAAAAGCAGAATGATAATTTCGAACACTTCAACATGCAAATTTCCAACACTTAAATTCAACAAGTACTTTGATTTGGCAGTAGCTTATTCATTTAAATCCCTTTTGAAATTAAATATTTAAAATGTTTTAAAATGTTGTTCCCCAATATTCTTTCAAATATGTTTCTAATTCATACCTGATTTTTTTCCCAGAAGCTTTAAATTAATCAAACTGATTTGCCCTGTCCCTTCATAGGATAGCACACAAATTCTATAGTGGCTTTATCAAAAGCTTAGTCACAAAATTTCATTAAAATGTGTAGTTAATGAAGTTTTTGTAGTTATAAGTCCTTTTTAACTTTATTAGGTATTGAGTCTCTAGGAAGTAATTTTATTTCATAATCTCCCATCTTTAATACAATATGTATTATTTTGGTTTGTATATTTTAGTGATAGAATAAATTATATTTCAATAAAATATTGAGTTCAAGAAGTGTTTGGACAATGCTTTTAGGCCCATGCTGTTACTCTTGGGGCTGTCTTGTGCAGGGCCAAGAGCTGGACTCAAGGATCCTTGTGAATCCCTTCCATCTCAGAATATTCTGTTGTTTTGTGGATTCTGTCATTTCTGTCTATTTGTCTGTTGTAAGTTTTCATGACATTTTGTAGCTGTTCTCCTCATTAGTTCTCTCCCTTTGCTTCCTTCTTAATAAGTTGACACTTAATGACACATTCAGAATTCTCATAAAATTAAATTTAAAAATATTTTTCTTGATATGTTTGTATAATTTTGCTGAAACACAGGTAAAAATGCAGCAATTATATGTCTGTCACACAGTGTTTGATTGCTACTTCTCATGGCAAACACAAATGAAAGTAAAAACACCAAGTCTTTATTCTGTCTCTGCAGGCTAGACTTTCTCCTGGTCATCTGCTGTTGTCCATCTTCCTTTCTGTTTCACAAAACAGATTTACACTCTTCAGAAAATTTGTGAAAAGTCCTGGCTACGAGTCTGAGACTACCTGTGTGTTTCCTACCTGTAGAAGACACTTTAGTCTTCAAGGCCAACCAAGCCCATTGTTCCATGTGAGTGTATTGAAATACAGGGCGAACATGCACCTGATCACCACACCTCCCTTCTTTCACATGGATTCAGCATCATTGTGTATCTTTTATGTGATTATTCATATGAAATAACGAAAATATCTAACCAACTAGCAGTTGGCCAGGATTATGTTTGAAATAGCAATGAGAACTACCATTACTGATGACAAGCAAAAGATAAGTTTTCCTGGTAATGGATATTGTTATGTTTGAGATAAGGAGATCCCAAGCAGCAACTAAGCATGAGTGGACTTCTTGATCACTTTATCTCCACACCCAGAGCAGGGTGTGGGACAGAATTAGAAAAAGAGAAGCAAGAAAACAACAAATGGCTCAAGACAAAGACTTCTTAATAAATGAAGAAAAAGTTTTTAAAAATCCCAATGACCAGAAAAGACTTAGCATTCCCACTAGCAGGTAAGTGCCCAGCCAGTTCCCAAGCGACAGCTACCTTGGGAAGGCCAGCCTCCAGCGTTATGGCTAAGCCTAATGTGATCGGGCATAAAATCACCCATTAGTCAGTCGGGGTCAGCTCTCCCACTGTGTCTCCTTCCCAAACTCCTGCCCATGCCCAGCCAACCCCCTGACAGGGCAGCGTGAGAAACAGAGGTAGCCTTGACATTGTGCAAGCACTGCTTAGCAAGAGTGTTATTAACACAGTTTTGGTTACAAACCTACATCATAGCAACACACAAGCTGCTATGAAGAAAAGTATCTGCTGCCCAACCGCATCCAGCACAGTTAAACACAAATTTTTGCCTTCACTATTTACATTCATCTCTTACATTTATAGCACCTACTCACCACTATGGTGCCTGACTGTTTAGCGAAAAGTCCATGAAGAAGTTAAGGAAGCTGGTGACTTGCCTCTACCAAAGGTTTTTTGCTTCCTTTGCTGCCAGAGTGAGACTCTACTAACCACTGTAAACCTGAGACATTGGTCAGGCTTTATGGAAAGTCAGTCAAGCAGTTCGTCACAAAGTTTGAAAACAAAGTGTGCTTTCTTCTGTCTCCAGAGGTAGCAGTCAGTATAAATTGTTCTTGTCTTGTGATTGGAGTTGCTTTCCAAGGAAGATTACTATAAATCTCCATAAATTTTCTATAGGAGTTATGATGTTAAAAGTGGAAGGAGATGCCCTCACACGTGTCTTGCCTATGGCTGAAAATGACCCACTGGCTCTTCTGTTACGATGGTACACATTTGTCATAGTATTGAGGCCAGAACATGTTTCCGCCATGACCTCAACAGAATGATATGACTTACAAAATAGAACTAAATTTATACTTGCAGTGTAACATTGTAAGAAATCTGAGGAGAAAGCAATGATATTTGAGATTAAAAGGAATCACAGGGGAGAGACAATAGCAGCTGTTATTCCTTTACCTATTACTACCTGACTTTGAGTCCCCAAAATCATTGTATTTGCCTGTCTTCTGTTACTCCTGCAGCTACTGATAGCAATTATGCTGCATTTCAAGTAGAAAATGTTATTTGACTTCAGAATTCAGCTTCCAAAACAGCCCTGGCTGGCAAAAGAGAACACTGGAACGAATTATTATCCTGAGACTAGCACGATTGCCCACATGGCACAGCTTCCTCCATCACCAGCCTAGAGCTGAGACGAGAGGAGGCCGTCCCTGGGCCCTGATGCGTCTCTGTGCTGATGCTCTGCCCACGGCGCTCAAACACAGGTTTGAGCTTTCACCCATTTCCTGGAGAGCTTTCACCCATTTCTCATGAAAACTGTTGGCTTCCACTTTTGTTTTTTTTTTTTTTTGTTTTGTTTTGTTTTGTTTTCCCATGAATGATCTGAAAATAGACAGTGAAACGGGATCGAGAAAATTCACAAAAGGAAGGTGTGAACATAGCAACTTGCAATTTTCAGACAGACTGTACACGTTTGTTAATTTTCAGAAACTGTGTCTTTGGGTAAGTAGCCTTTTCCTTTAGTCTGCAGACATAACTGATTCCTTTTTCCATCATTACCCAGGGCCCATCAGCATTAACGACTTGAAGTTTCCCTCAAAGCAGTGTCAACCAGCACTCCGGAGTCGGGGTAAACTGTGAAGAAATGGATCATACGCATGTGCCACGGCGAAACGCTTCCCCGAAGACTTCTGGGAATTCACACGAAACGCTCGAAGCCGTTGCCCAGGGACAACTGGGAGAGGGGAGGGAAGGAGGCGCGGGGGCGGCGGGCCCGGCCTCCCTCAAGCGCGGCCGCCGCCGTCTCCCGGCAACGGCGGAACAGCGGCGCGGGCGGCGCGGCGCGATCGCCCCCGGGCGGCGCGGGGGGCGCGGGCGCTGCGCTCCGTCGGCTGCGGAGCAAGGGCGGGGAGCGGCGGCGGCGCTGAGGGCAGCTGGGCCCGGGGCAGTTGCCCTCACGAATCACCGGGTACAGCTCCCGGGTCGCGGCGGTGCCGGAGCGGCATCGGCGGTACCGGGCGGGCGGTGCGTTAGCGGTCGGAGCCCTCGGGCCGTGCCGGTGGGTCTGGCTCCTGGGCGCTTGTCAGTGGACTGAGGGCTACGTGTCTGTAGACCTTCAAAGTAAGTTAAAGTTTTAAAAGATTTTTTTTTTCCATCCTTCCACGTACCAGACTAGAACATACAGAAAGGATGGGGCAAGGCTATTTACGAGGGCATGAAGTGACAGGACAAGGGGGAATGGGTTTGAATTGAAAAAGAGTAGGTTTACATTAGATATTGGGAAAAAATTCTTGACTGTGAGGGTGGTGAGGCACTGGTACTGGTTGCCCAGGGAAGTTGTGGATGCCCCGTCCTTGGAGGTGTTCAAAGCCAGTTTGGATGGGGCTCTGAGAAACCTGGTCTAGTTGAAAGTGTGTCCTGCCCACGGCAGGGGAGTTGGAACTAGATGATCATCAAGATCACCTTCCAACCACCATTCTAAGATTCTATAATTTTTAAGGGCATACATTGAAGTTTCTTCCAACCACAGCCAAAAAGCCCACTAAAAACTTACTGTCTGCATGATAAGGGTATCTCCCCCTTTAAGAAAAGCAGTGACTGTTGCAAGATTTATATGAAAACCCTGGTGTTTAATAACAGCTGAAGTATATCAGTGTGAACATAAATAAAATTTAAACCCAGACAGAGATATCCTGCACTGAAGGGCTCCTCACACTATTTCATACTAGACACTGGGAGTTTAGGAATTTGTGTCAGCAATGGGTGGATGCATTCAGCAGGTAACTGTATCAGTATTTTTAGATGTGAACTGGGAAGCAAGAAACTGCACTAAGGAAAGACCTGCCATAAGGAAACTTAGATGGTAGAGGAAAAAGAATTTTATTTAAAAATCTAGATAGATAATATGGAAAAAGAAAAAAAAACCAGTTCACTTCAGGTGAGATGTGGAATTTTTGTGTGACAGTAACATGAAAGGTATGAAATCGAAAATTCTATGGATTGGAGATGAGAAAAAACCCCAATTGGATACAGAAGTTTTCTCTGAAAGAACAGTAACAGGTGATTAGGCTATTAGGGGGAAAACCTCACCTCATTTATTAATATTTCAAAGGTTTTGGGATTTTTGTGGACAGGAATTTCAAAGCAAAATATGGATCAGCTTGTAGAGAAGCATCATCTGTAGTACAGAACTCTTTCAAAATCTTTTTGGTTTTCTGAAGTTATCATCTATATGAGATAGTCTGATACTTATGCAAGGTGAAGACATCTGCTTTCTATTGTTCACTGACAGTGAGCAAGATCACTTTCACTTTTATTGATGGAAGAAAGATTTCCTTTTTAAACTTCCTTTTATTTTTGTGATTTTTATCATGTTGCCATTTTCTGATCATCTAATAGTCCTTTAAAACAATGAATGCCAACATGGGCTTATATATCCACTACTGTCCTTATGTTTGCAAATCTGCTACCTGCATATTTATCTTAAACTGCAACAAATGTCTTTTTTTTTTTTAAATTTTTTTTTACTGTCAATATAATAGAGTCTGGTAAATGAGCAGTTAAAATTAAACAATAGGGCTACCCTTGCAGACATAACAATCAAAATCATGAACGTGATAGTAACACATCTGAGACATTTCCCGTGTTGACAAAGAAGGATGAGTACAGTTTTGTACAAGACAGGAGAGGCTTCATCTGGGATGTTCAGTAGAGGTCATCCATGTTTTCAAAAGGACTTGAAAAACGCTTATGAGGATGATCTTTGTAAAGCAAAAATTCAGAAAAGGAAACAGCCAATACATTTCTTTGAAGAGAAAATTATTATTAGAAGCAGTTTTCATATGCCTATATTCTTACCAGGTCTTTGAAAAGTAATGGCTAAACTTAGGGTTTATCTCATTTCCTGAGGTTTTACTTATGTTGTGGTGTTCTTTACTCATAGTTTTTGTGTGTGTGTGTGTGTGTGTGTGTGTGTGTGTGTG
>VZSR01001283.1:12979448-13024104 GCA_013398615.1 Brachypodius melanocephalos | reverse complement strand
AGCATGGCCAGCCGGGCAAGGGAGGGGATTGTCCTGCTCTGCCCTGCACGGGGGCAGCCTCATCTCGAGTGCTGGGGGCAGTTCTGGGTGCCACAATGTAAAAAAGACGTTAAACTGTTGGAATGTCCAAAGGCGGGCCGTGAGGATGGTGAAAGGTCTGAAGAAGCTTTGTGAGAAGCAGCTGAGGTCACTCTTGTTGTTCAACCTGGAGGAGACCAAGAGGAGCCCCCCTGGCCCTCACAGGGAGAAGTGGAGGGTCAGCACTGATCTCTGCTCCGTGGTGACCAGTGACAGGACCTGAGGGTATGGCCTCAAGGTATGTCAAGGGAGATTTAGGCTGAATATTAGAAAAAGTTTCCTCACCCAGAGGGTGGCTGGACACTAGAACAGGGTCCCCAGGGAAGTGGTCACAGCACCAAGGCCAACAAAGTCCAAGAAGCATTTGGACAACACTTTCAGGCACATGGTATGACTTCTGGAAATGGGGCTGTGCAGGGCCAGGAGTTGGACTCGATGATCCTGATGGGTCCTTTCCAACTCAGCATATTCTGTGAGTCTATGTGGGAAATAAGGAATCATTTTGTGGAGAAAGAAGTATTCTTTAGGCTAACAAAATGAAAACTGTTTTTCAGTGGGGATATGTTTGTTACTTTCAGATAGAGGAAGGGTGTGATCAGAGGGCTAGAGCACCTGTCCTGTGCAGACAGGCTGAGAGAGTTGTTGGTTTTCAGCCTGGAGAAGAGAAGGCTTCATGGAGACCTTAGAGCACCTTCCAGTACCTAAAACGAGCCCACAAGAGAGCTGGAGTGGGAATTTTTACAAGGGCATGTAGGGATAAGGCATGGGGGAATGGCTTTAAACTGTAGAGGGGGTAGGTTTAGGTTACATAGTCACTCAGAGGGTGGTGAGACATTGGAACAAGCTTCCCAAAGAAGTTGTAGATCCATCACTGGAAGTGTTCAAGGCCTCTTGGATGGGGGTTTTAGGCAACCTCGTCTAGTGCAGGATATCTTTGCCCATGGCAGTGGGATTGGAATGAGATGATCTTTAAGGGCCCTTCCAACCAAACCATTCTAGGATTCCAAATGTATTCTGATTCTTATATGTGGAAATACATGTGGAATTTATATAATATACTATATAGTATGTATAGAATATAGTAAATATATATTGTACAGTATAAAAATTTACTATAAAGAATGTTTTCATACATGCCAGCAAAGAAAGTAATTGAAGAACCTTTTTTTTAAGCAACTTTTTAATGAGAGAGGTAGGAAAAAATATCTAAGGCTTTTAAGATATAGTGTGATTGATGGTATTAACATGATGCAATGGCTGTGATGGGAGAGGGACAAGTCCACTCATTCAGAATGTCCCTTTCCCTGATGTCCCTGTGAAACTCACAGGAGGAAGCATTCATTTTAATTCATGTAGGTTTTCACAGCTGGCTAAAATCTTAAGAGTGTCTTTAATTTTTTACTAGTACTTCTTCCTGAGTCAGACCTCCTGAATGGGAAGTATCCTACTATTGTAGCTCAGATAATGGTTGTGTAACTACTGTCTCTCATTTGGTTTAGATTAAGTCAATTTTTCTTTAGTCTGTTTCTCATGGAATGAGGGATTTCACTATGCATCTCAGACATTTAGAATCACACATGAAAATCTCCTCGATTCAGCTTGTCACATCTTGGATCCTCCAAGGATAGATCCTAGGTCTGGTGTTATTTAATATGTTCATTATAATTTGGAAATTAGCAATAATGTAGAGAAATAAAACTATTCTGGTGAGATTACAATAATTTTATTACAACTGAAGAAGACTTGTAGAACCTTCTGAGAGCTCATCTGCAGTTGGGTGAACTGGTAACGCCATGACAAATAAAATTCATTCTTGATGAAAGCAGTGTAATTTATACTGTCAGGAATACTTGAAACAATATACTCTTCAGTAGTAAATCTAAATTAATTGTGATTGACTGAGAAAATGATCTATTTACCATATGTGGATAACTTCGTGAAACTCCTCACTGAGGAAACTGGGTAAAAATAAATACGCTGAAAGTTACAATGTCACTTGAATAAGTCAGTAGTGTTCTAGAATTGATTACAGTATTCCTTGTTAGGTACATCATATCTGAGATAGGTTTAACAGTCACAGAGGGACTCTGAGACAGGAAACATACATGTCTGGAAAAGCTATATGGAAAAAAATAATTAAGACAGCTTAGAAAGGAGGTAAATCAGAATGTACAGTGACTTATAAAGGAAGGTAAAAAAGATCAAGCCAAAGCATCTGTTAACTAAAGTTGTAATACAAGAATGAAAGGTTATTGTGTTGAATTGAATAACACATTTAAACTATTCACATAAATAAATAAAATCTAAGGAGTAGTTCCTTATACAGTACACTTGACAATTGTACCTGTGCTGTAGCATGTTCAACTAAGACTGAAGAGTAAAAGGATTAGGCGTTTATGTGGACAGTAAAAATAGCTACTATTGTTAGGAAGAACATAAAAACTTGAGGATATCTAAACCTTGGTACTTTAGGGAAATAGAAACCCTGTAACAGATGGAAGAAATCTTGACATTTGGGATTAGTTTCATGCATTTATCAGAAACATTTGTCTGTTGTCATTGTGGAGGCTGGATGCTGGTCAGCCATGTGGAAGACTGTTCTTATTCATAGAATCTCATAATCACAGAGTGGGTCAGGTTAGAAGGCACCACAGTGGTCATCTGGTCCAACCTCCCTGCTCAAGCAGGGCCATCCCTGCACATGGCACAGGATTGTGTCCAGATGGTTCTTGAATCTCTCCAGTGAGGGAGACTCCACAACCCCCTCTAGACAGTCTGTCCTAGTGTTTGGTCACCTGCAGAGTAAAGAAGCTTTTCCTCATATTGGGGTGGAACTTCTTCATCATTTTTTTGACAAATATATGCATGCACACAGATAAAACAGTGGGCAAATTCAAAGGCATTGACTTAACTGGTCTCTCATATAATGTATTATTTTCATATGGCACATATAGGAATTGAAAATTAAATTGGACCTGCTATCGCTTTTTAACTCTCTTATTAGGTGAAGCCAAGTTTTTTAATAGTGTGGTAATGCTTGCACTGTCATGTCAACACAGGGAAAGGGGAGTCTGTTGATCCATATTTAAGGAGTTGGGCAGAAAAAAAGATGAAAGAAGAATTCAGGAGAAAGAAAGAAGTTTCAAGACTATTCACATTGTTCTGTTAATTAAGATGAAGTTATTAGAGAACAATGAGGATATTTAAGCTGGCATATAGATGACATACTGGTTTATGGGCTCAAGAAAGAAGTGAAATTTTCTGCTGATGATATGATAATCTTTTGATTGCATTGGAAGGCAGCAGTACTAGAGTGTCCATACAAAAATCAATTGAAATAATCAGTGGTAATGACCAATTTATAGGCAATTTTCACTGTTATCCCAAGAAAAAATAGTTTGAGACAAAAATAAACTTAAATTCACTTAAACTTGCCCAATTAAGTTGGCATTCTGTAATTATCACCTGTAAGGCAAAAAGAATCTCACTTTTGCACCATTTTCAGTAAGGACCTGAAAATTGTGGCTAGGTTGTAGTAACATGATTTCAGACTGTCTTAAAGCATTGGACTGTTAATGTGAAAAATGGATCATGTAATAAACAACTAGTTAGAAGCTATTTCTAAATCCTTCTCTTTACACTGCTTTTCCACAGGGGTAATTGATCTCAGAACGGACCTTTGATTCCTTGACTAAGAGGTAAGTTCCACAGCTGGCTGTGCCTTTGACTTATTTCTGTTCTTTGTCTCAGCTCTTGCAGTATGTGCAGGGTCCTAGGTTATTGCATCTTTTATTTAAGATTACAGAAAATACAAGATGCAAATGGAACAGGTAGTGTTTTCTAAATGCATTGTCTGATTTAAACCCAGGGAGTATTATATTCTTTAAGTGTATGCGGCAGGACTCTAATAGGTTAAAGGAAGTATTTATAAGACTTCAGTATTTCAAACAGAAAAACAATCAGAAAACATTCCTCATATTTCAAAGTACAATTTATAGATTCTTTCTTTTTTAAAGTTGGCTTTATCATCTCGGGTTTTTTTAAAAATCATAGTGACTAGAAATAAATAGGTATCTCAGATTTGCAATCTAAGAAACTATTTACATTGAGAAAAGCAACTATTCACATTAAACCATGACAGTAAAAATAAATAAGTACAGGGATCAGGGCCATCATTATCTTATGATCTAATACTTGGAGTCTGCTCCTCTGAGCAGGCATTTGCAGCAACTCTTTCAAAAACTAAATAAATTTTTATTTTATTTGACATGGCAGAGATGCCAGTTCCTGATAAAATAGTTAAGAAGTTAGAGGTTTCCACTTTGAACCAAAAAAATCTGCATTTGTGACATTCCACAAAATCATTTTCCACTCCCAGGCAGAATGTTCTGGTCGTAGAGCTATTGCTGGAGATGTGCCTGCTCCTGCAGCCATTGCAAAAAAGACAAGGTGGCTGTGTTTTTTTGTATGCCTGGTTCTGCTAATGTTCAGTCTGCTATGATGGTGTCAGCCAGACCTAGTCTGGCATGTGGATTCATGTGGAGAAATGGGGTAATAAACTTAGCTCACAAATTTAGATATCAATGTAAATGAGCTAACAACTCCAGAATCTGGTCTTGGTCCAAAGAAAAAGTAGTTATATTTAAGGTGCTATTCCATTTTAGATACCTCCTTTAGGATGAATCTTCCTTAAGAGCTATTGAATATGTTGACTAGATCTCCATCAATTATCAAGCAAAGTGATTAACTTTAGTGCTGATACTTGGTTGAGTTTAATGGACACTACCCATAGATTCCAGATATGGGTTTTACTTAGGATGCTCGCACTGGAGTGATTCTGGTCCTGTGGGAAAGCTGGAGGTCCTTATGAAGTTCAGAGTGAAACAGGGAAGTGCCTACTGAGCTAAGGCACTAAGAATAGCCAGAACTGAGGGAGAGCTTTGGGGATTCTGGTTTTGGAATGAGGATTTAGTTAGACATAATGACTGTCCTCTTGCTTGAGAGACAACACCTGATTTGCACCACTGCACTAAAACTGGGTCGGAGGAAAGTAAAGCAGGATCCTTTGTCTACCACTAAGGCAATAAATTCCAGGTGAAGGACAGGAAGTAGCATGGAATGGTAACTTCATGGATTGCTTGCCTATGTATTGGCTACATCTGTTAGGTCAAAGTACTTTATTACCTCTAGCTCTACATAATTTAAAACAATCAACCCTTTAATCTCAAAAAACATATGTAGAAAAGGCATGCTCCTATGATTCTAGAAATATGCAGGACATGAAGCAGAGGATATTACTCAAATGAGAATATTATTTTGTCTTTAAGATTTAGAAACACAGAATTGTTCCATTTGGAAAAGACCTTTAAGATCAACAAGCCCAACTGTTAACCTAACACTGCCCAGCCCACTACTAAGCCATGTCCCTCAGCACCAAATGTCTTAAATACCTCCAGGACTGGTGGCTCAAGCCACCTGGGCAGCCTGTTCCAATGCTTGACAACCCTTTTGGTGAAGAAATATTTCCTAATATCCAATTTAAACCAGCCCTGGCACAACTTGAGGCCATTTCCTCTTGCTGTATTACTTGTTATGTGGCAGAAGAAACCCGCCCCCACCTCGGTACACCCTCCTTTCAGGCAGTTGCAGAGAGCAGTGAAGTCCCCCAGAGTCTCCTCCAGGCAGTGTTAATCCATCCAAGCCATGAGCAGCCAGTTTGTCCAGGAATTAATTTATTTAATTACGTGTAATTACTAGCAAATAATTTTCATTTTTAAAATAAGTTTTTTTTTCAGGTGATAATAAGCCAGCATTTGACAGATATAAAAATTTAAGCCCTACTACAATTGTTTTCCAAATTCTAAATATTTAAATGGGTAAACTGAGAATGAGAAATAGTCATACTGGAAACCTACTGAGAAAAAGACACCTTGCAGTTATCTTGGAAAGAAAAGAATTTGAATAAAGAAGCTGTTTTATGGGTCAGTAGCCTTTTAATACCTGAACACATTGATTGTCTATGATAATTACAGTTCAATGCAGAAGACACATTTTTAGTTATCAGTAAGCCAAAGAATTCCATGTCCATCATTCCCTCAAGTCAGAGAATGACCACTGAATACAGAGAGCTTTAGGAAAACAAAGATTACACCAACATTTTATAGCAGAAGGTATTGAAATCTAGATTAGTAACTGCAGCAAAGAAATAGACCGAGGGGCATAACCCATGGTAAAATAATTGACCAGTTCTCTCTGCTTGTTGCTACAGATCACACTGCTTTTTAAATGAAATTTTTTAAGGAAGCAAATATTTCTGAACACTTGGAAATATGTAAAAGTTTCTTAAAAATATGCTCAGAAGTTGGATGTATTTATACAGAGTGAAGAAATATTTGCCATTAAAAGCCTTAGTTATTCTTGGTCTTGAAATATATATAATTTGAATCTGAGAACATTAATTATATAACATTATAAATAATTTTACATTAATTAACTTTTAAAATTAGTTGGTTTAAACTTAATTAAACTCACTCAGAATTAAAATTGCCTTTTATGACTGCAGCTTAATTTCCATCTGAAATGAATTGAGCTGAGCTGAATAATTCTGAATAAGTGTCCATATCTCCATGCCAGGATTTAGCACAATTTAAATAACCCATATTTCCTGAATGTCCGTCTAAACCTGATTCTTGCATGTGTGCATGATTCTTACCTTCTACAGTGAGTGCATAAATCAGAACGTAGTATATCCATCACACTTTTTGAATATACTGTCAGTAATTTGTCCTTATGCTTTTTCTTATATAAATTAATTTGTCTCTGGCCAAAGCTGTGCTTTCTGAAGCACTGAATTTGTGTATGTGTGGTTCATACGTGTGTGTACAGATGCACAAGGGTAAAGCAGGCTGGAGCTGAAAAATCATTGGCTGTATGGATCTTCCTCTTAAAACTGTAATTAGTGACTTGCTTATGAAGTTTTAGATTTCAGATCTGTTTTTAGGATGTGCTTACCAACTGCTGTCATTAGTGCTGTGTTACAATTTATTTGTAGAGATTGGTAGAGGAGCGGTACCTGGAAAATTCAAGAAGAGCTCCGAATTTTTTTGAACACAACAAACAATAGCCTTGACTTTTGTAACCAGCCAGGCTACAGCTCATGTTGCACTAGAAAATAATCTTTTATACCAGAGGTAGGCTCTCAGTAAACTCTGGCTGAGGGTGAATGTGCGGTCTCCCTTTGAGAACTAACCAAGGAATTAACAAGGGGTACTAACGGTGCACATTTCACTTTTACACAGTGTTAAAACAAACTTAAGTTTGGCATAATGGGTTATGTTCTATGTATAGCTAGTACTAGTGGCTCATGTTGCCCTTTACTTTTGCCTGTACCTTAACTGGAAGGCTCTGCTGAAGTTTTGCAAACCACATGAGGTATTACATCCATATGCTTCAGAAGCTGCTATTAGATGCAGCTGAGAAAGTCTTCTTGGATATGTGCACGTGTGCTAATACAAAAAGAAAAAGTAATCAGACAAGCTGGACTTTGTGTAAATAAATGTAACTTTTTAAAATCAATGAAATTTATACTCTGCAGAACTGTTTCTTAACACCTGCAGACCGGATTTTTGTCTCCTGTGAAATATGAACAGAGAAATCAAATTGTATATGAACCATGTTTTCAAGAGTAGAACTTATTTGTACATTCTGCAGTTGTATGGAATGTTCGCCAACACAGAAGTTTAGACAAACATGGGGAAATACCCTAAAAAGACTTTCAAGTTCATATATGATTTATAGATGCAGATAAAACTAATTAACAGAAAGGGATATTCTATGTATTTGTACCACAATACAACCTGTGATGTCTCAGACCTTTTTAGCTATGTATGTTGTTGACAAATGTATTTTACTAAACGTGTACAAATGTTAGAAAGAGAGACTACTTTCTGTATAGAAATTACCATGTCAAAGGATTTTTCAGACTGATTAGGTGGGTCAAATGAATAAGCAAGTCTGTCTTACAACCTTCCTTAAATCACTGGTAAACTGGTTCCTAAAATACAGAAGGGAGTTTGTTTGCCTGCTTTTATTTTTTGTTTGTTTGTTTGCTTTTAGAATGGGTAAAAAAGTAAAGAAGGAACAGTCTCCACCCAAGGATGTGGTAAGTTTATAAACTGCTATGTGCTATAAAATAAACATTGCACAATTACAGGCCCAGCTCTACCATCCTTACATAGTTCCTTATTCTCCTAGTTTACCCACATTATTCTAAAAATGGCTTTTAAAGATGATTCTGTTTCTGCTTTTCTTGGACAGCATGCAAACCAGAGTGACTGGGCATGTGTAGTTCTTTGTAGAGATTGTTGTCTTTGGCAGGCATTGCAAACAGTTATGTATGAAACAATCCAGGCTTCTTTTTATTTGAAGAACTGTGTTAGCTTTCTCTTCGTAAAAGTCGAAGGAGAAAGGAGAGGAGCAACCTGAAATCTGCCTGTCTTTTCAACTGTGAAGGATGAAAGAGTTAAAAGCCTAGGTGGATCTGCAGGTTTTTACTGAATACAAAATTGGACAAATATTTTGAATAATACTACATACTCTGTCTCTTTTGCAAATACATACAGTCTTAAGAAGCAGTTTAGGTTTTTCTGCTGCAATTGGAAGTACAGTGTAAAGTACAAGAGCTGAAGCCAAATATAGAATAATGGTGATAGCATGACTTTTTTTCAAAAGGTGGAGGTTAAGGGTCTGACACTAGCACACTTCTAGAGTTTCTATAAATTCACAAGGTTTGAAGAGCCTTCCCAAAAAATAATTGTTCGAAAAATAACTGTTTTTAAAGTTTGTTTTCTTCAAAAAGAAGTAGAGGAAATACAGAAAAGAGTACAGTATAAATTCTGTGTCAAATAACAACCAAATTAATGAAAATAGGGACCTCAGTGAGTCTCACAGAGGGAGTCCCACTCCTTCAATGAGTCCCACTAAATGCAAAGTTCAGTACACTGTTTTAAAAAAAACAATGGATTTATGTGTAAAGACTTGTAGTACTGCAAGAGCTTTTTCAAAGGTCACAGAAAATGTAGTCAGCAAAATCTACATTGCAATTTCAATTTTAAATAAATATAGTTTTGACTAAGACAGTAATATGTCACAGGACATAGCAGTTGACATCAGGTTTATCCAACTCTGTGGAAAGGTGAATATTACAAATGCAATTCATAATCGTCAATCAATAGTAAATTCTTGTGAAAACAAATTACATAAAACCTCAACATAAATTCTATCCATAAAAAATAACCTAGAAAACCGTGAGTCAAAAGAAGGTATATATGGATAAGTCTAATTAAAACAGGCCTGAAGAATTAAAACTAAGTATCTTTGCAGCCTAAGAAAATGTTTGAAAGGCATGACAACACATTTAAGTCAGATGAGCTGAAGTAATAAAAGTTGACTTCTTCAGTAAATATCTAGAAAATCAGTAGATGCAGAACCACAATTCTATATCCAAAAGATACAATTAGATTTTCTAGAGAAAACAGTGGTACAGCATCCTAGGTACTACAATAACCTGTGAATACACAGAAAAAGTCAGTAGAACTATCAAAAGGAATGAATTGGAAAGAGTGAATTCCAGATGGCATCTACAGCTTTTGGGTTGTTTTTTTACCCTTATCGTACTTCAGGCTAGCATATCTATTCTAACAGTCGTAGCAGGAGAAATGCTGCTTATCAAGACAGTATTAAACATGAAAACAGGTAATTGTAACTATTAATGAAGAAAATCTTATCATAATAAGAAATTTGTTAATAATGATTGTGTAAAATCTGATCTGAAAACTTTAAATTTCACCTGGGTATTTCAGATGGCAGAAAATGAGATGCAGACAAAATAAAAGATGTATTTACTATTATCTTGTGATTAATAATCTGTTTATGAAAATGTCAAGTCCATGAAAAGAAGCCTTGAGTTAATGTAGACCGGCTTATAAAAGAAGGCCTTTGTGCATGTGGAATGCTCTGAGAATGTATGGTACTGCAGATGACCACTAATTTTTTATAGATTTCCAAGAACAGGTGGGAAACACATCTCTCAGCCTAGACACTGCTTGTGTTTCAGAAGGTATTCCTCAGGACTCTGTTTTCACTGCCTTTCATAATTAATCTTTTACTATTCTCTGTTTTGAGACTTGGTCTCCAAGAGGAAAAACATTGCTTTGAGCCTCTATCTCTGTATGAATGACTTAAGACAGTAATTCAGGCAGATAAAATATGCTAGCTTTGACATAGATTGATAGGAACTTTTCACATATCTACATTAAATTTGACCTAGACAATATTATTATTTGATCATCATCTAGATCATGGGCATTGAAAGGGGAGCCTAAGATTATCCCTAGAGAAAATACTGAAGTGTTATCACTTAAAGAAAGCTATAGATACCTGAGTGTTTTTGAAAATGGCTTAATTCACAAGACTGATGTTAAAAAAAAGTGGAATGTGTGAATTGGCACTGTCAGCACCTGAAATTGTCTCCACCTTATTTTGATTAATGCCTAAATATTAATTTGACTTGACTTTAGTGAGGCTTTCAATACTGTAACATCCTCATAGGTAAACTGGTGAAGTACAGACAAGATAAACAGAGAGTGTAAATGAACCAAAAGGTAGCTGAACTGACTCAGAGGGTTGTGATCAGCAGCCTAAGATGCTGTTAGAGGTCAGGCACTCGTGTTGTGTGTGCTCCAGGGGCTGATCTGGAGCAGATACTGTTCAACCTCTTCCTTAGTGACCTGAATGATGGGACAGAGTGCACCCCCAGCAAGTTTGCAGAAGATATGAAATTAAGAGGAGTGATTGACAGACCAGATGGTTGTGCAGCCATTCAGAGGGACCTCAACAATTTCCTAGAGAAATAGGAAATTGGGGATTTAATTAAGTTCAATAAAGAGAAATAGCAAAATCCTGCACCTGGGGGAAGAATATCCGGTACAGACCGGTTGATTACCAGCTGGAAAGCAGCTTTACAGGAAAGAACCTGCTGATTCTGGTGGACATGCACCAGCAATGTGAACTTGGGACAAAGCAAGCTAACAAAATCCTGGGCATTCGGCAGAATATTGCCAGCAACTTGAGAGAAGGGAGTCTTGTCTTTCACACAGTGTTGGTGAGTGAGACCACGCCAGGAGTGCTGTGTCCTGTTCTGGGTTCTCTGGTACAAGAGAGACAAGGCCTTACTGGAACAAAGTCTTGGAGCATTTGTCATAGGAGGAGAGACTGACAGCTGAGACTGCTTGGTCTTGAGAGAAGGCTTGGAGGAGTCTTGTCAGTGTAAAAATTGCTGATGGGAACAAGTAAAGAAATCAGGCCAGACAATCTTCTCAGTGGTGCCCTGTGAAAAGATGAGAGGCAGTAGGCACAAATGGAAATGCAAGAGGTTTCCATTTAAGCATAAGAAAAAAAAATCCCCTTTTACTATAGCAATGATGGAGCACGGCACAGGTTGTCCAGGGAGCTTGTGGAATCTCCATCCTTGGGGATACTTAAAATCAGACTGTGCACCAGCCCTGAGCTTTAGCTCACTCTGCTCTGAACAGAGCAGTGGGACCAGACGAGCTTCAGAGGTGCCTTCTAACATCAACTATTTGTGATTCAGTGGAATATCTTGGGTTTTATTGTTAGTACCGGAGATCAGACACTCACAGAACTGAAATAATTAGCATGTCCAGGTATCTACTAAATCTGTTTTTCTAGGTAAAGGAAAAGGGATTAAGAATAGCAAAGATATCTGTAGTACTTCTGAAATTTCTATAAGAGGTAAAAAGTTAAAACTGATCTTAAATCAAATTTAAGGGATTAAAAAAAAAACTGAAACAGCATGATTAAACAATGGAATAATAGCAGATAAATGCATCCTCCAAAAAGTGGGATTTTCATCCAAATGGGAAAACAAAAAATACTTCCACTACCAAACGAGAAGTAAAAGCATTATATCACCCTGCATGAAAATATTTTGGGAGAGAATTAGCAAAGATTAAAAAAACCTAGCAGTCAAACTTTTTCAAATTGACTAGATGCAAGAAGGTTCTTAGGGGCGACACTGTTAGGTGATCGCAGTCATGAATAAAAAGCAAAATTATTTTTATGTTAAAAGACAAAGCAATGTGGTAATCACTAAAATAAATGTGATAAGATTGCCCAAGTAGGAATAAATAGTGTTTGCCCAGGTCTTGTGCTAACTGAAAAATAGCTAATGTCTGAAAATGTGGTACTAGAAGGATGGATGGTGAAAAACTTCATTTTCGAAAGGAAATACAGCAATAATTATGTGAAGTTTATCTTCTGTTCTAATTGGTAGAAATGGTTCTTGAAAAAACCACAACCAAACCCATGGATAAACATGATAGTAATGGGGAAGAATCAATAGTGCTTGTATAGAGGAAAGTTTGAGCTATGAAATCTACTTGAGTTCTTTGGAGGAGTCAGTGAGCAAGTAGATAATGAT
This sequence comes from Brachypodius melanocephalos, assembly GCA_013398615.1. Classification (NCBI taxonomy): domain Eukaryota; kingdom Metazoa; phylum Chordata; class Aves; order Passeriformes; family Pycnonotidae; genus Brachypodius; species Brachypodius melanocephalos. The sequence continues at coordinate 13,011,527 of VZSR01001283.1, read as the reverse complement.
GTTCTGATTGATACAGTTACTTAGCTTTTTCAAAAGTTTTCAGACCAGTCTTTTTACTCACATAAACATGGACAGATAAAAAGAAATTCCTCTCCTAGCAATAATGTCTGGTTATAAAATAGGAAGCAAAGGTGAGAAAACAAGTTATTGTTCAGATTTCATAACAGAGAGAAGTTGCCAGTCATGGGGTTTTTATTCTGCAGCTATGTCATCTAGAGTATCAGAATTAATGTGGATATTTTCATGAAAATGGCATCCAGTTCTTAAGTAGGAGAAAGTGAATAAGTGCAAGATTTCAAATTCCAGAAAGACAAAACATCGTGTTACTAGCAAATGCCTTATACATGCACATGAATGCCATTAACGGTTCTGATGTTTCCATCTCAAAAAGGTACAACTGAACTAGAGAAAGACAACAGAGTGAACAAAGAATGAACTAAGACAGACAGCAAGAACAGACAGGATGGCTTATGTTTTAGGAAAGATCAAAGCGAGTAGATTTCTTCATTCCCAGAAGGAATCACTGTGAAGAGGAATATCATAGAAACTTACAAAATTATGAATATACAAATGAGTGTAATTTATTTCACTTTTTCTTATAGTGAATGAACTGTGGAAGATGAATAAAATTATGAGCTGGTATCTTTAAAGCAAAGAAAAAGCACTGTTATTTTATGACTCTTTAACTGTAATACTTGTGTCTCAAAATATTAAGGGTATTAAAATAGACATGGCTTCCAAAGTTATTTGGCAAATTTTTCATGGACCTTTTGAACACAGAGATAAAATCACTAGGCTCTCCAGTTCTCTAGGTTGCAGAGCTGGTATCTGAGAGGGAACATAATTAAAATTTGATAGTCTGCTTGCCCACACTTGTTACCCAGCCATTGTCAGAGGCAGGATGCTGGGCTAGGTGGGTCTTTGGTCTGACAGGAAACATATTTTATATTACATTCAATTTCAACTAAATTAAGTTGATGGAAGCAACGCCCCCCCCCAAAAAAAAAGAAAAAAAACAACCCAAAAACAAAGCATCAGAACTAAAACATTTCCTCCCCCCAAAAAAGCCCCTAACAGAAACCAAAAAAAAACCAAAAAAAACCCCAAAAAAAACCCAAACAAAAAAACCCCACAAAACCCAAACAAAACCAACCCCCCCCCAAAAAAACCCCCACCAAACCACCAAAAAACCCCAAACCAAACCCCAAATACTCTTCAGTTGCTAATGGCTTTGATGTCAAATGTACACAAAAGTAAAGATCAAAGACATGTTATAGCTTTCTTCTTCATTTAACTTGCTTACTTAATACAAACTGAATGATGGAAATGTTGCTTATAAATTAGTTAAATTTCCGTGTTTCATTCAAGATTATTTGTAACTTCAAGTATATTATTCTAGCACATAATGTCGTGTATGTGCCATCACAGGAAGAGTCTGCAATGATGTATGAAGATTTAGATGCAAGCCTTGGATGAAAAAAAAAAAAGGTGGAACACTAGCTATGCTGATATTATGATTAGAAGTCATAACCAATGCTATGATAGTTTTCATGAACAACATTACCTCCCAGCAAATCGTAGAATTACAGAATGGGTCGGGTTGGAAGGCACCACATTAGTCATCAGATCCAACCTCCCTGCTCAAAGAGGGTTATCCTAGAGCACATGGCACAGGATTGCATCCAGATGGTTCTTGGGTATTTCCACACTCCACAACTTGTTCCAGTACACAATCACCAAACAGTAAAGAAATTCTTCCTCAATCACTCACTTGCTCAGGCTGCTGATTCTTAAAGATACATTGATTTCAGTGACTATTTTTACTGTGTTTTAAGCACAAAAGTACTTTTAATAGGAAAGTGCCTATTGAATATTTCATAGAATAATAGCAAATCTAATGTCTAATCAAATGGGTAGAGATGAGACTAACTCTGCTAATGTACCAATCTTTCATTAAATCCTAGAAATTTTCATTGAATTGGGGTTTATACAATTACTTGTTAACGTGAGAAACGCTGAAAATGGAGCAATGCAATTGTAACTTTGGTATTAGATCAATGTATAAATAACTGAGATTTAAAACTCTCATTTCATCTTTCATTTCTTATCGAACTTCATCTGAGATCAGTATTGGTGTTTATTTTTCTCCAAAGAACTAGCAACCTTTTCTAAAACTTGGACTTTTATCCCATCACCAAATATTTGACCAAACTCGGAATCTGTGTCTGTGTTTAAATAATAACACTTACCTGAGGATCGTGTTCTGTCCATGCAAAGACCCAAATGTGCAGAAGTAGAGAAGTATAAAGAAGCTAAAGGAACTTGCAGGCACCTCTAAATTCTCCCATAGGTAGAATGAGCTGAATTGGTAGTGATAAGCTGAATTGTTTTGCCTCATTACATTACAAAAAGAAAATTCCCATAAATAATTCCATTGGTTTAGGTCCATCCTTAAGATGTAACTTGCACCTCTATGCTATTATTTGATTTAATTCCCATTGCAGAGTCATTATTAGGCAAAATGACTTATGGTACAGTAAGGTGATTATATTTGTTTTAGAAAGGGACTTTGTTCCATGCCTCCAGGTTGTCACAGCAAGCATGAAATTGGACAGTTTCTTCAGGTTTTAGACCTGATTGAAGCTAGGTAGACCAGTTAAGCACGTTAGGCAGGCCACCTCTTAATGGAACTTGTATGTTGACCTTGCTGCCTACTAAATTATGTGATCTGTGTCATGGAAGGTCACTTAGATTTAAAAAACTGATCAAAAATTTGAATTTAAAAGTCTTGGTACTAGTATCATGTTTTGCCTTATTTTTGAGCAAGTCAGAAAAGGGAAAAGAAAAAACCCCTTCTCTGTGTTCATTTTTCTTCTAGCACACTCAGAGTGTTTTTTAAGATCTGCCCCCCATAATTTCCTTCCTTGACAACTGATTTGTATTTTAATACCTTGATTGTTTGACAACATGTGCCTTTGATGTAGCTGTTGGAAGTTTTTCAATGAAGTAAAATGAATAAATTACATTTGTAAATATATATAGTAACAATATTTTAAATTATTGTGTATTGCTATTTTATAATCTGCTATATTTTAAAGATAAATACATTGTTTTTGAGAAAGTGCATGACTCCAGTATCTAGTAGTTTCTGTATGTAACACAGATATGGTATAGGCCCAAAGTGTGAGGATAGAAGACAGTTTTTCCATACTAACCATTTATTTTAAATTCAAGGAAGCTTAAAACTTTTTAATAAAGAGTAGAATTTTCAGAATTCCTTGAGTCTTCTTAAGAAACAAAAGGCATTTTTAGAAGATTCCCTTGCTCAAGTGATGCTAGTCCTAAGAAGTCTATTAAGAGGGTGAAAATTGTCTGATTTGTTGGAAGATTTCTTTCTGCATGAAAGAGCTCAGAAATGGAAATGAAACCTTTGTATCATTTCTAGCTGGATGAGCAGGAATTATGTCTTGGAAATACTTCATCTAGTACAGGATCGTGGTGAGCTGGTGAACTGAATTGACAAAGGCACAGAAAGCGTTCTTTTATTTTTTAAGCAGCCACAAAGTGATGTTGCCACAGAGTAACCAAATCCTCCTCCTTGTACACCCCCTGAGTCCATGGGCTCTGTGTACAGCTGCTCAAAAGAAACTCCTCATGTCTGGTTCTGAAGTCTCAGAATGCTCTTACATGTATAACAACTACATAGTCTGTTACCTTCAAAACTTTCTAGATTTGCAGGGAAGCGTGGAGGTTTTCCCAAAATTTTCAGGCATGATGAAATCATGGTTATGTTTAATTGGAAGTCAGTTATTCTTTCTAATTTTTCAGCAATGTCTCTGTTATTTAAAAAGTCGTGCTTTTCCAAGGAAACAGCAACTCATTAATATTTCTCATTCGGTGTAGTTATCAAACAAGATTTTATTTTATTCTTAATGAAATGTGAGAGTGAACTGCAGCACACAGGAAGACTCAGTATAAATCAAACTTTCCCTTTTTGTTTTGTTTTAGTTTGATCCTTTATTGATTGAAAGCAAAACACCAGCAACAGTTGTGTTAATGCTTAGTTCTCCTGAAAATGAAGTTTTGGCCAAAGCATGTGATGCTCTATATAAATTTGCATCAAAAGGTTAGTCTTTTTGCAATGAGCTTTGTTTTGCACTGCTTAGACTTTGATAGTAGTTCACGATTCTTTAGTTTCCTAGCATGGAAATCTTACTTTCTCGTCCAAGGTGTCTATTGAAATTTTGGGAGGTTTTCTGAACCTGTACTTGCAGTAATAAAGAAGTCATGTAATTTGCATGGAGGAAACTTTTATTATTTTGTTGGAAAATTTTATATTCACTGTTTAATAGAGCTTGTTTTAAATATGACGTAGATACAATTTTTTATGAGCAACAGATCTGCAGTTGGGAAAGAATTCTTTTTTTTATGTTACAATTTGAAACTTCTGTACCAGTGCAGAAATTTTAAGCTTCCGTTTTCAATGAAAAGAACTTCTTAACTTCTTTCTGTTATTTTTACACAAAGTTGTTGTGTCGGTATTTCTGTGCAGGTTGTAGACTGCTCAGCCTCCTTTATCAAGCTTATTTCTGTGTAAGTTGGGAATCTAACAAGTCTCCAAGATTCCAAATTTTCCAAAAGTCCCTGCATAATCCATAGCTAAACATCACGTTCAAGGTACTCAAGAACAAACAACTGTATAACAAAGGTTCAAATTATGTAGCACATAATTTCCTAAGTTGTCTCCTACTTATTCCATGTTATTCCATGTTAGTCAATGAAATTGGTATACACTGGTAGTATTCTTGCTCTGATTAATTTGGTTTGATTTTGATTTCCATTTAATTTATGTTTTCTTCAAAAATTACGCATTTATATGCTGATTATTATACTGATGTAAATTACCAACACTGCTGAAGTTGTGAGAGAGGAGCTGAAGGCTTTGACGGCTGGCTAGGGGTCACTGGGTTCTGAAAGATGTTTAGGTCCTGTTTAATATGGCAAGCTTGGCTGAGGGCATGAGATCAAATTCTGAATATGTGAAGAGAGAATGTGGACTGTTGGGAGACAGCTGTGAACCGTAAACTCTTGCTGGCTCCTTCCCTCCTGTCCACAGTAAAATATGTCACACTGCAGGAGAATAGATGTTTATGTGTTTTATGTTTATACTAAAAGAATAATCCTTTAAATTATTAATGTAGATATTCCTGTAATCTTCTAGAAGAGTAGACTGTAACTTTGCACTAGAGAAGGATTGTGTGGCACAAAAGAAGGAATTGTTTTCAGTTAATTAATTGCAGTTAATTTATTTCTTTAGAGGGTGGGTAGTAAATTAAGTCCCATCCCTCAATAAAAAAGACTTCCTCCATTTTAATCATGTCTTGGCCTGAGAATGAGCGTAGATTTCTGGTTTCCTCTCGCATTGCTCACTTGTAGACAGGAAGGGAAGGCATGGCTCATTAGAAAGTGAATTATAAAGCTGTTGTGGGAACTGAGAATAGGAGTAGGATTGGGATTTTGTTTCTTGGGGTTTGTGTGTGTTTTGTGTGAGCAGGAACAGAAGGCCATAATCACACTAAACTCCTCTCTTCTTTGCATGTCCAGCACCTATTCAGCTACAAAGCACTTCATTATCAGGTGGTAGAAATATCAGGTAGGAATTAATGATACGAATCCTGGTAGTTGCTTTCCTTAAGGGATAGTAAAGAAACAAAGAATTTGAACTGTTATTTTAAGGAAAATGAAATTGGGAGGCAAGAAAAGAGGAAAATAAAACCTGATACTGTTCACCTGTACTTTGCTAAGTAGAAAGCTTTCCTTTGTACTTCCACTGCAGTCTCTAACAAATGAGTGGAGCGTCCAATAGAAAGAAGCATCCCTCACTTTAAAAATGTGAATTAATCTGAGATACTATTAATCCTTGCAACTATTTGACACATATTTATTTGGGCTGTGAATTAGTTGATCTCCAAAGGACCTGTCAGGCCTCTGTTCTTTGATTCTACTGTCCAATAAAAGATTGGTAGTGGTTTTATGTTGATTCATTAGAACTGTGAGGTTGCTGGCCTTTTTCTTGGGCTTTTAACCCTGTTCCTTTTCAGGTGATGAGAACAAAGTGACACTTCTTGGTCTTGGAGCACTGGAACATCTGTATAAACTCCTCTCACATGAAGATCCACTTGTACGCAGAAATGCTGTCATGGTATTTGGCATCATGGCTTCTAACAGTAAGAGTCTCAAGGTTTTACTATTTTTCAGTGTGTGGTCATCAAAACAAGAGGTTGATCATGTCAAAAAATCCTGTATTAATGGCCCAGAATAAAGAGTAAGTGATGTGAGGTTGAGTTTCAGTGGCTGTTATTTCTATAGTGCTATATAGACCTATATCTGATTAATGTAATTAAACACGTCCTAATTTGTCCAATGTTTTACCCAGTTGTCTTCCATGAGGATATCCCAACCACATTCTTAAGCCTTTTCATCAACTGCTACCTGCTTGTCATGCTGCACTGGACCTTACCCTTAGCATATCATCAGTGGTGCTGCACAAACATGGATTTGAATAAACAAATATCTGTCATGTATATTCACATCTTAATTGTTTTTTATTTAAAAGTAAATTAAATGCATACCTTTTCTTCTTATGTTTCAGCATGTTGAATATGTTGATAATAATAACACAGCCCTGTAGGATTGCATGAAGTCTGTCCCAAAGAGTATTACTTGATTTTTCTATCCAAGGGTTGAGGTTTTGCTAGTTTGCCATTTACAACATTAAAAATGCAATCTGAAAGTCTTTACTGCGATTTTAGTCAGACCTGTGTAAGTCATGTTTTCCATTTGCAATGTGGGCTGGTGTTAGCATAAAATTGTAAAATGATGGCTTGAAAATTAAATAACAGAAGGATTGCTTTTAATTTGATAATTTTAACCACAAATAATTTTAGCTAGAGGAGTATGACTTCTTTGGCAACTAAAATTGTGCAATATTTAATCAGAACCAGATAGATGCAAGTATTTTGAATGAAAGTTTCAATGAAATATAGAGAAACTTCATATGTATCAAATGTCAAATAATGTCATCTGCCACTTGAAAGTCTCTGGTTTTGTTGGTTTTTTTTTTTTTCTGGGTCCATTATGATCTTGGTCTAACTTTAGTTGTGTGTCTTTCCCAGTCAGATCTTTTTGTCACTCAGGGACTAACCATAAGTACATTTTGCTTGGAGCAGTTTCTATTTCTTTACTCAGCCAACACTGCCTAACAAAAGCCTTCATATTTGTATTTACTTCATTGTAGATGATGTCAAGAAGTTACTGAGAGAACTGGATGTCACAAATTCACTTATATCACAGCTAGCACCAGAAGGTACCTTACAGTATTTATTCCATGTGCAAAAGTACAGTCAGAAATAATTTATTATTGCAATTTTGTCAGACAATTTAATAAACTCTACCCTGTAACTTGTGATTTTTCCCAATGCATGTTAAATAGGTAAATGCTTTTATAGGAGTAGCTCTGTAGCTCACTGAGTAGTGTTTTATGTTATACAGATTGAAAAAGATGTTTATGGACACATTGGGTATGGTTAACAGCTATTATTTGTTGACTTCAAATAATGCTTTAAACCATTAGATTAGTGAAAAATATTCTGTGCTGAAGAAAACTTGATCAAAATGTTTCTTTTTTTCCTCCACAGAAGATGTAGTAATCCATGAGTTTGCTACTCTTTGTCTAGCACATATGGCTGTTGAATATACTACTAAAGTGAAAATATTTGAGCAAGGTGGGTTAGAACCACTTATCAGACTGCTAGGTAGCCCTGATCCTGACGTTAAGAAGAATTCACTTGAGTGTATCTACCTTTTGGTACAGGTAAAGTTTGCTCTTGTTTGCTGCCTTAAATTATAGAGGCAGATAAGCATTTGCACCCCCACCCCGACATTCTCTGTGGGGTTAGTAATTTTAAAATAATTGTTTCCTTTACTCCACAGTGTTCATCAGTGTTTTTGAAACATTGAGTTCTTGCACCTGAGTCCCTGAATGTTAGATTAGTTATGAATATAGCTGTTTTTTAATTATGTTGAACTTAGTGCAGTTGTCTGTGCTGTACTGCAGTAAAAGTACAATCAGTATGGGGTTCAGATTTTTAAAACTAAATAATAATCTGCCTTCTTAGTTATGCCTTAATTATTTTTAAAACTAAACAATAATCTGCCTTCTTAGAAAAATGTTAGTCTTAGTAATGAAAGTTGTAATCTGTCTATCCAAAAGGTTGGAATTATCCTGTAAATTAAAGAACTACCAATTGCATTGTTTCTTGTTTCGACCAGCAAGTCCATAGCACGATTTTGAACATCTTTTTAATGATAGGTGAATGCTGTCAACAGCTCCTTTCCGTACTGAGAGGAACAGATTCGTTATTGGCTACTTTCACTAATGTCATCCATATGCTGCTTAGCAAAAGAATGGTGCATTTGTATGGCAGTTCTCTCCCATGGCTTAAGCGAATCAATTCAGTAATGAATTTAGTTTATAACTCTATCTCTTTTGGGGCATCAGAGCATGTCTATTCAGAATCACATTTTACTCTTTCTCCTTTTTTACTATCTCGCTGTCTTTGTTGCAGGGTATATCTGGATAACTGCACCTGGAGCTTGCTTATATTGATAAGGATAATTGCATGCTGCACATGTGCAATAAGCTATTTAAAAGCAAATTGTAATTTATTTATTTATTTTCTTTTTTTCATATAATCAACTACTATCTTTTTATTAAGCTGCACATTCACTCTTTAAAGTTGAAATTTTATATTGTCATTTTAAAATTACTAAAACAAAAGAAGATATAACCAGGCAACCACAGCAGAGTGCAAAAAACTGTTTTCCTCCCACTGAGGTAAATAAAAATGGTGAAACTAAATTTAAAGAAACTTTCTCAAAGAAACATTTATGTTGAGGCAAACATGGTAAAATCAAGAGTGAATAGGCTTCTTTATACAGGACTAGATTTTGTAGCGTGTACTTCAGTCATGCAAAAACCCTGTAGAATTTGAGGTTTGTGGGACTTGATTGTATTCAGTTTGATTCTTAGCTTAAAAGAGAGAAATCTGTAGAACTGGAAGCTCTGGAGTATTGACTCATTTTTTAATGTCTGAAATCAGATTTTAGATGTTTGTTCTTTAAAGTGAGAAATTGATGTATTGTTATATTCTCTATCACTAACATTCTTTGTTGGAATATTTTACTGCAGGATTTTCAAAACCGTGCTGCAGTTCGTGAACTGAATGTAATTCCACCCTTGCTGGGACTACTGGCATCTGAATATCCGGTCATTCAGTCATTGGCCCTTCAAACCTTAGAAGTAATTAGCAAAGACAGAGAAACCAGGATATTACTGGGACAACATAAGGGATTAGATTGCCTTCTGAAGATACTGGAAAACAATGTACGGTTTACTTGCCTTAAATGCTTTTTTTGTTCGTGGTGCTGATGTTTGTATGACTAATGAGAAATATTACTTATTTTATGTAAGAGAGATATAAGAACAAAGAGTTACTTACTTGGAGGGAGCTATGATAGAAATAGGATAAGCTAAAATATCTAGGTTACTGAGAAAAGAAGCAAAGAGATTTCCGAAAGTGTTTATTATTCAATGTTTGAATTGAGTTTAATTTATGTAATGGCTTTAGACACAATTTCCTATGGTGGTTTATATTGTTATAAGACTCAGTTTAGTGCTTCTTGAGTTTGGGTGTCACAATGGGAAATATAATGCGGAGATATTAGTCAAGTTTTTTAAGTTTTGAGATCACAGGCCCATTCTGAGTACCTGTCTAACCCACTTTCATGTAAATGAAAAACTTCTGTGGATTTTACTATTTTTAATAAATCATGTTGAATCCTAAGTCATCATGAAATAAATTACATGAAAGTATGAATTTTTAAATATGTACTTTGCAGTATGCATGTACTGCCCAAAAGAAAGTTACAACAATTATCCTACAAACTTAAAAGCCTAAGATATTTTAGTCCTGTTTTCAAGGTTGTTTGGGTTTTTTTTTTGGGGTTGTTTTTTTTTTTTTTTTCAGGAACTCAGAGATCTACATATTGAAACTCTTGCTGTGTTGGGAAATTGCCTTGAAGATGCGCATACCCTGCAACAGATTCAGCTGACAGGAGGCCTTAAAAAACTACTTTCATTTTTAGAAGACTCTACTGTTCCTGATATTCAGAAGAATGCAGCAAAGGCAATTACCAAGGCAGCTTATGACTGTATGTGATTTTGCTATAATCCATGGACATGAAATTGTTTATTAAATAAATTTTTATCCAGAATGAGGCCTTCTTCTCTGGTTGAGGGTGGTACTTGTGCTGAGGAAAGCATTGACAAGAATTAATTACAGTGATGAATCTTGCCAATCAGAGCAGCAATTGGATACTAGGAGATTATATATATATCTCTATAGATATATTTGAAAATGTTACGGTTTTGCTTCAATTTATTTTTAGTTTATTTTTATTATTTTATTTTAATATATACTTGTAAAACGCTGTCCTCAAAGGAAAATGGAGCTCTGAAAACATGATCCTTGTCTTTTGTTTAGTGATGCCAGCTGACTGCCATCTTAAGCCACCTTTGCTGGCACTGTTTCTGCCTCTATCTGTTAAGACTTCATTGCAAGCTGACTTCCTTTTGCATTCAACTGCTTGTCTAAATGTCAGGCAATTTCAAATACAAATTCCTTTAACAGAGGCATGAAAGGAAACCTTTCAAATGGCTTGCAGATTAATATTCCCAGGGGAGTTAAATAGTTTCATTGTAATCTTTTTATAATTATTCATCCTATAGTTCTTTTTTATATACTTTTCTTTAATTCGCTGAGGAATTCTGAATTAGGCAGAACATGCTCATCATTTATGACCACAAGGATGCTCTTTTAATCACACTACATTTGAAATTCCTTCCATACATTGGCTACTGATTTGCAACATGTGCCAAATAGTGTTGTGTAACAAAATGCAATGTAACTAATAACATACTTCTTACTGTAGATTTTACTTTTGTCAAGAGATTTTATGACGGTAGAATTTAAATATTTCATTCATAATTCTGGCACCTTGTGGTTGAATCGTGGCTTTATGTGTGTTTTAAAAATATCTAATTTAATTTAATACATGGATAAAATAATCTCTCTGCCATATTTCAGACCTCCTTTCATCTCTCCCCATGCTATCTTTCTGATTATTTTCTCACCTTGCTTAGTTTGATATCCTGAATATTTGTAATTATTTGGATTGAAAATGATACACAGAAAGAATGTCTGAGTATTCAGTGGGTTTTTCTGTGCTTTTGTCATTATCTGTTGGAAGCTTGGCAAGTCACTGAAAATAGTTTTCATTAATGTTCAGGTATCAAAGATAGGAAGGAACCTTCTTATGTCAGAATTTTCTTTGTGTATTTTCCTGTGTTGTTATTTTATTATGCTACTTAGGACTGTCAGTATCATTTTTATAGTCCTGTGACAGGCTTGTAAGTTGTATGCTAAGCAGATTTATATTTGCTTCTACTGCTTTCTGATGCATCTTACTCCTTTATCATATTTATTTTCAAATAAGCATAGCCTTCTTGTCCTCTTTCACACTTTTTTTTCAGTTTTTGTGGCCTAATATTTTAGCAGCTGTTAGTAGAAGCATGTCTGAGCACATTTTTAAAGCACAGTTGCAAGAACCACATATAATATATTACAGTACTGCCTATGATCTTATATCATGGGATGTTACCGTCAGTGAAGATGCATCTTCTTGTCATGCTTCTTTACAAATGGAGTCAATGAGGTTTCATTATAAAGGTTTGCTCTCTTCTTCAGCCTATGACAGTTAGTATGGATGCAGCAGGCTGGGAAAATACATCAAAAGAAGATCTAAAATATCTGCTTTCAAGCTGCAGATTTTTGGTGACACCCAGCTAGACAAAAGGAAACTTCTTGTCCTGTTGCAGTGGAAAACACAGTCCAGTAAACTTGCTGCTCAATGTAGCCCCCAAAAGCACTGAATTTTTCAGCTACATAGAGATACTGTAATAAAGTCAGCCTTGCAATGTAAAGAAAAGGCCATTATAAGAAATAGCACAGGTGCAAAAATAAACCAGAAATATTTTCATGTTTTGTTTGTTTGATTGGATTTTGGTTGTAAGCATGCTAAACAGCCTATCCAAAATGCAGCACTAAAGTATACTATACTAATATTTGCCTTGATGTGAATCCAGTATAATACAACACAACTCTTAGTTCTGTAGTGACTTTTTAATTAAATTTGCAATAGCTATACCCACATTCTTCAGGTTTGATAATCATGGTTGCAATTTACCAACATTTCCTGTATACTTTGGAAAAAAATACTGCTTTTCATTCGATTGAAAAACCTGCTTCTGCTATGACAGAGCTTGTATCTCTAGCTGGTTTTTTAATCCTGGCAGCTGAGTATACCACAGTATCTGGTTTTAAAATTATTATTGATGACAGATGGAATTTGGTTTTGGATTGTTTTTTTTTCCTGATAGATGTGATCATAGCAAGCAGTTTTGTTTTATGTCCCTTTCAACCCTTTGCAAAGGGACTCCTGTAACTTGGTGTTGTTGTTATAAGATATATTTATCCCTTAAGAGTTATTCTCAGTATCAGAATAAATTACATGGTATAAATATGATATTCAACTTTAAATAGCAGTTCTAGGATGCTGCTCTGTTTAAGTACATTAAGGTGGATCATGTTTCTATACATAATCATTATGCCTTTGTCCCTGAATTTTTTTTGTTCTGTAACATAATTTTGAATTTAATATATTAATTTATTGATGATTTTGTTTTGTATGCTCAGAATTACAGTGGTGAATTATACTGTGACTCCTGCCTTGCCCACCAAATAATGCAGTCATTTCAGAATGCTAAATATAATCTAATGCTATAAATTATTAAATGTCTGTGAGTGGATTATCTGGACTGTTGATTAAAGAGAGCCTGATTTTCCCTTGACAATGCCAGACACACCAGCAACAACAAAACGCTGTGGAGTGTTTATGGAGAAAGTGATGATGACACTTGCTCTGCCAAACTTCTGGTTTGAAGCTCTCCACATTCTTTCTGTGTATGTCAATGTATCTCATGCTCAAAGGAAAGCTCACTAAACATGCTCTGTAGCCTGATTAACAAATGCATTTCATAATACAGATCTTTGTTTATCTGCGTTATCTCAACTCAAGATCAGTGGGAGGTCATGATACTATTTAACATTAACTTTTTTCATTTGAAATTAGTATAAATAATTCCATAAGGTGGTGACAGTGACCTGAATAGTAATCAGTAGAACTCAGATCATGGCTTTTGGGTAAGAAGGGGAAATAAGAAAATATATTGAAAAATAAAGGTTGTCTCACTATGGGGTCACTGTATGAAAATCTGGACAGAACTGGTTGATGCTCCAAACTCTTTTAGTGGTGTGCTTTAGTTCTTCATGTTAAATCAATGTATTCAAATTACTTAGGGGTCAAGAAATTAATCACTGTAAAAATGGTGTTGGCACTGACATATGAAGTACTTCAGTTTAAATGATGCTTTTCAGTTGCTCATTCTTTCTAGTCTGCAGTAAAGGGCACAAAGGAAACAACTCATACACACAGAGAGATCAGCAGAAAATGTTCATCCCTTAAATAGAATTGGAACCCGGATATTGAAATAGTAATAATTTTCATTGATCTAGCTACCTAAATATATTTGCATACTTTTTATCATAAGTTCAAATTCAAGATCTGTTTTTCCACATTATTATAAAATTATTTTTCTGTTTAAAGTATTTTAAATTACTATTTTCACTTGTTCAAATTATTTATTCATATTGTTATTTCATATAGGCATAAATTTTCTTTAAAATAAATGCTCACCCATCATCATAGCTGCTTTTAAAAGCAATATTTTTAAAGAAAATCTGTAAACAAATACGTCATATGCTGTACAATAAACAAATTACTGAAGCATGAAAAACCTCTAGAGATCATTATTGGGGGTTATGGACTACCTTGGCAAGCAACAGGCCAGAGACATTCTTGATAACTTGTCAAAATAGTCTCTCATCCCAACTGAGGCATTTTCTTGAGAGCTGACTGATATGCATCAAGGTTGTGGCCAAAGTTCTCCTGACAGTTAAAATCCTCTCTGTTTTATTTGTTGCATCTTTGGTTTGTGATTTCATTTGTGTATCTGAGGATTCTAAAAAAGTTTAAAATTGAGCTGAAGAGGAGAAATTGACTACATCTGTCTCATCTCTGTGCTTTGAGTCATTTCTGCTCTAATTACATTTTCAATCTAATTTGCTTTTCATTGTGGACTTGTATTTGTTTACTTTTATTCACTACAGATTCAGATTTATCTAAAAGAATACTTACGATTTTTTTCCTTTTAATTTTTTATTTATTTGGAAGACAACTGTCCAAACAAGGGAACGATCCCCCAGAACAGTAGGAAGCACTGGTAAAATTTCTGAATATTTTGAAGTCCCATTGACTTCTCAGTTCCTGAAATTCTTTAATACATTCGAAAATTCTACTATATAGATATAACTTCCAGCATGTAACTAGTGTGGTTTAAATTGGTTAAAATTTAAATATGGTTAAATGTTTATTGACTTATCATTGTAGAGCTTCCATGCTGTCTAGTGCCTTTCTGCATGGGAAAGTTTCTTTCAGGGATCTTTCTAAGAAACACCTGCATTTCTGATCTCACCAATTTGGGGCTGAGGGAGTTTATCAGTTTATTGGTATCTACATACAAATGTCTGTGGATACTTTGGTGCTGTGTGTTGCTACTTGTGCAGAGGAAGGAGCCTCTCTGTCCTTCTGCAGCTGCTGCCCATCAGTTTAGTGTAGGATCAGCACTGAACACTGTGCTAGACAACAAAATTCAAATTCTCTGCAAAGTGGGCGTTAATGAAGAACTACAAGCTGTGCAGAAATTAAAATTTTCTTTGTAATGCTCATTGCCTTTTTTGGGGCTATTTTAATACATTGAGTGGGATGTCACTAAGTTCAATTGTACCTTTACTGGTCTGTTCTTGAATTTTATGCATTTGGACTTCGTTAGCATAAACTGAAGTTCAGCACAATCCTAAGTATGATCTGTTGCCTTGGAAAAGCTATTTCCATCAAGCGTGTATGCATTCTGTGGTATTAAAGTCTTGCAGAGAACAAACTTTGCATTCTGTTGGGGTGTTTATGTTTATATTGTGTTTAATAGTCATTATTTGGGCTTGGTTCAGAGTTCAATGAAGCCTAATCCAGGAGTTGGATTTGGATGATCTTTGTGGCTCCCTTCCAAGTCAGGATGTTCTGTGATGGGATTTGGCTCAGGTTGTTTGTCCACATTTCTTAATGGCTGGTGCCTCTGTTACCAAAATATTTCCAACAACAAAATGAAATCAAATTCATGTCCTTTCACTGATTTGGAAAACATGCAGACTAATGCCATTGTTATTTCTCATTTAAAGCTGAAATACGAAAAATCTTACACTGGGAAGAGGTTGAGAAATTTCTCCTAAGCCTTTTGGATTCTAACAGTGATGAAGTTAAAGTTGCTGCTTCCCAAGCCATTTCTGCCATGTGTGAGAATATAGACAGTAAATGTGTCCTTGGACTCCAGGGTAAGTAAGGTGGGAAAGAATGAAATCTGAATTTGTGATTTTTTTTCTCTTTATAAGGAGAATATTACAGTTTTGCAGACTGCCGTAGTTTATTTAAATGTTCATACATACAATTATTTCTTTCACAGGGATTCCCCAGCTAGTACAGTTGCTAAGCAGTGATAATGAAGAGGTAAAAGAAGCTGTAGTGACAGCATTAACTAATTTGACAACAGCCAGTCCTAGAAATGCAAGGTGAGTCTGTAATAATTAAATTATTATTTAAAACACTAATCTGAAGTGATAATATTTTGATTTTTAAAGAGTGCCTCATCTTGTCCTTATCCTACAAGGCAGGTCTGTTTGAATTTGACTGTAAGGTGGTTTTTCGTGCTTGAGTCACCTGCAATAGCTTGGTTCTCATCAGTGTTACAAGAGTTCTGCTGTCTCTACTAACATTAGCTTCATCAAGGAAAAGTATGAAGCAGATGTAATGAAAGCAGAGATATAAATCATGTTTTGAAGAGAACATATGAGCAAAAGATGACTTATAATCTAAAGCATTTGATGTGGAGTTCTCTTTTTAAATCCAAAATCGTCGATATATTTTAGAACTTGACGATTCATTCACTTTTGGACTGATCTAAATCCATTCTTTGAGGGAGATAGCTCTCCTGAATTTTTTTTGCTCTTCCCTTTTTTTTTTTAAAACTATTTCCCAAGTAATAGAGAATGCTTATAGAGCATTCTCTGAAAGAAGTGCACCTTCAGAATCCAAAATTACTAACAAAAGTAACAATGGTTAGCTCACTATCTGATCTGAAACAATTGTATCAACTAAATTTGGCTATCATCTGCAGCATTCTTCTATGCCTCTATTAGAAGTCCTGTTCAGGGAAAAGTAACAGAGCAGTGTGATGGACATAAGCAGTTACATGTAACTTACAAACAAACAAAAAAAAATCCTTTAAAGTTTCCTGGAATATACTTAAAGAAGTTGTAATCGAGTCAGAGGCATTCTTTGAAGTGAAAAAGTAAAATAACTCAAAAAATAAATTGTTTCAATGTATTGATTCAGCTCTAATAGTCACTAGTATTCACTTTATGTTACCAGATGGAGCAATAATTTGACACAAGAGAATAATACTCTGTTCTCAGATTCACATAGTACATTTTTTTTGTCTGATATTCTGCTCTCCTCATGTGCTGGACTCTTCAGTTGGTGTCAGTGGGAGTCACACACACATAAAACGAGCACAGTGCTGGAGTCCAGAGGTCAAACTTTCAGCTCCACTACAGCTGGTTTTCGTAGTGCAGCCCTTTGAGGTTTCACATTGTGAAAACTCTGGAGAGTTTTGAGTTGGTATAGCAGCTTATGCCAACTTATTCCATTTCTTTTTGCTAAGGAGATAGTCAGGACATTGTTTAACTCAACTGCTGGAGCAATTCTCTGAGACCTCAGGCAGGGAAATAGCTGTCTCTGTTCCTCTGCATTATAATGAAGTCCGTATTTATTTCTTGCTGGGCAGAGTCAGGAAATTGTAAAGGTGGCTTACATATACTTCTCTCTCCTCGCAATCCAGCTTCAACAACAATATGGAAGCACCAGATAATCTAATCAGTGGTCTTTTGTGAAAATCAGGAAGCAATAATTTACATTAAATATGTATATTGGATGAATTCCATGTGACTATATAATTACTTCAAAGCTTCATTTCTAAATCAAAGCCATTAATAAGTCATAGAAGGGTCTGAGTGTGACTAGGATCTATAAATGAATATATAGTGTTGAACCCTTAGCTGATACAAATTGGTATAGTTCCAGCTCACTGACTGACTATCAGGCCCATATTTATTTTACATTCACATAATAGGGAAAAAAATAGTTTGGAGATAATTAATTCCAGATTGAGTTACCATAATCGTATTTCATACTATAATGTTTCATTTGTATGTCCTGTAGACATTGAAAATAAGTGTATAAATAATGAAGATGCTGATGCACTTTTATAATAATGTAACTTTGCTGTGTGATTATGTTGACAATATTCTGATCTCAAATGAAACTGGTGGGACTAGTGCCCTTTTATCAGTTACGTATTAGATTCTTGTTATAAACCCTCCAAGAATATGAAATCAGAAGGGTAGTAGCAGCAGATGGACCTTATGTGGCAAGAACAAAATGGGTCCAGTGATGGGGAAGACTATTGCTGTAAGTGCTTTCACTTTTTACTGGCCAGTTAAATATTCAACCTTGTTCAACTCATATGCATGCATTCTGCTGTATTTAATTTAATGAGCATTTTTCTATGTTACATTGATTGAAGGATGTGTACCTTTCCCTTTCATTTGTTGCAGTATATATTTGAGGATATAAAATGTTTCTATTTTTGCTGGAGATTCATTGTTCTTGTTAGGAATATCAAAAAGTGCTGCCAGCTTTTCATATAGTATGGAAAAAAGTACAATTTAAAAGAATTGTGTAATTAAAATTCCCACCATAGGTAGCTCATAAAGATAAAGTCTTCCATTGATTAATGCACAAGAACAGCATAGGCAATAGGCAATGCTACCCCCCACTAATGCATATTAACCTTGACCTTTAGGTGCTTCCCCATAGCAATGAAAGGCTAGTTCTATACCCCTACCCAATCAATCCTTTGTTTCTCAACTGAGGGAGCTAATAAAGGTGTCAAATATGGTGGAGGTTTGGTAATTAGAACACCTGTTCACCATGAACAGGACAGAGACCAGCTTGTCATTTGACACAAGACCTCAAGCAACCATGATTTGGCAAAAGTAAATAAATGAATGAATTACTCTGCTTCCCATAGTGTTTTAACCAAAAATCTAGAGCAGAAGAGGGCATGAGTCCCATACAAGTGGTTTGAGTCTTCAGGTTTATTGAAGAACATGGATTTTCGATAGGATGTCTACCAGAACACATAGCAATTAATATAAATTACTTCAAAAATATTTCATCATTTAAGTTTTTGCTGCAGGGCTGATGTTGTGTCCCACTTCAATAGCACGTAGGAAAAAATACAGTGGTAAAATGCCTCATTAGCTTACAGACTGACACCCTCAGACCCTCTTTTATAAGAATTTTACCATAAGGACAGAGTTTTAATGGTGATCAATACTGATGATAAGTCCTTGTAAACTTGTTAATAATTAGGCTCAGTAAAAATAAAATTGCAAAGTACATTGCAGTTTAAAATCTCATGTGCTTATTCTAACATGTTATGTTACTATGTGTGCATAGCACTGAGGTCATCTGTGATATTTTAGTTAGAATTTGTTTCTGTGGTCTGCTTCTGGAAAAAAAGAGAATTGTGTTCAGCTGGGTATTTGCATCCATCTTTTCTATCACTTTTTTTTTCTTTTTTTTTTTAATCCAGAGCAATAGCTTGCTTTATTGAAAACTGTATACAGTTATTTAGACAGCAAAATGCCATTTAAAGAATCTCTGAAGCTCTCTGGTTTTGCTGTGTCCAGGCATCGGGCAGTGTGGGCGCAGTCACTTCGGTAATGGATGTGATGCACAAATGGAACAATTGCACACGAACAAAGAAACAGCAGCGTCATCTGTTGGGCAGAAAAATATGTGATTCTGTGCCACACATCTAATCCTGGAACAAATGGCTTACCCCAGCCTCTGCCTATTTTTTCTCATTTAAAGTATAATAAATTATTTTTGCTTTTCATGTATTTAGGATAAGATAATCATGTTAAATATAGCTATGATATTAGAAGTAGCACACAGAAATAAGCTCTCACATATACCAGTTAATCAGACATTAATTTGACCAGCTCTTTTCTTCAGTATTGTTGTAGCACAAATGCCATTTCTAATAGCTGCCTTCATAAATCTGGCAATGTCTGAATTCTGGGCACCTAATGGATTTGCCACTAAAGGAAAACATATGCTTGGGAATTTAGAACTTTGTACTGGACACGGAAACTAATTAATAGCCTCAATAATATTTGTCCTAAATTGTTTATTTTAAGTGTAAAATTTATAGCATTCAGTTAGAATTTGGTCTGGGGGAACAAGGAAAAGGATGTTTTTTCTTCATCTGTACCAAGGGCTGCAGGAAGTTGTGGCATGTGACAGACTTATGACAGAATATTTCTCCTGGATTTTATAATAAGTGTCATGTGACAAAATTCTGGTTTATATCTGGATTCAAAATAGTGAAGTCATCATCATAGGAATCATCCCAAAATTTACAAAGTCAGCAAGCTTTTTGTTATCTAATTTTCTATTTCTTAAATCCTTCACAGGAATCAGAGAACCTGCGAATTTGAATTTCCAAAGGTTATATCCATATAGGCAGTTCCAGGCATTAGTGCAGGATCTGAATGTATGCTTTCTCAAATGTATCATGATTGTCAAGATTTGAGAGTAATTTGGGATAGGGGGAGAGGCTGGGAACTCATTGGTAATGGACAGTGCCCAGTGAGGAGAAATTGAGTTGTTGCCTTGACTTTAGTGGGTGTTATATCTATTATTTCAAACTGAAATTCATACACTGATCTAATAGCTCAAAATACATCCTCAATCTGTTTCACCTGTAGTGAGAGTGTCTCACCTTTTTCAGCTGAGATTTTCAGTACACAACACATTTTTTTATTGTTTATAAGATGAGAATGGCTGTCAAGGAATAAATTTGAAGAAAATCCAGTTTTTCTTATATTCCAAATATTGTTATTATTAGGAAGTAGTGATTACTACCATTAGGTAGTAATATCACTAGGTAGTAATCTTCTCTATTAGAAAATGAGAAACTTGGTAGTAGCTTTTCTCTTTCAAGACTATAGATGGAACCTAATTCACATAAATATTAAAGTGTCAATATTATGTAAGATAATACATTTGCATGAATATATGTGTTAATTTATGAGAACAGAACCAGAAATTTCTAGAATAAGAACCATAATTTATAGCAAAAGGTGGCGATCCAGTGTAGGTTATGTCTTTTTTATGGTTTAATAGTTCTTTATGACATAAGTTTGTTTTTCTGAAGGAGGAAATCAACAATAGAATGCTGGCTGCATTGTGTAGATGTAATATGTTTTAATACTGACCCCTAGTGACAGAATTATATTTTTGAGCTAATGTGCTGCAAGGCAAAGGGGTATTTTTGAGTTTTGAGGGTCGTGCTGTTACTTTTTTACATTAGCATCCATATTGACACCCTGTAAAATGAAGTTATCTCAGGCCACAAATAGGTTCTTCTTTTTCCTTTCTCTTACTGTATGACCTTACTGTGGGAGGTACTGTATTAAAAAAAAAAAAAAAAAAAAAAAGAAGGAAAAAAAGACAACAAAGTCATTACCCACTACCTAAGAGCTCACAAGCTTTTCCTTGCAAGTTACATTTTGACTTCCACTGAAAACCACAAAGTGTTTTATGACAAATTTCTGCCTTGGCAGAAAAGCTGAGCTAAGTCCTGTGTCTGGGACGTCACTCAGAAATGGGTTCCCACTAAGACTTTAACATCACATCAGATGACTGATACACAACCCATGGACATGGGGCTGTGTCCTGCTGGCAGTCAAAAATCTTTCATACAGTCAGCTGTACTATTTTTCTCTTAAATTGGGAAGGTATGGCTGCATGGGAAAGTCCTGTAGGCTCAGACACTGTAACTGCTTTCTTCCCAGTACAGTTCTTCTTTAAAAAAAAAACCAAACAAAAAAAAAAAAAGTGATGCATTCTCCTAGGGGGTTTTTTTTTGGTTGTTTTTTTTAAACTTTGGAGTTATATTCAAGACAACTATCTGTATAAAGCATTTATCTCTGTGTAACAGATCTTGGGTCACCACATCCCAAAGTGCATGGAAACCTAAGTAGGTCCAAAATAGTTTCAGATAGAACATTTCTGATCTGCAATGATGATAAGTACATTGAAATTTTACTCCTTGTAGATATAGCAGAATCTTTTGGCCTGTTTGTACACCCCTACTTTTAAAGCCTTGGTGTATGATGGTTTATCTTAGGGGTGGATGGCTGAGATAATTTCACTCAGAACATGTTTGTTGTCAGCCGTAACTTGCTGTGCTAGATTTCCATGGAATCAGGTAAAAACTTTCTTCCTGGATGGAGACTCCTAAGCTTGGGAGAGATAACTTTCTTTTGTGTAGACGCACAAGTGCCATGATTACTCTTGAGTGTGTATCCTTGCAATGTCATTCAGTCATATGCACTGAGATAAAATATGCTTTTTATGAATTAAAAGTGGCAAGGGTTATTTTACATATGAGTAAATATTTCAAACAAATGTATCGGTGCTTTTGCATGCACATTTTCTTTGCAGTAGATTTCTAAACTAAATTATTAAAGTGCATGTTATTTGAGTATATTGTAAAGTTGTTTATTTGAAGTGTCTAAGAAAATTTCAGGGTTATGACTGACCATGCAAACTTAATTCTGCCCTGCTGTCAATTTGTGCACTGACTATAGCATGTTGTCCACTTGGACTGTCATCTGGTAAAAATAAGCTTTCACAAGTTACCTTAACATTTTGACATACAACCTTAGTAATTTTATCATAACATAGTAGTTAGTTTGTGTGTATTTTCTTAGAGATGTTATTTAAAGAGAGAAAGCTAAAAGCATAAATTTCAGCACTCTAAATCATCATAAGAGCTTGAGCTTGTAGCAAGGCAAAACAAACTGCTGCCATTTGAGATATGTCCACAGTTGTCCAGAAAAGAATTACCCGGAAGTGAAAGCTCACATTCACAATCCAAAGTATAGAGACTGACTTGCTTCGGCTCTTTTATCCTTCCTCATCTGGTGCTTCCAAAGATGAAGAAGAACCATGGTCTCCTTGCTCCCTGCTTTCAGAGGAATTGTGAGGACCCTGATTTGGTTTTTCTTTCCTTCCACCTCCATGAAGGCTGCTCTGACAGCACATGCATGTTCCCTCTTACTTTGCTTTTATAACAGTGTGGATTCCAGACTCTGAATGTTTGTGCCTAGTTACTGATTTTTGCATACAGTATTTCATGGGTCAGAAAAAAGAGAGAGGGGGATTGTGTTGTTTCAATGAGCTTATCCTGGCTGAAGGTACATGGGATGTTTCAGGAGCAAAAAAAGGGCTTCTATTGTTGAATTTCAAGCCTTCCGCATAATAGTGGAAATAACAGAAAATCTTTACAAAGCTTACAAATAGTATTATGACTGAAAGTCTCAGGCATCATGAACAGATAGCTCATTATCAATGCTCCTGTAATATTTTAAATTAGGTATACTACAGTTTTAGAACTGAGATCTGTGTAACTGTCAGATTAATTAAATTATAGACATTAGATCTCTGTGAATTGCTAAATGAGAGTCAGGTATTATAGTCTCTGCTAACCCAGACAGTTTAAGGTTTTATTATGTCCACACTGTGAGATTTACTGAGTTTTGGTTTTAACAAGATACTCGTCATTAGAAAATAGGAATAGAGGGTTCAGTTGTTGAAATGAAAAGTTGATATGGCTTGTTGGTATCATCAATATTTTTATTGGAGCACAAAGGGCCCCCAGATTGTAGATCAGTGTCTCTTGTGCTAGATTCCCTTACTCAGAATAAACATACTGACGTTAATTTCCCTTGTATAGTGACGAAAACAAAAGTAATATTAGTCTTTAAATAAAATACGAGTGACTATTTACAACAGTCAATTGCTTTTGAAAATAATTAAATCACAAAGTGAAAATTTTGGTAAGTGCAGGAGACATTTATTGGATGTGATTATTCTGATGGCATAACAAGGCTAATGAAGAATACTAATACATTTAAGGAATAAAAAGGAAGCTATTTCTTGAGGCTTTTTCAAACTTCTGGTTATGATATTCTTTTTTCAGACAGAAATTGCATAAGAGAGCTGGATCAAAAATGCCTTGTGTGAAAAAGAAGTCATGCGATTTAACACAGATAGAGTTGATTTTAAAAAATGTGTGTAATTAGATGCATAATTCTTATGCATAATTTACATGCAATTATGTATGAAAATGAGCTATGCACAGGCATAAATGGCTAGCTAAGCACCTCACACACAATCACAGTAATTTTGCACAGAAATTAAACATGCAGTTGCAAACACATTTGAAGAAAATGAAGTCCAGTGAGGAGGAAAAATTTGAATTTTTTCCTGAGCAGAAATTGTGTTAAATCCTCAGCCAGGAGTGGGGGAATAAACAGCATAGAAGTGAATAAAAATATAATTGAATATAAACCATTCTATGTTCACTCATGGTAGAAGAAACAAAACCACACATACTTTACCATTTTTATGAAGTGTCAATCTCACTAGTGTAAATTTAGTACAATCCTGAGTAAACAGTGGTGTCAAGCTGTACCACTGCTCTTCTCCTCTATCTCCCCTCCCCCGGAGGTTGTTTAGGTTGGGGGTTTGAGGAGCAATCTCTGTTTTCTGGCAGCTCTTTGAACACTCTTAGTTGCTTTCTCCCTTAGGCTAGACTTTCTCTTCAGGAAGAAAAGCTAGCTGGACCATTCCCGATGCTCTAAGTAAATAATCTGTTATTTTTCTTGCCGTGGCTAGAAGGCTTGGTCACAGACCAGAGCTTTTATGCTCCTATGATGCCAACAAAAAGGTGGTTTTGCCACAAAGTGCTTATAGTACTAAAAATAAAATAAAGTATAAAACCCCCACAGGATTTTCATCAAATTTTTACTGCTGATTGTTTTCACAACACACTCTCAATATCTGAGCTTTCCTATTGCACCCCAGACAACTAAAGCAACAAAATACTCACTTCAGTGACATTCATACACATCTCCAAAACGTCTGTTTAAAGAAAGTTTGTATTGTGAAGTTTTTGGTAATGATTTTATTGCCAACTTTTAATTTATTTTTGCAGTAAAAGCAGTAAAGAAAATGTTTGTTTTTCCTCAGTCTCTCAGCATTTATTCTTTGAGTCTTGGATTATCTTTTAGAGAATTTTCAAAAAAAAATCTTAACATTACAATATATATTTTAAATTAATAAATTAAATATTTATTATATGACCTTTTAATATTTGTCTTCCCAATGGCAGCTGAAAAAAAATTATCTATTCTTGGATACAGTAATTTGAATCCCATTGTAATCAGAATTTTACTGTTTCACTAAAGAGCATGCTTAGGGTTCTTAGGGTACCTGAACTGTGTATACCTTGATTAAGGTAAATGCCTAACCCTGTTAGCTTAGGCGTTTCAAGGATCATAATATGTGCTTATAATTCATAACATTTCAATTATTTTATCTTTAATTTAAGCTCTGCAATTGCTACACCTTTCTTGTCTTATTTTTTCTTCCTGTTTGTAGTTCAGATAGGCAGCTTCCACTTTTGAGGAAAAAAATGGTGATGTGGCCAATGCAACATCCTTTTTTTTTTCTTCTCTTGTTGTCTTTTTTCCTTTTCCCTAACCCTTTTTCTCCTTGTTTAGGAAAGTATGTATTTTGAATATATACTAAACATGGAGGAAAAAACTTGTGAATTCATTTAATTTACTCCTTTTCCACATCAAAAAGTGTACGTTTCTTTTCAGCTAAACCAAGGCTCACTTCTTCCTTGAGGATATAGTTTTGTAGTGGAAGCACTGATAAGTTGCACAGTCTCAGTAGGATGTGTCTGAAGGAGAGTGTTCTGGAGGCAGGAGAGTCTAGTGCTGATCTGCATTAAGCAAAGACAGAGCTGGTAAACACATTCTCTGACTTTTCTTTTTGCCTCATAATAAAAAAATTACACCGTGCATGTCTCTGCCCTAGATAAAAAGGAACAAGGACCTCCATACTTAGTGTTGTGGCATTTCAGCACATTAAACTTTACCACTTTCATTCTCTCAGCTCCCTTCTGAGGTCAGGTACTGTGGCCCAAGGTGACAGTGCTGTTTCTGTGCTCTCCAGAGGCCTGTGGAGTAGGAGTGAGTTCAACTATGGATTCTCCATTCCTCCTTCTTCTGTGTGCATCTCTGTTACCAGGACACAGCACTGGCCTCAGATGTTCACACCCTCTTAAAAATTTACTCTCAAAGGTATTGGTTACCTTCAACTCTTGTTACCAGCCATTGTCACTTCGAACAAATTCTTTTTGCCTTGTGCTCAGTTGTGCTACTTGATTAAACTGAATGCATGAAACCGTGATTCAAAACGAGCCTGCGCAGAAGTAGAACGCAGGATAGAAATAAATACATATGATCTTCTAAATCAGTGGTTCTCAACCTTTTTGAAGTTGAGTGGCACTTGAGAAAATTGGCTGTGCTCTGTACCTTGCTGAGGTCAGCTCTGAACACATGAGGAGCCGTCACCTTGCTCTTTTGTTAAGTGCTTGTGTACTTGCTGGTTTTATGGAAATTAGAGTAAATCTGCTTATGATGCGATTGGCTATGTCATTCAGTGCTGTGTGTTCTGTAGCCAGTCTCTTAGGGGCTATCTGTTTACTAGGACCTCCTGTGGGAGAATATCTGTATTCTTGGGTGTAGTATAGGAATAGTAAGTCCTGTACTTACTGCAGAAATATTGGATATACTACACCAGTGAGATGCAGTGGTGCATTTCATGAGTAGTGAATCTGTCCCATAAATCCTGGCATTTCTGTGTATCCATTGTAAAGGAGAAACTGCTTGATTTTGGTTTTGGTTTTTTTCCTTCCGGAGTAAAATGTGTGTGTATGCACTACATGATGCAGTAAATCACAGAGCTCGTGGACATGCCTTGCTGTGTGCAGCTCTGTGTGTATGGTGAGTCTCACCTAAGCTGTGCCAGCAGGTACCTCATGGTGTTGTTACATGTGCTGTTAATGTGATATTTTCCAGCAAGCCTGTGATACATGTGGTGTACAGCTCATTCTTACATGTGCAATCAGCATGTGCAGAATTTCTTCACATACAGCAGCCTGGATAGTACTGCAGATGAAAATTTGGATAAAATATTCATGGGCAAAATAAGACAGTATTGACCAAAGAAGTATGGTGGCCTTACCTAATTAAAAAACCCAAAATAATCACAAGAATAAAAGCCAGTCAACAAATAAAACATTTTCAGCTCTTCATCTGGTCCAGTAGGAAAGGGGAAAGAGAACACATGGAGGGAAATCCAACTACTTGAAGGAAGACAGAGGCGTGCGGTGTGGGACATCTGAAAACATGGGATTTACTTCCTGAATCGAGACCAAAGTGCTTGCATTAAAACTCCTGGTGCTCCAGGAGGGTTAATTAGGCAGCACCAAACTGACCCTGTATGTTAATGCTGCACCTTCAGTCCCTAGATTGCTGCTTTTTCCGTGGTTTTCCAAACAAGTAACTGTTGTCTGCCTGCCAGATACTATTAGATCCATGCTCCAGGACTGCTTGAGAGCTGCCACTGCCTTGCACCTGAGGCAGAGATGAGAGTAACAAACTCCATTAGGCTCTGCTCATTCATCCCAGGTATGCTCAGGAGCATCTGTATCCCCATCTCTGACCATGCGGAGATACTTGCACTAAGATGGGTTCACAGTAAGACCTACATCATGTTGCCCATGTATTGGGATTATTTTAATAATTGTTTTATTATTAGTGGCACAGGTTGGCATGTAGTCTACTTTCTGTCCTGTTTGCATAGAACTGTGACTGTCAGCATTCCTCATGGGTTTATTTTTTGTTATCAATGCCAACAGTCTTTGGTAGGATAGCAATTTCTTTAATATGTGATACTTGTAAGCTTGGTTTATTTTGTAACTGTGAAAGTTATCCAAATATTAGTCAAATTCTGGTAAGGTACTGTTACAGTAAAAGATTTTCACATACAGATCTCTTTTATTACTGTGTTCACAGAAATTTAGCAAAACTAATAAAAAGTGTAAACACTTTTTGAAGAGTTTTTTATGGTTTTGATGTAGACAACACGTATTAATCGAGGGTATAAAAAGCAGTTGCAAAGAAAATTCAACTTGCCATCTGTGCATTCCCATTGCTAACAATATTGGCAACTTTTGTTTAACAAACAGATGAGCTTTAAGTAAAATTACATATCCTCTAGTAGTGCAGCTCCTTACACCTTCTGCTGCCTCATGCTCAAAGTTGCTATTTCATTAATAATGCTCCTTCAGCTGGTTTTTTTTTCCTTGACTGTTCATTAAATCTGAGATTCTCCTTAGAAAAAAATCCCAACCATCTTCCCCAATGTTATTTGAAATAACATTAACATATATTGAAATAACAGTAAAATAATAGATTATTTTGCACTTCTATCTTAGGATTTGGCCACATGAGCATTTGTTCCAGCATTGCTGAGGGGCAGCACCCTTCAGCCATGGATGCAATATCATCTGGTGACAGAGGAAATATGTAAACTGGATCTGCTGTTCATAGACTAGTTGATCTGGATACTCTGTTCACTATAATCCTCATTAGCAGAGCTAGGATGTTTATGGGGAGAGGTGATAAGAGGCTGCAGAAGCATTTGCCTGGAACTAAAGATACAGAAATTCTGCACCTTTGAAAAGATGCAGGATTCAATTGACTTATTCAATACCTCAGAGAGAATTCATGTCCTTGTAAGTTGAAGAATCCAGAAGTTTGTGGCTTGGTTTGTCTGCTGAGGTTGTGCCTCTTAAATTTCATACCATGCATCACAGAGAAATCGTGCACGCACAGATTTATATGTACAGATGGCTACATATGTGTATACGTAAACCTTGAATTGTAATACTAGTTTAGTTGGTAAAAACAGCATACTAAGAAGAAAAAATGATCCTAAAATAACAATTTTTTCCCCTTTTTAATTTTGCTAGTGTTGTTGCTGAGGCTGGTGGAATTGAGCCGTTAATGAACACCTTGAATGCCCAGAAAGATGGTGCCATTTCCAATGCCATTGCAGTGCTAACAAATCTGTCCCTGCAAGAGCCATTCCGTGTCAGCATCCAGAGCCACGGGATCATGAGTGCCCTTGTGGGGCCACTGCACTCAAACAACAGCCAAGTGCAGAGCAAGGCAGCATTTGCTGTGGCTGCCTTTGGTTGTGATGCTGATGCACGAGCTGAGGTAAAAGTACTCTTTGAGGTTGTGTTTATTGATAATGCTTCTAGATCTGAGGTGGGAGTTATATTAACCAGGAATCTGTTGTGTCTGACCTAGAAGTCCTGAGCTTTCTGAGTAGTTACTTATTTTGTGATAC
The DNA here is from genome assembly GCA_013398615.1 of Brachypodius melanocephalos. Taxonomy (NCBI): domain Eukaryota; kingdom Metazoa; phylum Chordata; class Aves; order Passeriformes; family Pycnonotidae; genus Brachypodius; species Brachypodius melanocephalos. The sequence continues at coordinate 12,982,706 of VZSR01001283.1, read as the reverse complement.
TTGTTCTGCTGAATTTAGCTCATTTTTTAGGAGAGTTTGGAAAGGGTTTTCTTTAACTTGAATTTTCACAACTGTGTTTCCTTGCACCAAGTTAATGCTTTGCAGATTTTCAGTGACTTCAATGAGCTTTAACAGGGCTATATCTTGATCTGTATATTTAGGAGCATTAAACATCAAGGTTTCTTTCAGCTGCAACTGTTGGCTTAAATTTGAAGATGAGAAGTTTAGTCCTCTTTACTCTCCTTCACTGTTCTGTTGCCCATTTTCAAGACCTGAACGGCAATGTCTGACCTTGATTAATGAGATATTGGATGTGCATGGAGTAAATGTATTTCAGACAAAACTCAAAATGTAATTAATCCTTTGATTAGTGACATCCAGCAAGTTGAACTCTTTGCTGTTTATGAATTGGCCATAGTATTTTCTTCTCATAAATAAGAATGATGTTTTGTGCGTTCATAAATCATAAGTTGGGGTTTTCTCATGGGTCAAGGCTATTAATTAGGACATGAATAAGGGGCATAGATAATTAATCTACCTCTTTCAGTGTCCTTAAAATGTCTTTCTCTTCAAAAATCCAAATGAGCAATATTTCCTCCAGCGTGTGTAGGAAAGATACTGTAGCACACAAGAGAATAGGATGTTAATAAGATTGTCATACATACAATACAAATTCAAATGTATTGTGATGTAAATTAGTTGCTAAGAGGCACCAGAACACAGAAAAAGCTGTATAACTCTCTGTGGCAGTCTCGGGTTGCATAGTCTCTTTGGGTTCCACACTGCAGCCTAATAACTGAAAAGCAGGACAGAGCCAGAAGGGCTGTCTGCCTTGTACCACTCTAGAGCTCCAGCCTGTGCAGAGTTCACAGAAGCACAGAAACCCCACAAATTATCTTTTTTTCAGCCCAATGTGGCTTTTCTACAAAACTTGAATGTTTCAAGAGGTGAATTTCACAAGCTGTTCTTGCTGGGATAGATGAAATATGTAAGTGCCAATGTTTTCACTTTTTTAATAGTTAAGAAATGTAGGCGGGCTGGGACCACTTGTTGAATTGCTGCATTCTAACAATGAAGAAGTCAGAAGAAATGCCTGTTGGGCTGTTATGGTCTGTGGAAGTGATGGACTAACTGCTGTTGAACTGTGCAGGCTAGGGTGAGTAGAAATAGTATCAAAAGTCAAAAAAAATGTTTTGATGAGAGAATTCAATTTAAGTCAATCTTTACATATTTATAGCAGAATAACAAAGCTTTCTGATAAGCTGAAACTACTTTTGCACCACAGATGTCACAGATGAAATGGTATTGATTTTAAGGAACAGAATCTTCTGACAAAATATAAGCCTGTAGAGAGAACTGTCTAGAATTATAAAACATTTATTGTTTCTGTGGCTGATGATAGCTTGCATCAGTCAATATTGGGAACTACAGTGCCCCATACATTTAAAACTGAAATAAAGGTTTCAGACTAAGTTTAATATACAGTAAATTGTACTTACTACACACATGCTAGATTTGATTTACAAGCTCTGGTTAACTGCAGGTGTGCCGAAGTGTCATGGAAAAGTGGCTCTGTTTTACTTTTTCTTAGGAACTCCCAGTTCCATATATTAATATCTGAATTACAAAAGCTGGTTTAGGTTATAAGAATTATGACACGGGACTCTTCAGACAGGTCAACTCTTTTTGTTACTGTTAAATTAAAATATATGTAATTGCCCTGCTCCCTCTGCTGGGCACTTCTCTGGTGACTGCACAGATACTTTAAATCCATCTATGAGGGAATTTCTGAGACTCTCAGAAATTCAGATCAGGAGGGGACCTCAAAGGTGATGTTATCCATCTATCCTAGTGTCAGGCTGGATAAGGTACACTGACGTATTTTGGCTTGGGTAAGTACTGATCCTGAGGGAGTTTCATAACTTTCTGAGGTAACCTGTTCCAGTGCTGGAATATCCTTACACTTAGAAGGGATTTCTCAGTTTTAAATATCCCTTAAAACAAATCATATTGTCCTGCTTTCGGTGAGATCAAATAATCACTTTTTATAGCAATTTGAGTTTAACTCACTGAATTTTCTTATTTTTCATGTTTCTTTTCTCTGCTTCTTTTTCACGACAAAGTAAAAATGTTAGACAAGTTTTGTTTGTATCATTTTATCACGTGTCTCTAAATTTCTCTATTTTCTTTTGCCATTTTGAAGTACCATCTCCCAGCTTGGATGAGGTACTTCAAGTGAGGTCATACCACCATCAAAAAAAGCTCAGTAATTATTTTCTCTGTCTTGCATATGGCACTGTTCTTATTTAATCCCTTTTTGTGACAGTACCAAAGCAAGACTCTAATTCATGTGTCCTTCAAGTTTGACAGCATATTATTGATAATAATACATTAAGCATAGTTTCTCAACTAGTCAGGCACTACTTCATGTTATTTTCTTGTAGATCATACTTCCCTGACTTGCTCATGAGTATCCAAGTAGGAATAAGTGAAAAGGCTTATAAAAGTCAAAACATATCTGAAATTCAGCTCATATATCACATCTTCTTCTTCTGCCTCTATATTAAGTCAATTACCCTATTGCAGCAAGGATTAGATTGATTTTTCATGATTGATTCTTGACAATTACATAATGGCTATTTCTCATCTCTTGTTGCTTACCAACTGATGGTTTAATAATTTTATATGGTGTTTTTGGACACTGAAATTTGGCTGAATGATCTCTGTTATAATTTCCATGTTCATAGGTTTTTCAAAACTAGATAGTATCTTTACCCTTCACCACTCTCCAGCCATCTAGCCGAGAATTTTCCAATACAATTATAAATATTCCAGTGTTGCTTTTGCAAATTCATAGAGTGTATGATGTAAGTGTCCTCAGGGACTGCTAACCTTGTATCCTCAAACTTATCCTAGACATTTTAAGACTACTGTTTCTACCTCCTTGTTAATATTACTGCCAGGCATCTGCTTGAAACCTTTTTATAAAAACTGAAGCAAAAAAGGCATCAGACAGTTCAGTCTTTCCTGTGCCATCTGTTATGAGTTTTCTTCCAACACTGAGTAAGAGACCTACATTTTCCTCTCTGACTTGTAGCATATGAAACATTTCTTTTTGTTTCAGTCCCTGAATAGTTGTGCTTCATTTTTCCTGTGCATTTTTTGGGTTTGTCCCTTACTTTTTCTGTTCTGTTGGAAGTAACAGTGTTTCCATTTCTGTGATTCTGGGCTTTTTTTTTTTTTTTTTTTTTTTTTTTT
>VZSR01001283.1:12945209-12975918 GCA_013398615.1 Brachypodius melanocephalos | reverse complement strand
TATTAGGAAAAGGTTCTTCCCCCAGAGGGTGGTTGAGCACTGAAACAGCTCCCCAGTGAGGTGGTCACAGCATCAAGCCTGACAGAGTTCAAGAAGGATTTGGACAATGCTCTCAGGCACATGGCATGACTCTTGGAGATAGTTCTGCGCAGAGCCAGGAGGTGGATATGATGATCTTGATGGGCCCTTTCCAACTCAGCATATTCTATCATTCTGTGATTCCATACTTCATTTTTGATCCCTGAATTAATGTCTGGTTTGTTAGTAGTTATGTTATTTCTTTCACTTATATACCACCTACGAATATATTTATTGTCCTTTAAAATCCACACTTCATTTTCATAGCTTCAAATGCAAATACTAACTCTGCAAATAACATGCAAAAATATCTTGTTCTGTTTCAGTGTGGTAGTAGAGAAGGTACAAGATCCATCACCAGCTGTTTCAAGAAAAAGCAGCAAAGAAAAAATAAGGTATGGTTCTCAGATTGACTAGTTATCAATGTTCAGTTATTGCTCTAACACTAGAAATAGAAATCTGACTGAAAATAGTGACAGACAGTTTCTGAATGGAGTACAAATATCTAAACACAACATTAAATATATTTTTAGAGTCTTTCTTTCACCTCCTATTTGCAATAATACTACTTTGTCTATCTTAGTGACTATTTGTCCTCTCTTCCCATGCTATATTTGAACAGCTCATACTTATTTGCTCTTATTTTTCCTTCATTATCCCTTGGAAGCAGTGGAATACCGTTATTTTACAACCTGACAACCAAGACACAGGGAAATTACAGTAGCAGTTCTTTCTCAGTTTAGAACCTAAACCCATAAAATGTTCCTACACTTGCCTACATGCCTCCTTATTTCTAGATTAAATCTCTTCCAGTGCAGTTGACAGATGACTGAAAGCTGAGAAGGGTGTGCTCAGAACTGTCCTTATTTTTAGGCAACTAGCCTAAAAATGCTTCACTCTTGCAGGGCTTGTCCTGATCCATATGATACACTAGGTACAATGCTGCAGTCTGTCTCTTCATACCAAGTAGGTCAGAGCCTCTACTCTTGTAGTGGAAAATTAAGATCCTTCTTTCATAGAAAGAGGATTTGAGTCTGTCTCTCACACCTGCAGATAGCTGACCACAAGATATTTGGGGTTTAGCAGTCTCTTTGTGGTTTGTTGTAGCTAATCACTAATGATGACGTGTAATGAACAGGGCTTTTTACTTGAGCTGTTCAGGTACTTAACTCTCCTTACTCTCACCAAGACCAGGCTTCTAGTCCTTGTCTAATATAAAATACCTAACCCGTAGTTTGTTCCTATGAAAGGGAACTGAGCCATGGTCTCCCAACTGTCCTTCCTGTAAAACAGCAGCACAATCATGGCCACAGTGGTGCCTTGTGGAAGAGGCAGGTGTACATGCCTGATTCCAGGGGAATCCAAAAGCAGTCCAAACAGAGCCTCCTTGCCATCAATAGAATGGTTTCTAATCCTTGATAGGAGTGTGATACAACCTACAGCTGTCCTTGACTTTTCTGTTAGCTATCTTAGTGAGGTGACCATTTATCATGCTGGTTTCTGTGGGTCCCAGTCCTGACTTCCTAATTTTCATTTCTTTATGGTAAAAGGAGCTTTGGCAATGGCTAAGGGCTGTGAGTTCTGGTCAGTGATAGACATTATGAAATACTAAGTGCTGCAGGGTTGGAAAAAAAGGAGAAATGGTGTGTCTGTTGTAGGAGCTGATGTACTGTGTTTCCAATTTTTGTTTTGAAGCTCATTCATGGTCTGTGATACCCTACTGCCGTACCGGTGTTTTATTGACAGAGAGAACGGCTGATTTCTGACACTGCTTGTATATTTCTGTGTATGTTTGTATCTGCATTTGAGAAATGAAATGTGCAGTAAGAAAATCGAGACAAAACTGAAACCTGCTTTTGATCTAAATAGTTCAGTGGTTATCTCCAGTAGAGGAAAAACAGAAGTTACCTGGATGGTGGTGTTCACTCAGCAAAAGCAGCACTAGAGAAAAAGGCTTAAAGTATTATACTTTGAGTTATATTTGAATATGTTTGAATTATATCAACTTCTTTAGGACAGGCATGCAAATTATTGACAGATAATAGCTACTGACTGTGAATGTCTGATTTTGACTTAATTCAGGACCCAAATTGTCTGACTAGCTCATCCAAAAGTTAATGACTTACAAGACATTCCCATTTGACTATTTGGACTGCAAGCACTTCTAAAATTCAGTTTAAATCATATTATAGGAGATTACCTGAAATGAATTGTATGAATTGCATTGTGGAAGGTTCCTGTTTCAGGATACCAGAGTAGATACAGCAGCTTGAGTGCCTTAGGAGGCCTGTCTCAGCTTCTGCTCCCTTGCAGGTCCTCTTGCTGCCCTGTGTGCCCTGCTCATGACTCACTGTGTCTATGCCAGTTTACTCAAAGGGAGCAGAGGCAAGGGGAGGTACTGAGCCCCAGATATGTTTTCTCTGCTCCAGTGGGGAGTTCCTTCACCTTGAAAGATGCTCAAGAGTCATAAGCCATTTCGCAGAGACTCAGGAGCTGGGAGACCTATTCTGGCAAGAAATATATTTGTTTATTACAGTGTGTGATGAGGATACACTTGGATAGTTGCTTTTTAATGTAATTGACATCAATTACAGTGTAAATGACTGCTCTGTTTGTAACCATAACTCTTGTAAAAAGCAAATTTTTTTCTTTAGGAAAAAACAAATACCTGCCTCAATTTCCCGTAGTAAACCTTGCAGGGGTACAAGGACTCCTTTCTTCAAGTGTGAAATAATTGCTTTTGAATGTCATGATCAAGTTGTATGATTTATAACCCCATTGTCATTCATTTTGAATCCATAATTCATACATCATTATTATTATTAATTTGTGAGATATATGGGAGTTACTTGAAGGTCAGTAGCTGACTCCAAGTCTCAAACATGCTTAGACTTTTTCCTACATATTTTTTCCTTTGATCATATGTTTCTGTTCATCATTATTTTGCAAAGTACTACTGAACATTGTTTAAAGCCATTGTTTTGAAAAAGTGATACTACTTATATAAACCATAGTTGAAAGCCAAGAGAAAGGGCAGTTGTAATTGTCTGCTGGAAATGTTTGAATTAGATGTGAGGAAGTGCCTAGTTGATAGTTTGACATATATTTTCATTGACAGCAACATTTTTAATCAGGCAGTTTCATATCTGATATACACATTGACTGGGCTAAAAGACTGTATTTAATGTAGATTAACAAATGTATATTTATTCCACCCTATCTTTCAGTACTGCATTTAAGGGAATACTTCCCAATGCTCATTTGTTCTTTTTCAAAAGAAAACCAGAGCATTTAAGCTATGCAAAATCAGAAAGAAAATAGGTGCCATGGCTGCTTTTTGATGGTAGAATATTGTATTGGCTTCCTTCTTCCTCTGGCTGATGCTCTGGTGACCTGTTGGACTCTTGTACTAAAGTTGCAAAGAATCAGAAACAGCTTGGAGACCATTAAAGTGCCATGAGCTCTCCTTTGCAATATTCCTCTGCTTTCACAGCAAGGAGTCTCACGACTAGGAAGACAGCTCTGAGAAAGGAGAGTGATTTTTTTTCTGATGTCACATTTCCTGGCAAGAAAATGGAGATTAAAAAAAAAAAAAAAAAAAAAGGCAGGAAAAAAGGCAGTAGAAGTCTCTTGTAGTGGTTACTGGTTATTTTATAGCACTGAGCTGTAAGACAGCAGCTCCACAGTTCCTTATGAGATAAGGATTAGACAGATATGATGAACTAAAGAGTTGAGGAGTAAGGTAGAGACAAGTGTGGAAGACAACTTTAAATCAGCTATTCCACCAAGGAGCAGAGCATAGTGTTACCTCAGAGAAATGAGCAGCAGCAAAAAACCCAAACAAATCACCATTCAAACCCATTTCTCTCAGGTGTTTTGTTCCCGAAAATGGAGGAGGAGGGGTTCCTGAAAGGAGGAGAATAAGCGTGATTCTAGAGTCATTTGAATAGATGGGAATTGGAAACAAATTCTTCTACAGTACTGTAATTTAATGGTGCACTTCTCATAGAGATAAGAAAGTACTGGGAGGATAGAAGGGAAGAAGGGGTGAAAGTGCAAATGGTGAAGGAACAAGAATTATAGCACTTGTAAATGTTTTTCTTTCGAAAACCTCCTAAACTGTACACCAGAGAGATAATGGGAATAATTCAGAATTTTTTAAAACATGGTATTTTAAATCATAATGTATAAATGGATAAATTGATAAGTAGATAGCTATTTAATCTAGCATTATAAGGTTCTCTGGCTATAGTTAGATAGAGTCAAATTAGATAAAGAAAACTGTTTGTCTGCTTTTTTTCCAAGTGTAAGTATAATTAATAACCAGAACAGTTTATTTAAGAAGGTGGTGAATTTTCTATAATTTTAAGATTAAATCTTAATTGGTTATCCTTCTAAAATAATGTGCTTTGTGACACCTATGAAAAGGGCTTTTTGTGAGTATGGTGAATCTCAATAGGTTAAAGAAAAGTTTGCAAAGTATTCTGAAGACAAATTGCTTGAATTCAACTACTGATAATGATGTATGCCCTTTTGCTTTGTTCAGTGCCTTCCATCTTAAGAGTGCTTTCATAGTATAAATTTTAAGAATAATTTGAAGAGCATGCAATAATGATAGTGTGTCCTGGAGCTATGTACTCTAGTGGTCCTTTATTTCTTTTTTTCGTTTTCTTTCCAAGATCACCAGAAGTATTATAGTTTTTTAAAAAATAAGCCAGAACTTAAACAAAGGAAAGAAGTTTTGTTGTATTTCACAGTAAAAATTTTTGGGATCTATGCTGAAAAAATACATAATGCTTACAAAACACTAGTTTCATGTGTTCCCACAATTGAAAGATCCTAAACTGTCTGATTGTATAGACCTTAATAATACTTCTGATAAGATACTGATTTTATAGTTGCTTCATAACTTGTGAAATGCACAGTATTTAATTTAAGCAGAACAATAATTTCATTTATATTTCTACTGGGTGCTTAGGATGCCTGTTTAAGATCATAGTAATTTTTCCGATCCATATTAGTAAAATATGAAGCATGTGCAATGAAAAAACAGCAGCAAAAACACAGACTTGTTGGAAAATCTTTCTCTGACAAGCCATGCTGTAGTTTGCTTAATGCTTGAACTTGCAAGTGCAGAGGCTGTCTTTTGGAATGTCTTGTCAAGATTTCAGCTGTGCTTTTGATACCTTTTTTCCTTTATTTGAAGATCAGATTTTTATCTTGTAAAATTCATTGGAGTTCATGATTTTTAGTATCCATACAGAACTAAACCATAACTAAAAATATGCCCTATATGTGTATAGTCAGTAAGTGTCTCCTCCTCTATATAATCCATACATAGGGGAGGCATATCAGAGCCATTAACAAAAAATAAAATGAGAATTGACAACAATATTAATATGGAGCTAGTGGCATTTGTTCCTAACCACCTCCTGTGGGTATGTTCCACAAGTGTTCTCTATAGCTTTGTAGATTTTGGATATTTGTTATCAAGAAGAAAGAAGTCTCCTACCTTCCACCTTTTCCTAGTCAATTTGTCTAAATATCCTGTTGGAGAACTAATGTATTTGACGTTGAACTTTAGAGATTACAGTATTCTAGATAAGTGTATATTTTTTTTTTCTATGTAAGAAAAGGGAAGGGGAAAAAAGAGGAGGAAAAGCCAAAAGAAGTTATTCAAGTTGCACCTACAGTCCAGGAGGAAATAACTCTAGAAAGTTCCCATTGGCAACCACCACCTGACTTCATTTTAATGGATTACATTAATAATGCTTCCAAAACAATTCTACCACTAACTACTACCCGGGAACAGGTTGTGGCCCTTGCACAGTGAGTACCAAATCGTATTTCCATAAGCTGAATTGGTAAGATAACTGTTTTCTTATCCAAGGTCAATTTTTTCAAAATAGTTATTTTCCCATGCTTAAGTGGAATTGAAATCAGCTTTGTCCCAGAATGCTGACATATTTAGATTTTAAGCTTCTTGTTTCTAATTTTGTTGCAATTAGTTTACTATATTTTAAAATAAAGTATCATTTGCAACAAAAGGGTATCAATTTCTCATTAAAAATATTCTTATAGATAATTTCAGGTTCTTTTTCACATTTATACATCTGTACTGATTCTTTCCAGTGACCACATCAGCTGCACATAGCATCTACCTAATCAAGGAGCCATAGAGATCCAGGTTTTGCAAAGCCTAAAAGGATCGTTAGAACTCAAATCTAATAATCAAGATGGTTGCAAGTTACATGTATCATGTCTGTTCTTTCTCCTACCATCTTTCCTGCCTACTTGGTTATGGAACCCCTTGGGACAGCAACTCTATTGTATTTTGTTTTCTATAGAACCAAAAGCATAAGACAAGTTTTCTAACATAGCTTTTAAGTGCTCTTGTAATTAATACCCTGACAATTTAATAGTGCCAGAATGTTGCAATAGTGCAAGTACAGACTGTAAGTATCAATGTGTGATTCATTAGTTACGCTGACTACTCAGCCCAGGCACCAATCACTGTCACCTCCAAGCAATGTGTCTGTTTTCATCTTCTCCATAGTTAAACCTTTATATCTTAGCAGTTTTCAGGCTGCCTCCTGAATCTGGAGACTTTGGTGTCAGATCCCACTTACTCTCACAAAATTTGTTACTTTTACTAACTCTCATTTTTAATGAAGTCTTCTAATGTGGTATGAGGAATGAATTTTCCATTGATTGCAGAATTTGACAGGACAGATATTCATCCTTAACTATCCAGCTATGTATAAATCATGCTGCCTTCCTCAAGGTGGAATCCATAAAATTCTCTTTTAAATCCGCTCTTCTAACACACCAGTGAAATGCTTGCAGACACAACCCAGTGAAACAGTCATGGGAAATCTAAGTAGAATGTTTTCTGTGGGGATTTGTCTGTGTTCCATTGCAGGTGGCTGCCTGAATAGCATGTGTTGAATAGGGAGTGGGGGAGAAGGCAGCTGCAGCATCCCTCAGCAGCCTGGGACCCTGGCTAGAGTTCCTCTTGTGCTCATTGGAGTGGGGGTCAGGCTACAGGAGGGGACATCAGTAGTGCTGGATGTCTCCTTTGGAACACAGCACACCTTTGTGTGGTGGTGAGCACTTTGGCTGGGGCAGCGTTGCTCTCTTTAATGAAGGCTGGCTGTGGGCACACAGCACACACACCACAAGGGACTGCCTCAAGCCCCACACTTTCTCAGCTTCACCCAGTAATTCCCAGCTTCAAGATACCCTATCTGACATGCTTGGTGATAGCTCCCTGTGTCCATGCTATTGCAACTAACGCTTCCTCAACTCTAAACTTCAAAAAGTGAGGTCTCGGAGGTTGCCTTGCTTGTGCTGGGCAGAGGAACACGTTCACTGCTTCTGCAGAGGAGGGGATGCAGGTTTTAGCTCCCTGTCTGAAGCAATTGCTTGTGATTTTTATGTCAGCTCTGCAACATGTCCAGAGTGAGAGACCTCAATAACCCTTGTGCCTGTGGCTGAGACACTGAGGGGAGCAAAGGTCTTTACATACAGCAACCCTGCAGAGGGGAGATGAAGGTCTGCATGTGTGTATGGGGAGACTTACACACCAGGGCTTGGTCCTATGTGTGCACAGTCCCCCAAAAGAAACGCTTTTGGCAGAACATGCACTGATGTGAGTTCTGATCTGTTCCTGTTTCTGAGCCATTTGTTCTAATGGATAAATACCGCTCACCCCCAAAATACTGGCTTCAATATAAGAAAGCACATGTAGAAGATAAGTACCTTCAATGAACATAGTTGCTTTCCTATGTTGGGATCATTACCTATGGCTTTATTTTTGTCATATATATTCTCATGCCTTTATTACTATTTCAAACAAATGATAGGCCTGAGGACTATAATATGTAACTCACCTAATCTGTTACCTGTAAACATGAACATCAGCTTCTGTAATAACTTCCTCAGTAATTACACTGTTATTGATGACTTTTTCTGAGGACTTTGTGCCTATACTGCACCTCTCCAGAACCTCTGCTTTTGTACCTTGGTTTAGGTCTGTGACAAATATGAATGAGTTACGAGTTACGGTTATGGTTATCTGTATTTATCAGTAAGCATATTTAAAATACCAATTACTGAGTTTAAAAATTAATTAAGCAAACACTGAAAAAGTATTACAGTCTTAAAGGTCATTCACTTCTTGCTTGTATACATTTCATTGTGCTATATTTTTGCCTTAAATACAAGAGGAATTATAGATGTAAATGATCCTGGTATGCATTTGGAACAGGTTTGTTGCAGACAAGATGGGTGGCTCTATTGAAAGAGAGCAGCTCCATCACTTCTGCTGGGAACTTGAAATGAGTGCAATACAATTTGAACAGAAAAGCAACATTGTGCCTATCGGGAAAATCAAAAGAGGGACGTTCTATCACAGAGCTTTACTTTTCAAGGTACATTATCATTTATTTTGCAACATAACATATTATTGGTAAATGGATAATCTAAACTGAAGTATATTTGCATCAGTATATTACAGTATTTATATCTGTGTAAAATCTTTTGTATGCAGTTTCATAATTTTTCAACAGCAAAGTTGATTTCCCAGTGAATGAAAGCCAGCATCACTTCTTTCTGTAAACATTCTTGTTGTCATTAAATTGTCTTAACTGATATCAGCAGAATACTTGATAAATGGCAAAAAGCCAAAGTATTTGATTTGGAGTCAAAACATTTTACATTTTCTGTAAACTGCAAAATACTGAATTATGCAGCTTCCTTCTTTTTCCATGCTGCAAATGTAAACTTGTTGGGACGATTTTAATTTGGTATCTATCCAGTATTCTGTGATAGTATATAACAGCTTCTGTGTTCTAGTTTCTTAGAAGAAAGTGGGAAGTTTTATTCCTTCTTTCTTCATATGGAGACGTACTGGTGCAGCCTGGTTATCTGTGCCATTCTTTTTCTTTGGGTGGATTTTTCCCTTTCTTGAATGGAAAAAAGCAGAAACAAGGGCCTAGCACATTAAGCAGGAAGGACCTAGGAATGAGTATACAGGAGAAGGAGTGCAACCCTAAATTTATGGTATCCATAGGGAGAGAAAGTTTCCAACTTATTTTATGACATTCTGAAGGCATGACTTAATTATGCTCCTCTGTCCTAAGAAACTTTTGTAGGGACAGGTCATCTCTCTTAAAGCCAAAGCACTCTAAGCAATGGATATCCATGTCTGTTTGTAACAAGTTAAAAATCTTCCAGGATTTCATTCCTTCACAGCAGATGTGTGTTGAAAAAGCAGTTTGGAAGCTGGAAACCATTATAGGTCTGTCTGTGATAGTGCAGCCCAGAGGAAAGGCAGGTGTTTCATCTAGCAGACACTTGCCTCACATTTCATTACTTCCCACATTTCCAGGGCGGAAAAGCAAGGAGTGAAGCAACAGTCCTAAACTTACACTGATAAAAATGTTACATTTTTTACATTTAATATTTCATACTAGCTATATGTGTGCAGTGTGCTTATACCTCATTGCTTAAATAGACTTCAAAATGTTATTCAGAAGTTAGTCTTTCAAGCAGAAAAAAACATTGCTGGGGACTGTGGGTGTTGCACTTCATTTTAGATCTGAAGGACTGGCTGATAAACAAATGTATCAGTGTTTGAAAAGAGTTAAAATGAATGGTTTTCATGTCGTGCATAGGATATGCGAGAAATAATGTTTAAAAGCCTACACTTTCTATGCAAAACCAACAATAAAGGTTTGAAGTTTGGAACAGTTGAGAAATTTATAAAGTCTGTTTCAAGAAAGCTCTAGGCCTTTCAGGTGTTTGTTTTGTTTTTCAGCATCAGGGGGTCTCGCTCTATAGCACAGAAGCTACATGAATGAACTGCAATTAACTACTTTTTCTTTCTTTTTTAGGTGATAGCAGATAGAATTGGCATTGGCTGTAGTTTAGTTCGTAGCAAGTATAACAGAGCTTGGAATGAAGTTAAATTGGTTGAATACTCTCCCAAAGGGCTTCTGCTTCCCCCTCAAGAGTATATTGTAGATCTGATGTTTGAACCAGGCCGTTTGCTAAAACAAGGAACTGCAAAGGCTGACCAATACAAACGCATTCAATCATCTTGATGAATTTCACCAAAATAAACTTTTTAAATATGTTTGCAGTGCTGTATTTATGAAACATGAGTGGGTTCATATCCAACTATCAAAAAGAAGCGTATCTGGCATATTGTCTTAAAGGTTTAATTAAATGTGGGTTTAGTATCTAACTTTAGTGCTTAGAAATTTTGTTAATTTTTTGTACTATTTTAAGACTAAATTGCAAATCTACAGATTAAAATTTGGTAATCAATAATATTTGTTGTGTGCTAACATTAAAATGCTCATTAAATAGATTAAATTCCAATAAAGCATATTCTTTTTTTTTCTAATTTTCCTTAAAATCTCATGCATATTTATAGGAATTTCATGTCCATAAAGCAAGAAAATGTGACATCTGATGAAATAACAAGACACCTAAAAACAACTGAATCATTTTTGTGCAAAATAACCCCAGAACTGAGAACTAGAACTACAATAACAGTATGCTTTCAGCCTCTGTAGAAAAAAAATCCCATTTATAGTTCTTAGAACTTGGTAGAGTTAATATTTACAGATAATAGAATACTCTGGATGAAAGTAAATGCTGTTTGTCCTGGCACAGGAAAGACAGATGATTGATAAGTTAATGCTTGTGATCTGTTTAAGTTCTTTATTTTTGACTTGAAGATAAAATGGACTCCGAGAAGGCAGCGGTTTTAGACAGGGAGTTTGTATTTCTTGCAGCCCTGGGTAACGTGGTGTTGCTGAAGAGTGGCGGTGCTTTTAAGAGAGGTAAAATACTGGCTAGGACACTCTGGTAAACACTTCCTGATGAAACTGTCAGGAATGTACTGGAGTATTTCAGAGAGCACCACTATCAATCGAGTTTACTGTGGAAAACTGAGAATGTACTGTACAGCAGTTAGGCCAGTGCAGGCAACGTTGTACAGAACTGAATTTCAGAAGACCAGAACACCTACAACAAGGCATTTACTTCCTGCCTACCAAAAATGTGATTAAAAAATTTGGGGTCTGTGTTCTTTTAGCTTTTTAATGTTTGTATAAGCACAGTCACTTGCCTTGACTGCTTTGGGTTGAGGAGGAGGTTTGTATCTGTTGTATTCATTACTGGTCATGAGCATGATCCCACCACTCCCTCTTCTTCCTCCTTTGACGTGCAGCCCGATTTCCTGGCAGCCCTTAGGGGAACATTTTATCTTTATGTTGTAAATTCGCTTATATGGCCTCATGTTCAATTTTTTTTTAGCTTATGTTCAGCAGTCCTCTAGACATCAGAATGAGAAAGAAATCTGGAAACAAAATGCAGGATGCGCTGGCAGAACTAAGACAAGGGTGAGGATGTGTTTCTTATCATTGCTATGTAGCAGGTAGGAGACTGATGGAAAGTCATATGCTCTCACTGACAGGTATGATTGGGTATAGAAAGCCACGACTTTGAAAGCCCAGTAAATTGACATAAAATAAGAATTAATTTCCTGCTAGCTATCATTTTGTATAGTTTTCTTACATTGGAATTTCATTATTTTGTATTGGAACCATAATGTTAAAGTATGACTTAGTGTATTTGAGGAGGTCTTGAAAAGAAAGCAATTTCTGTTGTTTCTAATAAAAATCAATATGAAAAAAATAGACAAAATGCAGTTTTTCAAAACAAAAATTGGGAAATTTCTAGACATATGAGCTCACTTTACATAAAATATTTCTGTAAACAAATAAACCCAAATACTATACCCTGCATTATATAATGCAGAATTTGATGACCCAGAAATGTAGGATCCAAAAATGTTTTATGTCTTTCACAGTTTTGAACTTTGTACTATCTGAATTCTGTCACTCCAAAATTGTAATGCACTTGGATGTCAGGATTAAGACCTATGTAGAATATAAACACTTCAGTCTAAAATAATTCCTTTTAAAACGGCACTTTATTTCTCAAGTAAGTCAAGAGATGCCACACTTTTTTATTTGATATTAATCGGGGACCTGTAGTTGTGTCCATGGCCTGGTGAATAATTCCCCCCACCCTTGATAAGAGCAGCTCAGCTCACACTCATTCCATTACTGAATCAGAAAACAAAGTGTTTAAACATTTCTACAGGGCTCAGCTGGGTGAATATTCCCAGGACATGCCCAGCACACACCATTTGGCTTGGGCTGTGCCTGAGGGAATTGACTGCCTACCTTCATTTAAGGAGCAGATGGGGAAGGGCTCGTATTTCCTTTTACATAATAGTTCACTGGGCAGATCAGTCACACAGAAGGAGTCGGGCTTGATGCCTTCCTAAGCACGAACAAAACGGTCTGCAGCTACCTCGTTGCAGGATCTGTTCTGGCCACTAAGCCCTCTGCATCCCTTCTTGAAGATCTGCTGTCATGTAGAAAAGAATGCAGGATTAATAGACTACAGAAACAGAAAAGTTGAGCAATCTTTTCCACTTAATATTTGGGAGTAGCAATTAGGCTTTTCCTTTGGGAAAAAATAGTCTGGGCCTCCAGTACCCACTTCCAGAAATGTTCTTGTATTTTACTGCCTAGGTGAAAAGCTGTCTTAAGCAAAGTAAGAACTGACACAAGGTTCATTCCTCCACAGCTGTAACCACCAAGCAATGACACAGAAATGGGCCTCATGGCCAGCAACTGTGCAGAATGAAAATCAAATGAGATGTGCTCAGCTTCTTGAAAAAGAGGGCATGTAGATGGTTATCCCAGGACAGTGATGGGGACTGAAGGTTCTGATTGGAACCAGGCACCCCCAAGTCATCCTCACTGTGGTATCTGTGCTTCTGAGAGAAGCTGAAAACTCTTTCCTCCTGTTCATGGGAACTGCCCAACTTAGTACTGACTGCAGAAATGATGAAGTACTCTGCTCAGCTTCCTGCATGGTCTCTTCCAAGGCATCTCCAAGTGGCACATCACACATGCACACACATACACACCCTGCTGCCCTCACTACTCATTAAAAAGAAATCTGTTTTTGATTTGGCATTGAAAAGCACAATGATAATATACAGCACATCTGCATATCAAGAAATACAAATCTGGACTGTGTTGATAAAAGGTCAGGTATGATTCCTACCTGTCTGATGAATGTGAGTTGGTAAAGCAGCAGACCAAACTGATGGTGGTATCAATGGAATTGCAAGTTCCAGTAGAGGTTTTGATATGAGAGAGCCTAATGCTTTGGCCCTGCAAACCTCTGCTTTTGCTTGTTCTGTGTGTCTGGGACCATTGTGGTTAAGGGAGTAATTCCAGGCTCTGCAGATGAGTTTTTGGCTGAGACCTGTTTCTGAGGGTGCTACTGGTAAATGCCTTGCTGCAGAAATGGACTCTTCCCCCAGCAGGTGCTGAAGCAGTACAGATTGCAGGCAGCAGCAGTACCAGCTCTTCCAGGCTTCTCTTCTATTGCCCTTGATCCCTGAGCAGTAGGAGCACTGAGGTTAACTTACACTGGTTTTATCTTTATGCTAGCAGGAAACAACTGCAGAGTAATTTATAGATTTGGGACATTTCAAATAGTTTCCAATTACCTACTGCTAAACTAGAGCATTGGGGGTCAACTCCCTCAAACCGTGCACTCCCATGCATGTAGAAATTGAAATGAGCTCTTCCTCCAGGAAATCTCTGTTGATGATTAACTCTGGATCCCGAGAAGAATCCAGAGCTCTCAGAAAAAAAGTATGTATTTATTTTCAGATCCAAGAGGAACTTTTTTCTCTTACTTTTCTCACTAAACTTGTCTTCAGGGGAAAACAAGTCTTTTACTAGCAAATGTGGGCTTTGAATGCTGACATATTATTTCAACTCCAGCTTCTTTGCATGGATCTGCACCTCTTCTACTACATGACTCATTTGTCTGTAAATCCAGTTCATTATCAACAGAGTGTCTGAATGGAAACTGCAGAGGCAGTAGTCATTTACTGGCCAGCATGTCAACTTAGTGAAGATGGAAAAGTGCACTGAAACATTTATCATATTCATAGCCCCCTTACTGGTTTATACAAGGGTCTTCCTCCCAACAACTCTTTGGCACTACTTATTTTCCTTCAGAAGACTGACAAAAAATAAAAAAAATATCCCCATGTGAATAAAAGCCCAAACACATTGCAACAAAATAGAAGAAGAAAGCGTAAGAATGGACAAACAGGCTCAAGCCAAGGGTCTATCCAAGGAAGTAACCCATCTCTGACAATGGTCAATATAGAGAAGGTAAAGAGCATGGCTCAAATACATTTCTGCATTTCCAGAGTATTCTGCTAGGTTCAGCACTTCACAGCTGAGGGGATTTCTGTGTGTCTAGGGATTTAATAACCCATTTACACAGAGATAAAAACACAGCACAGATATACCTGTACAATCACCCACGGGCACATCCAATACACAAATCCTCTAACTCTGCAGCTGTGCCACTGTACCTTCTCTCCTCCCAGGCAGCTGCACCTCTTCCCAAATGGCACAGAGGGAAAAAATCAAAGGACTCTGCTCTAGCACTGGCTGTGCCCTTTGCAACACAACTGTGTATATGGGACATGATATTTCAATTCACCAGAACTGCTACTACAGCAGATCTTTGCAGATAAATTAACAGCTCTTTAGTCCTCTTAATGAAATTATTATTTTTCTATTATACAAACACTGTCTCTGTCACAAAGATATCAGAAATAGTGGAATAACTTTATCTGGCTTGCCTTGTTCACTGTCATCCAGGCAGAATTTAGAATTCATGTACAGGTAGAGTATGCACGGGAATGAGCGAAACACAGCAGGGGAGAGACATACGCATATATACACACATAGATATCTTTGACCTATAAAAATGCTATTTGTAGGACATGGAAGAAATTGGAGTATTGGAGACTATAAGGAGCTAGTAAAAGCTTGTCTTTCATGAAGAGTGAGCTTATTTGCATGGTAATCCTAAAGCATCAGAACCAGTTAGTTCTTCCAGCTCATTGATGTTTCACTAATATGCTAAGATGCCATCTACAGAAACCTTGTACAAAGCATAATTGAAGCCAGTTCTTACTTGAAGTTGGATGGATGTTGGGGGAAATACAGCAAGATGAGAAGACCGATCATATCAAAGTAGGCAGCAGATCCTGTTGCTCATGCAGCCCTTTGCCCAGGCTACACTCACCTACTCAAATGCTGTCCACAACCAGATCTCCTCATGATGGTCCTACTTTGCAAGTGAGCACAGCAGACAGTGTCTTCCAGCAGACCAAATGCTTGGGCTCCACAGGATCTCTGCTTATTTTTGAATAAGAGACAAAAAAAGCTCTTCAGCAAGAGCTGTTCACTGCTGGTTTTCACTCCCTCATCCATGCTGCATAAAAGTAACAAAACTCTCTCTAGGCTCCATAGTGTGTAACATCTTTCCTTTTCGTGGTGCCAGTGTTGTGCAAGTTTGCTGTAAAACATGGTGCCAAGTCCTTGTGAAGAGGAAACTGCTCCAAAGTCACTTCAATCTTTTGTTGCATTAAAGGTTGAGCTAACCACCCAACCAGAGACCTCAGTGGCAGCTGGTCCCACAGCTTGCAGTTTTACTGTTCCCCATTTCTTCGTTGCTTTCTCTTGCTGTTTCCAGGAGACATCCCTAGATTGCCTTACTCTGTCTGATACTCATCTCTTGTGTTTTCTTATCTACATCTTGTTGTGGTTTAACATCAGCCATCAGCCCCACACAGCCTCTCATGCACTCCTCCTCCTGTAAGTGGGGAGAGAGAATCAGAAAATTCAGTTTAATAGGTAAAACAAAAGCTGCACATGCAAGAAAAGCAACACTAGGAATTCATTCACCACTTCCCGTGGCCAGGTAGGTATTCAGCCATCCCCAGGAGAACAGGGCTCCATCGTGCATTAACAGTGATTTGGTAAGACAAACAATCACAGAATCACAGAACCAACTGGACTGGAAAAGACCTCTGAAATCACTGGGTCCAGCCTTTGACCAGACACTACCAAATCAGTTAGACCATGGTTCTAAGTACCATGTCCCGTCTTTTCTAAACACAGGGAGTGGACCTCCACAAACACCTAAAGGACATCAGAATATCCTCCCCCTTCCTTCTTCTCCCCTCAGTTTTATATATGGAGCATGATGCTATATGCTATGGAAAATCCCTCTGGTCACCTGGGGTCATCACCCTGGCTCTGTCCCCTCACAGGTTCTTGTGCAACCCCAGTCCACTCACAGGTGGAGTAAGGAGCAGAAAAGGCCTCAGTGCTGTGTAAGAGCTGCTCAGCAGGAACAAACACATCCCGGTGTTATCAACAGTGTTTCCAGCACAAAACCAGAACACAGCCCCATACCAGCTACTGTGAAGTAAATTAAATCTATCCAATTCAAAATCAGCACACCTTTTTCTACGGATCAGCAGTGCTTCCCAGTTATAAGAAGGATTTGAACAAAAACCCCCACACCATAGCATGTTTTTAATTCCTTTTTAGTATGAGCTTCTCTGAACAAGGTGCTTTTAGTGACACAGTCTGAAAGAAGATTCCTTAAAGGCCAGGTGTCAAAAAGATATTAAGGAGTCAAAAGGCTTTTCAAAATGTCAAGTCATTAGTTTTAATTGGCATTAGGGAACGTATTATGAAAGACTGGAGGTCTGCTCTGTGTCCCAAGATATAACAGATGTTGGTAATGATATCTAATTTCCAAAGTTGGAGAATTCTCTGACAAATGGGCACTCTTAAGACACAGTTTATCCGTGGTAGATCATACAGAAGAGTCACATGCTGTGAGTGCCAGTTCTTTTCATTACACTATTTTTTCTGCAGACTTCTAATGTAAGTGGGTTTAATCCTAGATCCACCTGCTATTAATGAGAGCTGCATTGCCAAAGAGAGAACTAGGTGACTAAATGCTGGCTCCTAGGTATAAATATGTGCAAAATAGTCAGGAACTGTAAGCCCAGATATTGGGCTATTCATGTACTAAATTTCTTCAGGAACTCCCAATGACAAGACAGTATCAGGAACTGATGGGGACTTGGACTTTGCAGCACTGGACCAAATTTAATGTTGGTTCTAAGCAGCTCACTGCAGTTCCCACAACCCAAGAGTTGTGTGGCATGTGGCACAGGTCTAAAACACAAATAATGTGAAATGCAGGGTGAGCTCAGGATGCAGTGTTCCATGTGCCAAGGATCACACTGGTCCAATGCCCAGGACACCTTCTTCAGAGCAAAGCCTCTGGTCAGAAATCTGAAGTATTTTACACAGGGATTAGCCTGTAGCATTTGTTACCATGGTAGAGGAGGGATGAGAGTCACAGAATCATAGAATGGTTTGAATTGAGAGAGCTCCTAATGACCATCTCATTCCAACCCCCACAGTGGGAAGGGACACCTTCCACTAGACCAAGTTGTCCCAAGCCCCATCCAGCCTGACCGTGAACAATTCCAGGCATGGGACATCCACAGCTTCTCAGGGAAATCTGTTCCAGTGCCTCATCCAGAGGCTGCCATTGACTCAAGTGTGTTGTTGCCATTTGCTGTGTATTTGCTGACCACAGAAATTCAGTTGTAAAGAGTAGCACAGTAGCTACTTCTCCAAGTAGTAGCTCCAAGAGTAGCACACCTTTCAGTCAGGTCTGTGCTCAGTTTTGATACTGAAACACTGCTGAACGTCAGGTATGGTGGGAAGGTATCTTTGCTTGGCACTCAGAAATTAAAGCAATTCACTAACAAATGGGCTAACACGAGCTACCAGTATTTTTTCTTGCTAGATGAATGGCAGTATGGTGTAGAAATGAGAGGTCCATGTGAAACCTAGAGCCCGCTCTGGTCCTTTCTACCCTCTTCCTACATAGCAGATATGGACAAAAACATTTACCACAGGAGCACTGACTCAGTACACTCTGCCTTTTAAAAAGCTCCTCACCTAAGGTTCCCACATAAGTAGGTTGTCCCTGCAGATCTGGCCAGATTTTATATCATATGAAGCTGGAGGAGTTTTTGCTCAGCTCAGAGTTGCTCAGATAGGTCTGGAAAAGAAACCCCAACTCCTGTTCCAGTGAGAGCAGGGTGTGTTGGGCCAGACTGCCACCCAGCACTTAATTTTTATAAAATGGAAAACTAGCTCATGCCTTGAGAACAGAATACTAGTTTTTCCAACAAAAATAAATCTTTGGGGGCTCATCTAAGAGGGAAGAAGATTCATAACTTCACTTACATGAATCCCAAATTTAAAAATGCATCTAAGATTAATGAGTGGGAATAAAACTTGTTCTAGCGAACCCCATTCCTCAGTAATTCCCATTTGCTGGGAAAAAGGCAAACTCTGTTATCAAGGAAGTCACTCTATGGAAGAGAGCCATTTTCCCAATCAGAGTGTGACGCATGCCCTACTCGTAAATCATTTATATTTTACTTTTTTATGATGCAATCATGAATTAGCTTTTTCTGTATTTGTAATGAGAGAATAGAACAGATGGTCAGGGCTTAGTTCAGGGTGATAAATCCATTGAGATAACCTACAGAAAGTTGCTGCTATGGCAGTTGCTGCCAAATACAGGTTCATTCAATTTTCTGTTCAGGCTTTGGGTACTGTGTGGAAGAATCATCTCAGTTCTTCACTACCTTGGGATAAAGGGGATAAGAAATCACACACAAATTAGTGCAATGTATTATTTCTGTCTGTATGGCTCAAGGAACTTGGATGGTATGATATGGGGGATGCATAGGGCAATGCAGGGAAATAGCCTAGATGTGTTGCTTCCCAATAGCTGCCCCTGAAGATACACATACTCCATACCAGACTGCATGTCTACTTTTACCTGAACCAATGGCTCAATTACAGAGTTGACTTTTCTGTCAGGGAGTGATTGCAAACTATCCATTCAACTTTGAATTCATGCCTTCATTTGCTATGCAAGAAATTTCTCAAAGGATTTAGAATCCTAGAATAATTTAGACTGGACAGGACTTATGGAAGGCATTTAGTCTAATCCAACTCAAAGCATTTGTCACAGTGGACCAAACTCATAGATCTCTTCCAGCTGGAACTATTCTATTCTATTCTGTCCTGTTCTGTTCAAATTCCACCCTTAGACTCCAAGAGAAGGCTCCCACTTAAGCTAGTCCACAAATATGGCCTATTATTTTCCGAAAAAAAAGGTTAGAATAATCAGGTATTCTATAGCTTCTGATTAGCAAAAAAGAGATATTAAAACATAAAGCAAACAAAGCAAGAAGTTGTATGTTCATTATTTCTGATGATGTCTTTGACCTGAATCACATAAGGCTGCGCCATAAATGAATCTAAGCAGAATCCACAGATCAGCTTCAGGGAGGTTCAGATCCGCATTCAGTCTCTGTGTGACTCTGGAAATCAGAAGTACCCTTTTCCAAGGTACTTTGACACTTCTGCTTCTAATAAATTTTCCCAAAATCGTTTTCTGTCACTGGAATTCAGCACCAGAGCACTACCATATATCTTTAGATAGTGTTTCCATGTGGAAACACGATCTCCATATACCAAGAGCTGGTAGTTTCATTACACCTGAGCGGCTGGAGACTGGCTGTGGAGCTGTATCAAGTCTATAAGAGGAGAGAGAAGACTGCTGAAGAGGGATGTGGAGTTCCTGCAGTATCTCCTACAAAAGCATTGAGGGTTTCTGTGGAGGAAACAGAGCCCCCCCCAGATACAACCCACCACCGAAGGGCTTATGCCAGACCCCTGTTCGTCACTCCCCAGGCACCTGGGCACACAGCATTCTTACATATGACAGGCCCAAGACAATTTGTTGCATGATCAGCTCCCACATGTTCCAGTGGAATCACACTATAGGAGAGGACAAAAATAGGTCTGACAGTGTGAGCAGAGGAAAACTGATTGCATAAAAAATAAAACCACCACAGTTTCAGAGTTTTCTTCCATACGTGGTAATGTCAAGGGGCTTTATTAACAAAAGCTGTGTAAGCAGAGGTTTGAATTTGAGCAGGGTTCTTTTCACTTCTGCACCTCATTGCATCCTGGCTGACTGCTCAGTATCTGCCAGCGTAGGCAGTACGTGATGCTCTGCTTGTCCCCACAGCCGTCAGTCAAGACAGAGCCAGAGCTGGGAAATGGCTGGAGCCTCAATAAATATCAGCAGGATAGTCTGGACTGTGGCTGCTGCCCTCTTCCCTCCTGCTCTCGCCTTCATGTGTGATGCTGCTGCTGCCTCAGCACAGAGCCACACTATGGGAGGAGCTGAGGATCTTCTCCCCATCTACACGTGTCCAAGGGGACACTGTGCTGTGGATGGGTGACCCTTTCCTGGATGCAGCTTGTGTACATGTGTACATTTTTTAACAGTAAATCTGCTGAATTACAACTCAGGGAGAATTTACTTGAAAATTTACATAATGTAGCTAGGGGAGATTTTTAAATGCTTCCCCTTGTGCATAAGGGAGGAAAAAAAAAAAAAGGAGGAAAATTAAGTAACAGCTTAATTGGCTTTCAGAACAGTCTGTGGGGAGAAAGGCAGGCCGGATGTCTGCCTAGCTACACGGCTTGGTGTGTGCTGTAACCATGGGAGGCAACATTACAGGCATGACAGGACAATGATCTGGTTTTTCAGCACTGAAGATCTGAAAAATGAATTACCTCCAGCTGGGGGGGTTGTTTTCCACTTGATGAAGACCTGGCATGCTGGTTTGGATGACTGCAAGTCAGGCTTCTGTTGGAGGGGAAAATGGAGGATTTTCTCCTGCTCTGCCATGCACCACCTCAAATGTGGATCACAGGTGTTGGGATGAATGGGATCCACCTCTTCCACCACCCCGTTTATTTTAATCAAGGAGTGGCTTGCAGTGAATTGGGTAAGTGAGAGGATGATGAGGCTTGGGCTGGTGAGCCTGATGCCTTGTGCTCCTTCTGCTCCCACTGCCTCCCAGGCACCCACTTCCCTCCTCCAAAACCTGAGGAAAATGGTACAGCAGCAGACTTGTGTTGGTTCAGTTCCCACTGCCTCAAAACTGCTGCATTTTGGGATGGTACCAGTAACAGAGATCTGCAAGAAAGATACTGACAGTTCATTTTTATTTAATTTTGTCTTTTTAAAAAGTACCAGTTAAATCAATGTCAATTACATGAAAACATGCAAGTTTCAGGACTAACCACTTTCTCTCACCCTCCTTCATTTCTCAGATAATTCAGGGAGAATTCTATTGATTACCTGTCCTCCTCAAGAGCAAACACTATCTGAGCGAGATTAAGACCAGGAATGTGAGGGAAATGCCTCTTATCTACAGTTGATCTGGAGACAGAGGCCAGGAGTGACACCATCACCTGCTACCACTTTCTAGCCCTAAACCACTTGTCAGAACTGGGGAAGTGTCAGATTTGGTCTCTCCTCACCAAAGACTTCCTAACATGTTCCAATGCCCTCCTAAACCATGGCTAAATGAATGATACAAGATCTCATAGGGGTAAACTAGAAAGTGTTGGGAAAGATCACAGGATCATCACTTCCAAAATGGCTGAACATGGAAAAATGTTGTCCCTCTGCCTATCGCATGGATGCTGCCTTCTGCCAGCACCAAAGTGGGGTGGCACAGCCCTCTCCTCCCTGCCAGCAGCACTGCTCTCCTAACATGCTAAATCACAGGCCTGAGGACTCACAACCATCCCACTCCAGGATTTTTATCCAGGTACTCTGGCTTATTCCACCATGTCTTATCATACAGGACAAAGCCATAAATCATCTGTGTGCCCCACTCCCCTGCCACTGCAGACAGTGAATGCACCATGTAGGAACCTTGCTGATATCCATCCTTTGGTGGAATGCTCTGTGGATCCCAGCAGAGGCAGTGATTACAGCCGTGGGACTGATCAGATGCTGTGTTAGCTGTCCTCAGCTGCCACGGAACTCCCTGTCTTAGGCATAAGGACGGTTCAATACAAACGTGTATATACAGGGCTGATCACACAAGACTATTTTTCAGCTTTGCTTTTAGAATTAGGCTAGAACAATTAGACTAAAAGACAATAAATTTGTATTAAATATCACTATTAGCTTTGTTAGCCAGTGTAATCAACACACTTCCACATCCTTCTGAAACGACGAACTAATACCAAATCAGAAATGAAACTATTGGAAGAAAACCAGACAGTAGCATTAAGGCTTAACCTGGAAAACTAATTCGTGTTTAGGTCTACCTTTTAAGGACGGGCTGCCAAACTAACGCTGGTGTCCTATTACAGGTATATTTATAGGCCAAGCCAAGGCAGCTGTGACTGCAAATCACCCCACGAAAACAGGAAACTCTCAGATGGCACAGCCCCTTCGCCATTCCTCCATCCACAGCGCCGAGAGCAATGCTTGTAACACGCATCCAGAAGAGCAAGAGCGCTTTTGCATGCAAGTACCAGACCTGTTCTCCTTAAAAACAACCTAGAATAGCTGCAAGCAAATGTCTCAACAGGATTTTGTTATGTTTACGGCTGCAGCGAGTGTTAATTTTTAAGCTGGTCTCTTTGCCTCTCGGTAAGAACCGATCGAAACCTTTACCTGCAAATGCTGCATCGGCATTTAAGCGGGTGCTTTACTCATTGCTTTTATGAGGTCTGATTCTGTAGGTGGAACGCAGGGGTTACACAGGGCCAGCGCCTTCCCCGGTCCCGCCCCGCCGCGATGGCGGCCGCAGCGCTCGGGAGGATGCTCGGAAGCCGCCGCCTGCTGCTCCTGCTGCGCTCCGCGCTGCCGAGCGCCGGCCGCGCCCGCGCTGCGCACACGGGCACAGGTACCGCCCCTCTGGAGCATGGGGAGGGGGAAAGGGTGTCCCTGTGCTCGCCGTCTTCTGGACACTTAGGAAGGGCTGCGTTAACATGCTGTAGGTTTTTGTCTTGAATTGGCAGGCGAAATTCTCAAGTTTTTTGGTTAAACGATCGTTTTCAAATTCATTTCCCTCTGCTCTCCCCACCCCAGTCTCAACTCTACTTTGCAAGAGATGAATACAGGCAAGTCATTCCTCAGGAACTGATGAGAGATAAGTTGGGAGGTAGTTCCCCACCTCAGACTTTTTGATTAAGAAGGCGTTAAACTATTTTACTCGATGTTTTTCAGCCAGTCTATTAATTCTTTGCCAATCCCGTACCCCCATAGGTGTTCTTGGTGTGTACAGACTCACAGGATATGTTGCTGGAGGTTTGCACCGTGATGGGTGACCTCTGCTCTGCTGTTGTGTGTCCCTTACTTAACTACGGGCCCATTTCTCTTGAGCTGTAGGTGTTGCTTTCTTAGTCCTCCTTCTTAGAACCACTTTTTACTGGGGACTGTGGAAGTTGCCCGTGTTCCATAGCCTGCAGATGAACATTACTTCTGATTTCTGAGGGTTTCCAAGAGGTTTGCTAAACCTTTTAGTGATACCCAGGGATGAAGAAGGAGCATCGGCAGACCAGCAGTTATCCTGAGCCAGGGCAGAGGGCTGCACTGGGAGAGGGGGTGGTTCCTTGGGGCATAGGTGCCCATTTCCTTTACAAGCCTTCCCAAGTGGTTTGCTGGAGCTGCTCTCTGGATGTAGCAGACCAAATGGAAAGCAGATGCAAAGTCCTGCGCTTGCCCCTGCTCACGTCCCTGAGCTGCCCTCTGTGCTTGGTCTGTACCCATAGAAACTTTGGGAGAACTGAGATGATGATGAAAAGCATCAATGGAATCTAACCTATCTTACTAAATTATCTTTCTATATCTGATTGAAGACACAGGCCCCCTCACTAAACAAGCTGAAGCAGCTGCTGCTACAGACTGGAAAAAAAAATTGACTCCAGAGCAATTCTATGTTACACGAGAAAAAGGAACTGAACCGGTGAGCAAAAGTGCTAATGCTGTCCAAGGGTGAGCCATCTCCTCTTCCTGCTGGGCACAGAAAAACCTGCCTTGGGGAGCTGTCACCACTCAGTTTCTTCACAGGATTTCCCCCGCCTTCCTGTGGATGAAAGTTAAACTCAACATACGGAACAGGGTGGATTTTGTTCTGACCCAGACTGTTTTGCAGATGAAAAAACATTCTGCATTCTTTTCATATTTTATTGGGTTTTTTTTTCCTGGGATGCTTTGCTGCCAGATCAACTGTTTGTGTGGTGGGAGTAGAGGCCCCTCCAGAAGACAGGGAGATCATATTTTTATCCTGCAGTCTCTTTTTTATGACTATATGTAGATTAGCCATGAAAATCTTAAAAATAGTGCTTCCTTCAGATGGATTCTCCCTTAGGTGCCAGATCACCCATCTACATGTCCCCATTCTGTGAATGAAGCCATGTAGTATTGTGGGTGCAGTACTGGTTGTTCCTAGCCCAGAGCCAGAGTTTCTGCACACGTGGAGCACGCACCATGTAAACTGTGCCCAAGTTCATAAATTTGTAAAATAAAGATCCCAGCATCAGACCATGTAGGAAGGAGGAAAGTCCCTTTGTAAAGCCACTTTTAAGTTGTGGCAGTCCATAGCAGAGCCCTGGCCTTTGGGATCCTGCACATTTCACCAGTTTCTTGGAGGTCATGACTCCGTTTTTGGTACCTGGATGATTTATGCATCTGACTGGTCTCAAAGTTTGTGGGGGTAGGGGGTAGTCTTTACTACTAATCCAAAGGCATCCTCCCCTTCATTTCTCCAGGCTGCTAAGGTTTGTTCTTCAAAGCCCCCCTGCAAAGCCTTCTTTTTTATGGTTTTTCTCCTGTTTTGAATCTGATTCCTACATGCTTCTTCCAGATGGTGAGCTTTTAAAGACCTGCATTATTAACTTCTCCTTTTTCCTTCCTATTTTAAAAGCCATTCAGCGGGATCTATCTGAATAACACAGAAGCAGGAATATACTGCTGCGTGTGCTGCAATGCCCCCCTCTTCAGGTAACATCCTCAGGATTTCAGAGCATCTTTAGCATCTAATTGTGGCAGGAAGTGCAATGTCTTTTCATGAATGGCATGGAAAGTGTTGGTCAGAAGAACAATCCCTTGGTGCCCAAGTGCTGTGTGTAAGACTTCCAGGATGCCTGTGGTGACACAGATACATGGTGTGCCTTTTTCTTGTGCTGCTGAGGATTGCCAGTGGCCAGCACACAGCTGTCATGCTGTAGTCTCTCTGTTTCTCCTGACACACTTTTTTTTTTTTTTTTGCTGGTAATAATTCTCTATTTGAGAGGCCTTTAAGCCACAAGCTGCTGCATATACATGTATTTATGCATGAGTATCACTGTGTGTTTGCTCTGCTCTTGTGCTCCTCCGTACTCATCTTCTGCCACTCATGCTGCTGGAGAGACCTTGGTCTGCCTTTGTCTGCTGTTGTGCTGTTCTTATTGCTGGGTCCCTCACACTGCAGCTGAGACCTTCTCTTCACCCCCACCCCTCCTCCTTGTTCCCTAAATTAAATTCCACTATTCTTGCCTTTTTGGTTACATCTACTTTTTAAAGCCTGGCTGCAAATGATTGCACAGCTAATCTCTGTGCTCTTTACAATACTATGTCTTTTGCAACTTCATTAACGTCTAAGTAAAAGGAAATAGAGTGCCCTGGAGTAGGATGTGCAGAGGGTGTTCTGTTCTCTGTAACTGAACCAGAAAAGACAGTTTTTCATATTTTTGGTCTAGAAAATAGCCCTTATTTATTCCCAATTGAGAAGTGAATTAAATGTGGCTGATTTAAAGGATGAATCACAGATGAGAACTTCAAATGGGATGCTAAGGATCAAGAGATCTGGATAGTAAGAAAGGAGGGGGAAATGTAATGGATATTTTGAAAATAAACCTAAACTAATCAATTAAATTATAATTGTGTACAATTAGTTTTCCTTTGGCCAAGTGCAGAAAACTATTGTTATGTAAACATGCATTTGCTTACATGTATAATTTTCTGTAGAGTTTTGCTAATGAACACTTCTAAATAAATTCTTTTTTGATGTTAGCATTACAAAATATTCTGAAGATAAATATAATACCTAAAAACACCTCTGGAAAATTCAGATAAATTCGAGAAATTGTAAATTACTAAGATGTGAAAGAGTTCCTTCCATTCCTTTGGATTTTTCTTCAATTTCGGCATCTTTTATATTAGGCTATTGATACTGACCGGCCAACACGAAGAGAGACAAGCACTGGAGGGAATTGCTTCTGTTGTTAAACTAGTAACAAAACAGCAATATAACCATACAGTCAGGCTGCCCTTTGCACTATCCAGCTATCAGAGAATATAATCACTTTTCTTTGCAGCACAAGATAATGTCAAGCCTCACAAACAAAAAAAGGCCAAACTTTTGAGGAAAAAAAAAAAAAAGCCTTGTAAGAAAATTGGAGACTATTAAATGTGAAAAATCATCTGAAAAAATATTTTTCCATGGAGATATTATACTGTGGAGATATTTTCCATGGAGATATTATACTGTGGAGATATTTTCCATGGAGGTATTAAGCAATGAGGGGGAGAAATGGTATTGGATAAGAGATTCATTCATCATATTTTTTCCTAGTCCATTAAAAATGTTCTTTTTTTTTTTCCCCAAATGCATTAGCTCATTAGCTACAGGTAAACACGAAGTATTTCTTCCTTTCTTTGAAATGTGTGTATACATTTCTATCAGAATTTATTACCTTCTGCTACCAAATATACATTTGAAAGAGTTGGAAATACATGGAAGAAACCCCTAACCTTTACAGATAGCAAATTGTGGTGCTTTAATGAAATCTCAAACCTTCACCAAACCATAAACCTACAGCTGAGATTCATACAGCAAAAAGCACTTTTTAGAATTATCTGGATTCCATCCAGGACAACTGAAATAGGGATCAAAGTAAATGACATGTGCTGGAGGAATGGTGTGTCGAGGTCTAATCTAATGCATATGTTTAGGGAAAGTCCATTTATCCATAAATTAAGCGGTGAAATACTTCAAAGGACAAATATGATCTTGAACAGCAATATTTTCGGGTACTAAAATGTTTCTATTAGGGAATCTAAGTGACATTACTGTTAATAAAACCACACAGAGACCATTTCTGTTGAGAGCTAGTTTAACAGCTCAAAAGATTGTTGCTTTAGCAGTGGAAAACATATACAATAAACTTAAGTATTGTGAGCAGCATGTAAGGGACAGAGTCAGTGAGGGTCTGGTGCAAAACCCACACGGTGTTAAAGACCTTCCTTCACTCTGTGGGTTTTCAAACAGGATCTTTGTATCTATGTATGAATAAACATAAGGATTTCTGTGTCAAAAAATAAAGTTTTGATAAAAAAGAAACAGAACAGATGGGTGTCAGGGAAGCTCAGAAGTCATGTATGGATATGTGTCCCCTAGGTCATTCTTGGGGATGCTGTGGCTGGTGGAGAGTGTGTTCATGTGGTTTTGTGGCAGGGAAAGCAGGGAGCCTTCTTTGGCTGGAAAGAAACAGGCCTGGAGCCCTAAGGACCTTGATGTGCAAACACAGAGTCTGCAAACTGCATTTGCTTTGGAGCAGGCTGCTCCTCTGCTGTGTCCTATTTCTCTCCAGTTTTATGGAGAGGAGGGGAAGGAGAGCATTTCTCATAGCTATTTCTGCATTGATATAAATGACTAAGCAACAGCCCACACAGCCCACACAAAAACTACCCTCCGGTCCTTCTGTGCTAGCAAATCCTCTTTCACTTCCAAGCTGCATTACTCAATGACAGCCCTGGACAGATGATTATAAAAAAGCTGATTCATGCACTGTTCTTTGGGTTGGATTTTTTAAGCTTTTTGTCCAGTTTGTTTGCCTTACCTTTCTAAAAAGCACTACAATTAAGATTTTCAGATTTTTCTTCACCATGTGAATAACCCACCAAAATATACATGACATATATATATATATATATATATATATATCAGACTTTATTTTAAATTCTGTCCTAACTAACATTTCAATCCCCTTGATCAAGAGCTGCTAGTGGTGCTGCTGTCTCCATTCACCACTAGATGCCAGCAAGAGCATTGGGTTTGTGAAACTGGGAAAAAAACATGAGAAATCCTGAGGAAATGGTTGTGGTGGGTGTCCAGACCACTTATCTGAGAAGTATGTGAACCTATCTTCATTTCTTGTTCTAACTCATGCTAGATCCCTCTTTGATAAGAGAAGGTTCATATTGCTGTCAGAGCTTTCACAGTTTTAAAGAGGAGGGATTATCTCATTTCTGTACCAAACCTCTAAAATATTGTTTGATCGTATTTGTCAATATTCTCTAGGTTTTAATATGCAGCTAAACAGTGTTGGCCACTCTGGGTGTTAACAGGAGGCACCCACAAGGTGACACTCTGTTGTGCTGTTTCTTACAGCTGCAATTATCTCTTGGGACGAGTAGATATTTGTGCTGTGAGGATTTGTCATTGGTTGACTGATGGTTTGAGCAAGGCTCTCTTTGATTTTCCAAACCAGCTTGAGGGCTGACTGCAAGACAAAGCCTCTGTCATCATCAGGCACGAGTCTGGTCTGGTGGGCCAGCCCAGCCATTGTCTGTTCTTCATTTCTTCTTGTAAACTCTCTTCTCTGAGACTGCTGGATTGGGCCAGGCTTCAAGCTGCAACTCTGTAGGTGTAATTCAGCTAAACACTATAGCATACTGTTAGTATAGCATAGTTGTCAGAAAAAAACCTTTTCTAAGCTTTATGGAATACCAACCTCTCAGTGAAATAGAAACAGTGAGGCAAAATCTCCTGTTGTGAGCTGACTGAGAATTCCCTTTGGAAGAGAGTTTCCAGCACAGTTTGATGCCAATGAGAAAACTTCTATGGTGCCAAATATTATTAATATTGGTACAACAGAGGAATGAGGGGGAAAGCCAATGTTCTTAATAGAAGGAGACTCTTTTGTAACATTTTTGTTATTAATTAACAAGAAAATCTGGTTTCTACTATAGCTCAGAGAAGAAGTACAATTCTGGGACTGGATGGCCATCTTTTTCTGAGGCTTATGGTACTTGTGGAAGAGATGAAAGTAATACCAATATCATGAGACGATCAGATAACTCACTGGGGTCAACTAGAACTGAAGTTGTCTGCAAACAGGTATGTTTATTTTGGAGGTGATACACAAAACCATAAAATTTACCTCCTAAGTTTTTCCTACCTAAATACAGCAGTGAGAATTACAGCATCATTGGAACCATTCTTTCTCAGTCTGGGGGGAAGGAAAGCATGTGACTGGGGAAAGCAATTGTGTACACCTACCCAAAAGCTTGGAGTTTAGACAGAAAATTTACTCAATATGTACTGAAAGGTGTGACAAGAGATGGTAGGAGAGACTCTGAGATGGGATCCATGCATTTGGCCCATCACAGGAACAGTTCTTCCTCATTCAGTCTTGCTAAATATTTGCTGTAGATATTCTTAAAATATGCAGATATTGAGACACCAACCATTGAAGCCATTTGCAGCCATTACTATTTGGCCTTGCAGGATGGTGACTGTGCCTTGCATCTCCACAGCTGTTTTCTGTGGATTCTCTTGCTTCACAGAAGCTGCCCTTTTACTTTTTCCAGCTATTTTGACTCAGTCAGTCATCCCTTTTCTAGACTAGACAGGTCCAGTTCATTCAACAATTCCTTTTTATGCAGTACTTTTCAGTGTGCTCATCATCCTGTTGCTGTTTTGCATTCTTCCCAGTTGACCATTTTCCTTCTTGTAGTAGAGTGCAAGGTTGGACATAGCATTGCATCTGGGCCCAGCCTGCAGCAGGGGTTAGAGGCTGTTCAGGTGTGTTAGAAATGGTGTTCCTATCCTTACACCTTTACCTTTTTGCAGACCATATTACACAGACACGTATTTATTTTGGGACCTGCTGTCCCAAATCCAGGTTCTTTTTCTAAAGAACTGCCACCCTTAACCATTTCTTCCCAACCCTGAATCTGTTTCTTACTTTTGTTAAGGTATAAAAGTATGCAATTGAATGTAATTAATTGCATCTTGGATTTGGTTGGGGTTTTTTGTGTCTGTGTGTGTCTGTTTTTGTAAACTGTTAAGATTGTTAATGCTATCCTTCAGTGTACTTGCAGCAGGCTTAAGTACATCTGCAAATGTAACAAGAATTTCCTGCAGTCCATTATCTTGGGAGAGTTCACGTTTGTAGCCATATGCAGCAAGAACCTTCAAGAACCCCAGCTGAAGACCTTCCGATTTTGTAATGTCACTGATAGCTATATTGTGTCTAATTTTTTCACCTCAGTAATTTGAGATGGGAATCCTGAGTCAATCTGTGAGAATGATCTACAGTGACTTATTAATTAACTTGAAATTTTCGTGATATATTGGGATGTCTAAATCCTCTCATTTATTTCCTGTACTTTCTGGCATTAATACCTTTTGACTTTCTCTTCTGGGATCTGCTTGTTTGGGGGCAGATACCTGCCCACTGACAAGATGTGATTCCTTGTCACTCCCCAGGGCTCTCGCACTCACACAACTCAACAGTGATTTAATCATGTAAGTCTCTTAGTTCAGGATCGCA
The DNA here is from genome assembly GCA_013398615.1 of Brachypodius melanocephalos. Taxonomy (NCBI): domain Eukaryota; kingdom Metazoa; phylum Chordata; class Aves; order Passeriformes; family Pycnonotidae; genus Brachypodius; species Brachypodius melanocephalos. The sequence continues at coordinate 12,945,331 of VZSR01001283.1, read as the reverse complement.
CAGTAGGTACCAGCATAATGTTGGCCCATAATTCCAGTGGTAATAATGCAATGACAATGGTTTCTGGTCACCAGCAGTGCTCCCCAGGGCTCAGTGCTGGCACCAGCTCTGTTTAATATCTT
>VZSR01001283.1:12921665-12945109 GCA_013398615.1 Brachypodius melanocephalos | reverse complement strand
CAGGGATGATTTTATTGCTCTCTACAACTGCCTGAAAGGAGGGTACAGCCAGCTGGAGGCTGGTCTCTTCTCCCAGGCAGCTGGAGACAGGACAAGAGGACATGGCCTCAGGCTGTACCAGGGAGCCAGGGAGGTTCAGACTAAACATCGGCGGAAATTTCTTCATGAAAAGGGATGTTAAGCATTGGAATGGACTGCCGAGGGAGGTGGTGAAATCACCATTCCTGGAGGTGTTCGAGTAACAACTGGATATGGCAATTAGTGCCATGGTGGTGATCAGTCAAAGATGAGCTCTATGAATGAAGACCTTTTCCAACCTAAATTATTCTGTCATTCTGTAGCAATACAATAATAAACTGTTAATAATTTCTGTTGCAGTGTGATGCCCATCTAGGCCATGTGTTTGATGATGGACCCACACCTTCTGGGCAGAGGTTTTGTATCAACAGCGTTTCATTAAACTTCAAACCAAGCTCTGGCCAGTGAGAAGTGGCTCTCTCTGGCTTGCAGAACATTCTTTTTCTGCTTGTACAGTATGCTTGTGAAAAACTCTCATGCTTTAAATATATAACTCAAATTTTAGTATCTGTGCTGTAGTAGCTTTAGCGTAGCTGTTATTGATAAAATACATATTTTTGTTGTAACTCTTTGGCAGTCTGTCTTTTCATGGTTCCTGTGGTGTGCTGATCTACTTATTGTATTTTTTAATTAAAAAAAAAAAAAATCTGTGCGATAGTTCACGTTTACAGCTATCATCATTAACTGCATTGAAGCTGCTGAAATGAGGTGCTCTCCTGAACCTGACTGCCTATTCTGAGCAGTAGCTGTGGCACTCAGGAACACAGATGTACATGGCTGATCATGGCAAAGCTTATACTTCTGTAAAATCATCATATCCTTCTAAAGAGAGGCAAAAATAACATGAATCTTCAAATAAGGTCTGAGGCAGTTTTTTCCCCCTGATGTGAGAGACCTTTAGCTGAGCCAAGTGACTTTTCTGTGAACTCATAAAAGCAAAGTCCTGAGGGAGGACCTAATTAAAACTATTTCAGGCAATGCAACCAGTGGAGACATGGAGTCTTTCTTCTTTTAAATCAATTATTTTGATTCTGTGTCCAATAGCTGAGTTGAAATAGGGTTTGCTCCAGAAACTTCTCTTACAGCAATTATATGATAATAACGTAATGATATGTGTAATATTTTCAGACTTCTGTTGTCACTTGTATATTTCAGAATCTAAAACCAAAAATGAATATGAAATTTACTGTATTTGGGGAAATAAATCAGCATCAAAACCCAGGCTTGGTAAAGTGTTGCTTTTGATGCTTTATCTGTTCTTCCTTGTACAAGTTTGTAAATACTTCTGCATTCTCCCAAGCATTGTCATTATGGTTTGCCCTAACAGCAAAATAAATCCTATGTCTCTTAAATTGAGCTTTCCTTCCTTCAGAATTTTTTCCAGAGAAAATAATCTCTGACTCAGAACATCAGCTTCACTAAACTGGCTGGGTTTAAATGCTTCCCTGCTGAGAGTTACTAGGCAACATCTCATTTGGCTTTACCTATGACAGCCTGTTTCCACTCTCCCCACTTTGGTTGCCTCAGTGATAAAAAGGGTGTGTTCATTTACTAGTGTAGTCTTAAAGCTGTTTAATGTTGTCAGAAAATGGATCTCTACTGCACTGAATTTACTTTTGCTCCTCCTGTCTTGGAGCTCTGTGGTTTTTCAATCTCCTTTGTATTCTACAGGGGAACTTTACAATTCCCTGACATCATAACTCCACAAATCCAAAAACATCATAGAAACAATGATCACTACAGCAAACCTAAACCAGAACGGCACAAAGCCCACCAGAGGTGTGAAGCAGCATGAGCGAAGGTAACACTTGGTGCTACTGATTTTATGTAGTGTCACAGCAGGTGACAGTCCCGTTGCCATCAGAGGTGTCTGTTAACAGCAGTAACATGCTCCTTTCTGTGCCTGTGCTGAATCATGCTCTGCCTCTCAGGTTGCCTTTGCATCACCCACTGCTCATGTCTCTGCTCTCAAGAGTCTTCACAGGTACAGAAATCACTGTCTTTGCACTAACTGAATTCATGTGCCCCCTTATCCTGATTTACTTTCATTCACTGTTTGTATGTTTGTTTCTCTTAACATCTATTGCACAGCTACTGAAAAGGTTATTTGACCTTTAAAAGCATTCTGTAGTCAGGCAGCCTGTCGCAATTTGGACACGCAGGCACCAGTAGTTCCTGGTGCCACGAAATGATGAGGCAGGGACAGGACCGAGGTCAGCAGGGAATGTTCTCTTTATTTCAAAATCGGACTCCATTATATACAACTGTACAGAAGTGACCAATTATTGGTCAAGGGTGTCACCACCCCATCAGTCGTGTTGGTGAACATCACCATCACTCAAAAAGCTCCTCCTTGAGGAGAGGAATGTGTAAACCTCTCCTTGTTTACATTAAAAGTGTGAGAACTCTGCTTAGAATTCTATATACATCAGAAGGCAATTTTAAAACATATAGAAGCAAGGGCAACAGGCAGCCTTCTTTCCTCGTGTTTCCTAACAGGAGTGGGTTCTCTCAGAAAAGGCAAAGGTGTTCCCACAAGTACTCCGGTGTTTAGCTAAGTGCTGGTGGGTGATGCCAGCACCTGCCTTAGAAGAGTGACTTTTAGCTGGAATACCAATGGAAATGCTCCTCACTTCTGCAAGTGGCCTAAAGTAGAACAGAACTGGCAAAATACCTGGTTTTTTCCTGTCCCCAGAGATTCCAGGTTTCACTGGCACCTTTTACGAACGAAAAGGCCATACAAACAAAACAGACTGTGAAGCTGACAAAACAAGTATCCACACAGACCCGTGTGCAAACCACTCTTAGTACCTTGGATGGATGGACACGGCTGGTGGAGATCAGCTCTGAGTAAACTGGCAAGTTAGTACCTACTACTGACAGAGGGAGCTTGCCAGAGCAGAGAGCACATTTATTTCACACCTACAAAGATCATTGTATGCAACTGGGTATTTGGCATGAGCAGCAGCTGGTGCCTCCTCACTCACAGAGCAGGAGGACCTGGGGAAAGAGGGAAAGGCCCAGTTCAGCTTGTGCAATGTTGCTGGTATATAATCACATGAACAGACCCATAGCTCCAAGAACAGCAGCTGACCTCCACCACCCTGGTATGTCACCAAGCAAACACAGCAAAGCCCCCACTGAACAGGGGACAGACACTGAGATAAGCAGCCTTGTTCTGCTTCATATGAAACAGGGGAAAAGGGGAAAATTTGAGCATGTGTGTAAAATCAGAGTAATGGTACATCACCTTTCAGTGCCATGTAAACTTTGGACATTTGGGATCTCTGACCAAAAGCTCTTTGGGGCAGTGCACTTCATTATCTTCTGTGTCTGTGGTACCAACCACACCAGGACAGATCCCAACTAAAGGCCTAAAGTGTTATAAGATCATGAAAAATAAAGACCAATAATAATGGAAGGCATTGTCAAGGAGTATCATAGGTTACAAGAATTTCCTCATTTATCTGCAATTACTTTTTCCACCATAGTGAATAAAGAGCAGTTGCTTTTTTCAGTGGAACATACTGTGCCAGGCAACTGCAGATTTATGTTCCATTTTTCATATCTGAAGAGTTTTTAACATGGTTATTTCATTAATTAATTTCAATTATGATGCTTATTATCTCATTGTGTTTGTAAAAAGCCTTTTTATAAATCCTAAATGAGGTTTCTACATAATTCTTAAGAGATTTTTTACATCTTAAATAAACTACTTAATGACTTTCTTAGTCTCTACAGCATCCCTACAAGGCAAGTAACTATTTCCTCTTTTGCTGAGGGAAGACTCGATGAGAAAAATTTCATTTACTTTCTCAAAACTTCAAATTAAAATTGCAGCCAAGCCAGAATTAGACTCTGCATGGTTCATGGCAGCATCCATATCTTCCTACGTTTTCAAAACTTATCTTGGTAATTGATTGTTTAGCGGGGAGAGGGTGTAAATTGCCAAAAAAAAAGAGGTAAACTTAGCATATGTTTTCCGGCTGTGGTATTAAAACCAAATCTAAGCCAACACTGGTAACTTGGCTCATAAAGAGCAACACTTGACCTCTTTCTCAGAGCAAATGTGGTAATAAATAAATAAATGTGACTAGAAATTATAGGGGGAAAAAGGAGAAAATAGGAAAGAAGGAGCAGGTTACTCTTATATTACTAGAAACTTCACTCAGAAGAAAATCAGAATGGGCAGAAATGGGCAGAAATCATAATGCCCAGTATTTTAGCCGTGTATCCACAGAATTGTAGTGATGGTCTTTTCTGTTGCACCATGCTGCAAATAATTTGAATTCTTTTTTATGCTTGTGGACAGCCTAATCTGATTTTGGTCAGTACAGGAAAAGAAGGGAGACTACTGTCAGTGCAAATACGGGATTTTTGCCACCCCTAAACACCTCCAGCATGAGGTGGCTCAGGAGATAGCCTGCACGAGAAGGAACAGGAAAAATCTCAGCTTGAGTTTTTCTTTTTTGTCCTGAGTATTTAGCTAGTACTCCTAAGCACGTTCGTATTTTCTGGTCTTAAACCTTGGCCCAACTGTTTAGAAGAAATAAGTCCTGTCACATGACTCCACTGCCTCCTCTTTCATTCACTTTATAATGTTTTGCACTGGGCGGTGAAGTGTTTTAAACCATACTCCTGTGCCTGCCCCACCTCCTGCCATAGCCGAGTGATGAGCTGATGGTAACACTATGCTCACAGCGTGGCATGTACAGCTCAGCACCCGTCACCCTCAGGGATTTCACAGCTCTGCACACACAAATGATGCCTCGCCCCAGCCCTTTGAGGTGGTGGTGAGCCACACGTCACAGAATTGGAAGCTGAGGGACAGCTGTGGGAAGAGGCTCGCCCACAGTCCCCTGGGGCAGGGCAGGGAAATCTGATTACAGAAGGGGTTCTCAAAAGCTTTCCAAGTGTGAGCTGCTGCCAAAATTCACAAAGGCAAAGCAGTTTAAAAGCAAAGCGCTTTATTGAAGGAGTGCCCAGATTTTTTCAAGACTAAAAGAATTTGTCTCAAGGCAGGTGTGTCCATGGGGATTGGTTTCAGTAGCACTGAGGAATTTGTGTGGAAGAGATTGGCAGCTTGCCACGGGGCAGAAGAAAGCGAAATGCATGCCCATTATTGCGCTCCCTTTTGCTGTCTTCTCTTTTGTTGTGGTGTTGGTTTTTTTCTGTTGCTCTGTGATATCCTTCCGCTCTCCTCCTCCCTGGGCTTTGGCTCATTTGAGTGCACTCACCCTTACCTTGTCCCTGAGCCCTCCCAGCAAACACTCAGTTCACTCCCCTTGGTGCTCCAGAGATGAGCAAGCACACGGTCCTGCAGCCACGTTCGAGTCAGCAGCTCCCTGCCTGTGCCGGGGGTGACTGCGGGGATCCACCCGGAGGCTCCTGGGTTTGGATCCCCTGCAGGCTCCGGGGGTTGGATCCCCTGCAGGCTCCGGGGTTGGATCCCCTGCAGGCTCCGGGGTTGGATCCCCTGCAGGCTCCCGGGGTTGGATCCCCTGCAGGATCCAGGGTTGGATCCCCTGCAGGCTCCCGGGGGTTGGATCCCCTGCAGGCTCCCGGGGGTTCGATCCCCTGCAGGCTCCGGAGGTTTGGATCCACTCCCTGCCAGAGCAAACCTTGTCTGTGCTCATTCTGCTCGCCTGCCTTGCACACACAGTTTGACAACGTCTACAAAGCGACTTCCAGAAAAACTCATCAGGGGCAGAGGAGTTGCAACAGAAACCGGAAAAAGATGGTAAGAAAGTCGTGAGGAATTCTTGCACAGCCTGCTTCACTGAGGAAACAAAGGCTGTGCTGCCGTGTCGCACTAATGATACATGAGATGTAGAAATGTGGACCACAGCCAGGTCATCTTTGCTCAGGTGTCATTTATAGAAGATCAAAAGATGGATCCAGATGTCTTGTAATAGCCGGGAAAGGAACAGGAAAGAACAGGAACTGTTGCCCAACTTCTAAGGAAGAGGCAAAGGCAACACAGAGGAAGGTGCTGGAGTCAAGGACAACAAGAATTCATGTTTTCCTTTTCAGAGGAAGGATGATGACACAGCTGGTGGATATCAGCTGAAGAACTGTCTGTGAGCTCTAGGAAATGGGAGAGCTGAGATCAATCCTCCCTGGTGTGAAAGTGTCTTGGGGATAATTCTGACAGAGACATGGGATGTCTATGCATTTCCTGGGGTTACTGAAGGAGAAAGCTTTGTGAAGGGCTAGGATATGAGCAGTGCTAGAAGCAGGTGTTCATGCTGGAGAAGTTCAGGAGACTGACCTCACTGTTAATCAGAATACCAGGTGCAAAATGAACCCGCATACGTTCACTGCCCCAGGAATGACCCTATCCCAATCCAGAAAATGTTCCCTCCCTATTTCAGGCTTTGCATTTTACCTCTTAGTCCTGGGCCTCTCCTGAATGCACTTGGGTATTCATGCCTGGATCCATTATGAACAAAGATCGTTAAACCTTGTCATGTACAATATGTCTAGCTGCAGTTTCCTTAGGCCCCCAGAGAAGGAGAAAAGGGGCCTCCATGACACTTCTCCTCGGCAATAGCTCAAATAGCCTCTGCCTCTGGGCTTAGTCTGTAAGAAGGGCATTTTCCAAAACTGCATCACGTGTAACTTTCTATGACCTTGTAGCCTTCACTTAAGTTTTATGAATGAATCTCTATTAAAAGCAGGGGGTAAATGTTTTTCTTTTGTCCCTCTTACAGTTTACAAATTTGTCTTCTCCTATAGCCAGCTGTTAAAAGATTGGTTCTGCCCCTGCTTTCACCTTTCCTGTTTTATCAGCTGAGACGTCAAACTGAGGGCCTGACCACTTGGTGTTAAAGATCCATGGCTTTTTTTGTAAGGCAGTGGCCTGGCCAACTGTCTAAACGCTGCCTTCTCTTACAGTTTGAGTTAGCCTCTCATACCCTAAATCACGAGGCATCATTGAGCAATGAACAGCTTCTCTCTCCTAATTCAAGAGGGGTGACAGCAGTTAAGAAATAGGTGAAAGAAATTGCATATTTCTGGTGTATGAGCACTGCTGAGAGGCTTGATTCTTTTAGCTCTTGAAATTGTTTGACATGCACAGATGAAAAGGGCTGTAGAAATACTTATGATGGTTTATATTTTGATCCTGTTGCTATTTTTATTTCTATTACCCCTGTGCAAATTTATCTTTTCTGCAAAATTTCACCCTCTTGCTCTTCATCTGCCCCAAGAATAGTCAGAAATTGCCAATTCATAAATGTTGCCTAAATGGAGGAAGCAGATGAACTTCTCCAAAGAGGCAATAAAACTCCTCCGCTCCATCACAGCATTTAACAAAGTCCCTTAAGCACCTCTCCACAGGTAACTACAGCTGATCAGAGGTGTAGAGCTGTGCTTGTGATGACTTCCTGGCCTGTGGCAACCACTGCAAGGACCTATCTCCATCTGCCATCAGAACCACTCTTCTGGGTGGAGAAAGGCAAATAAAGCTGTTTGGTGGAACCATGGCAGGGTGATGGGGGCAGCCTGTGCATGCTGTGGAGATGTGATGTAGACAGGATGGTGAGACTGGGCTCCTCCACAGCAGGAAGACCTCACGGGGTGAGATGTGGTAGAGAGAGTAGGTGGGAATATGAGGTGGGGGGTGCAGCATGAAGGAGAAGACATTCTGCCTGAGAAAGGTATCAGGGTAGAGTGTCGGGATCCTGCTCTATGAAGGTATGGCACATGGTTGGGTGGTTTTGGGGAGAGATGGACAATGACTACTGAGAGTCACCTCAAATAAATCTAATATTCCAAAGTGTTTTGACAATTTTCCCTTGAAACACATCGCGACTCAAATGACTGTTCTGCAGTGACCTCTAGGGTACGTTTGCTTTCAAACCTGCTGCAGCATGCAGTCACCTCGAAAAGCAGCTTCCCCCAAACATATTATATGGACCTACTTTGTCTTCTAAGAGTGGCTTGTGCCATTGCCAGGCTCAAAGTCCTTCTTTACATAATGCCCTACACAGGGCATGTAGAGAAGAGAGGCTTGTTATCTCCAGTTTGCTGGTACATCAAAAGAAGTTGCAGATGGTCTGCATGAATCTGATCCAATACTCTTTGAAGTCAATGAAACCCCTTCCCTCGACCCCTCATTCAGTTCCCTCTCAGCTCCTTATGCAAATCATAGTCTATTTTGTGTGTATCTCCAACAAAACCAACGTGTTCCTCCCAAGCACATCCCTTTGTGGAACCTGATAGCAAACCTTTCAAAATTCTTGATGTTCTTTTTTTCAATGAAGCGTGACTTGAAAGCAGATTGGTGCTATCCAAAGCTGGAGGGAAGAAGTAAGCCTCAACCCTACAAATCTGTTTAAGTACTAATTACTGACAGCTATTATCACTGGCTGCTTCAGAACTGCTCACCTGGGTAACAGCCAGGAGGAATAGGCCTCAGAGAAGAACCTGATGAAAATCAGACACAATGCCAGTGAATGCAGGCCACTTGATGCAGAAGGTTGTCAGGAAGCCAAACTGGAAAGTGCTATCCAAGCCTAAAATGAAATCGTCTGCATTTGCTACAAACAAACAAACAAATTGATGGATGGAAGGACAGAATGCATAAGTCCTAGAAAACTCAGAAGGAAAATGTTGAAAAATTAGGCCAAAATTCACAGTGGAGGCTAAACCAAAAAGACAGGTAGGCCTAATTGTGATGTCTGGGATACAATCCTAATGCTTTGTGCCTTACAAGATAGTTCTCATGTATTCATGTGCCAACTGCCCCCCCGCCCCCCTTAACAATTAAAAATCCGGGATACGGATTAAAGCGATAGCAGGTGGCAATCTAATTACTATCAATCTTACATCTGAATCTCTCATTTGTCATATAAGCCTAGCAACAGCTGGCTCTCAACCCTAGTTATCCTCGTGGCTGTTACAACAGGTTCAAAGAAGGTACGGAGGGATGATCCCTCATCTGCACGTTGCCAAGGAGCAGGAGGTGTCCAGGTGCTGTGACGAGACAGAGGGAGCACCAGTTAAGCCCTTTTCTCTTCACTGGAGTCGCTGGTTCTCAGCGGGATTCGCTTGGTACCAGCCCCAGCCTCAGCGGCATCAGCGCGGGCTGAGCGGTAACACCGAGCCTGGAAACTCATAGGGCAGCGGCACAGAGAATGGAAGGTTCTTAGTGAGACTAGAGAGAAGGCAAATTCTGTTTTTCAGGGCTGTTTCAGTCGTTTCACGGTGCTCCAGGCGGCGGAGCCATCCCAGCGCCGCTCCCGGCCGGCTCCGAGCGGCGTCACGAGGTGGCGGCAGAGCCCCGAGGCTCCCGTGCCTGGCCGGCTTTTTCCTTGGGGAATCTGGAGAGCTGGCCTGGAAAAAGGTGGAATAAACTATTGTGTTGAGAGTTTTGGGGATGTCTGTGTTCACATTTAACGGAAGCTTGGTCGATTTTTGCAGCCAGGTACATCATGGTTTCCTTCTGAACCGGTCGCACTTCCACCCTGGAGTGCAACCCAGGCACAAACTTATTTATAGCCTTGAGTCCTCTTTGTGGCATTTGCCTCTGGAATTAAAAAGTGGAGGCTGCCCGTGCCATCAGCATCTTTTCTGCTGGCATTTGGTGAGAGACAGTAACATTTGAAAGGAAGAAGGGCAAATCTTGGGTAGGGAAGGAGAAGAAGGAGCAAAAGATGGTGATTCCAGGCACAGGGCAGGGGAGAAAGGGAATGAGGTACCCACTGAAGTGAGGTGGCATGGACAGGGATTCCAGCAGGTAACTGGAATGAGTGAAGGAAGGGATCAGAGCCGTAGAATCATAGAATCGTTTGGGTTTGAAGGTACTTAAAGGATCCAACCCTCCTGTCATGGGCAGGAACATCCTTCATTGCACCAGGTTGCTCTAAGCTCCACTCAGCCTTGTACACATCAAGAGGTGGGACATCCACAATTTCTCTGGGCAACCTGTTCCAGTGTCTTACTACCTTCACAGTAAATAATTTCTTCATAAATTCTAATCTAAACCTACTCTCAAAGCCATTCTCTCTTGCCCTTGCACAACATGCCATTGTAAATAGTCTATCTCCATCTTTCTTGTAGACTCCCTTTAGGTACTAGAAGGTGACAATCAAGTCAGCCTTCTCTTTTCCAGCCTGAAGAATACAAATTTTCTTAGCCTTTCCTTATAGAAGAGGTGCTCCGTCCCTCTAATCAACTTCATGGCCTCCTTTGGACTGGCTCCAACAGGTCTATGTCCTACCTGTGCTGGGGACCCCAGAGCTGGAAGCAGCACTGCAGGTGGGGTCTCACCAAAGCAGAGCAGAGGGCAGAATCCCCTCCCTCCACACTGCTTCCCACACTGCTTCTGGTGCAGCCCAGGACACCTTTGGCTTTCTGGGCTGTGAGTGCACATGGCTGGATCATGTCCAGCCTCTCACCCAGCAGAACCCCAAAGCCCTTCTGGGCAGGGCTGTTCATCCCCAGCGTGTGTTGACACCACAGATGGCAACATCTCTGAGGACTCCTTAGAGTGTGTAACCTGAATGTGTCTTGAGGTTCAAGCTATTGTTAAGTACACGACCCTTCCAAGAATTGGGGATATGTTCACCAGGTAAACTCCATTTGCATTTGATAACAGTAAAGAACTGGCAATGTTATAACCAAAAGCACGCCTTAAAATGTGTTATTGTCTCTTGGCTGCTATTCCTAAACAATTGCAGTCCCCAGGGATCCAAAATAAAGGGAGGCAGCATCTCTGCCCTCTAAAGAGAGGACAATCTGGTGTGTGAAACACCAGGCAGAAGGCCTGGGAATGCAGATGAGCCGTGAAGACTCATGGAGGATTTGCAATGAATGCTGGCATGGCAGAAAGAGGGCACTGAATTCACACACATTGCCCTAAGCCTTTGTGTGCCAGTTTGCAGGGCCAGTCCTCGCTGCCCAGTCCCACAGCCATAATTAAAGGATTCCCACTCACCATGAACAGGTGCAGCCCCACCCAAACAACGAGGCTGCAGACAAAAGATTATAAATAAGGCCTAAATCCCTCTACTGTACATTGCAGTGGTGAGGGAGGACAGGTGGCCCAGGGTAATTCAGGTTCAGTCCCCATGCGGTGGTGGGAAACTGCAGCAGCTCATTTGAATCTGGTAACTCCTTGCTGACTCTGTTCATTGGGAAGCCGATGGAGGCATGGATTAAATCAAACAGCCTGTAAAATACAGGCAGTGGAACTTTTCCTACAGGTTTCTGACAGCTTGCAAATAAAGGCACAGATGATGGAGAAGCTGCTTTCTCAAGCCATCCCTTTCTCACACACATTCTATGTCATTCATTCATTCATTCATTAAGCTATAATTGATCACAAAGACCTTGTACATCAGATGAACATGACTATGCATGCAGGGCATATGCAGTGCTCACACACCTTTGGGACTTGCTATGTCCAGAAGAGGTCTTGAGAGTTTTCATAACAAAAATATTTTTTTAAAAAAAGGTCATCTGATGTGATATTTACTGTTTTCCAAATTTATTGCATATTGTTGTGTTAGGCATGTGTCACCAGTGTCCTGTCTGTAGATTCAGAGGGAGGTGTTACCCCGGCTCAGGCAAATTCCCATTTTCACAGTCTGTACTACTTAATGCATCTGCCTTGGGTAGATGTGGCTCTGTCACCAAAGATCAGAGTGCCCTGCAAGCTTTCCTCTGGTTATCCTCACCTGAGAATGAGTGAAAGGCTGTTCTCTGCATTTAGTAGGTAGGGCTGAGTTATAAAACCCTGGATTTCTCTGAATCAGCAAAAATATCCAAGCTAAAGTTTAAACAGGGCAGGTTCTCTTTGTAGTTGTTGGAGACCCATAAGCATGTAAAGGTGGTCTAGAAGTAATTTGAAGTAATTAGCTTCCTACATGGCATATCTTCTGTAGTGATGAAAAACAGCCAGACTAAGTATGGGCCAGACTGAGCACAAGGTGCTCGAGTACTTCAAAACTTTTTTTAGGCTTTTGAATCATTTAAATGGCAGAATGCCTTGAGAAATATGTAGCTGCCTAAATATTAGTCCTTTAACTAGCAGGTAAATTGTTTCAGTTCCTTCTGTTGCCAGTGAACCTAGAGAGGCATTTTTAATGGCCACCAGACTCCATCTTTTAGAAGTTGCCTCCTGAGGGTGGTTTGTTGTACTCATCTTTTTCCCCTTGATTACTAATGAACACCTTATATTTAAAAGGGCAGTTGCTTTAACATAGATGCAGATGCCCTATCCTGTTCTAAATGTTGTCAGGTATCCTACATGGATAACCTGCATGGAAGTTCCAGCTGAGCCCCCAGAAAGGTGCAGGCCTCCTGTTGATCCTGTGTCATATCTGCAAGTCCCAAATTTTGGATACTGTAGTACTTGACATAGTACTAGACCATATATGTCACTGCTCTGTGTGAGAGACTGGATCTCTCTCCTAATTAGTGTCCAGCTCTTGACTGGATGAATTTAATGAAGACTCACACCCTAAGTGACTTGCTTGAGGACGTTGATGCCAGAGGCATGTGTTTACAAGCATAAAAAAGAGCAAAGAAGAGGGTCCTGGGAATTATAAACCCATCAGTGTAATCATGATAATGAGAGTCAATTATTAATCAATTTGTAAGCACATAAGTGATAAGAAGGCAGTGAAACATATTGGCATGGATTAATCAACAATATATCACTTCAAATTAATTCAGTGTCCTTATTTGAAGGACTAACTAGCCAAGTGTGTAAAGACATAGATGTAATATATATCAACTTTGTTAGTGTCTAAAGCCTTTACTCTTCTTATAAACAAAACCATTTAATGCGATCTAAATAAAATAGGGATTGGAATGAGCATGCAATGTTTGAATAGTACAAAAGTGGTCATCCACGGTTCACTGTCAAAACTGGATGTGCCAAGTACAGTCCTGCAGGTGTCTGATGCAGCTCCAATGTTCTCAACAATAAATAGGCTATGGGGAAAGAGAGTGCTTAATTCAACTCCTGAGAGCACTGACTGGGAGGGGTTGATTTGGAGGACAGGATTGGGACTCACATTGATCTTCACAGATTGGAGAGCTTGCCTGAAATCAATAAGCTGCACTGTTATAAGACAAGTACAAAATGCAATCTCGGGAGAAAAGACAGATCAAATGCATGATTTGTGAAATGAAGAATAACTGATAAGGCAGCAGCAGTGCAGAATGGATCCGCTGGCTGTTGTGGAGTATGCACTATGCAAAATGGGAGATGCAGAAAAACAAATGTCATTTGAGGGTACACTAACAGCAGTGTTTTGGGTAAAACACTGAGGTAATTATTCTGCTCTACTTGGCACTGGTGAGGCTTAGCCTAAGTACAGTGTCCTGTTTTGGACACTACACTTGAAGAAATGCTACAAGAAAATTAGCAGCAAACACTCTAAAAATGTTAATATGTTTAAAAAGTGCTCCCTTGAAGGGATATGGATTTACTTAGTCTCAGGAAAAGGTCATTCAGAGGAGACAAGAAAATAATCCTTGTTGTGAGAAAGTTTTTCATAAAGTGGAATGAACAATGTTCTCCCATGCCTCCTGGAAAGTGAGCACTGGAGAAGAGCTACCAGGCTAAAACAGTGCTTTCAATGTGTGGACAACTTCCAAAGGAAATGCAGCATCTCCTTGTGTAGATGTTTTTCGTGTCCCTGACTTGGTTAATAATTTGCCAAAGATAAAAACCTCAGGGCTAAATGGATGCAGAGCTGTGGTTTTGCAATGCCTAAATTGTAGGTGTTGGGCACGCAGCCCCAAGGCTCCTGGTATAGTGAGAGGCAGGTGATCAACAAAGAATGTAGGAGAGACCCAGTGGGCTCAGTAGGGAGCCAAAAAATGTCTAAATCTGGGCTGGACAAAACCATAACTGCATTTAGAAGTGGGGGTTGATGGATCTGCAGCAGAAATCCTTTCGTGGAATGGAACAACTGTGTCAGGTCAGCCATTCTTGTCAAAAGTTGAAAAAAAAAAAAAAATCTAACATCATATTGCAGCTGAGACTACTCAACAAAACATCAGCAATGTAGAGTATTTGTGCCTTGTGAGAGGCACTTGTAAGGCTAGATGGTAGCTGATGGGAGATTCCTGAGGAACGTGGACTCTTAAGGTGCTTTTAAGCCTTTGGTTTTTCCTGCATCTCTAAGCCTTATCTCTTTCCAAGACAGGAAGCATCAATTTAAAATTCAGCTCTACTAAATAGTACCTAATATTGTTAATAAAATTATTTTAGTTTTAAAAGCCATTAGACAAGTTCATGGAAGGGAGAAAGAGGGAAATTAGTCGAGAGCTCTTGGACACATGGATCTATGCCATGACCCAGGATAGTAATCTCATTGCTCTTATGGACAAAACATAAATTTTTTAGGAAGAACTGTAGAACAAAAGAAGGATTGAAAACAATATTTGTCAGCCATGGAACAGGAAAGGCATCCCAGTGTGGAAGGGGCTTGAAAAATCATCAGAATAAGCCTAGCACTGGGAATATTAAAGTGGTAAAGAAGGAAAGAAATCCAGTGTTAAGAAGTCACACTTTAGAGACGTGTATTAAGAACATGTGCTAGGCTGTGTCTTGATAGTCCTTTCCAGGAAGAGGAGGAGAAAGACCTTGGGTCACTAGTTAATGACCAAGTGGTCATGAGCCACTGAAGGAACATGGCCATGAAAAAGGTAAATACCACCCTTGCAGTACAAAGTGAGGTATTTTGGCAGAAAGGCAAATTCTGACCTTATTCTCCAAGGAGCTGTGAGAGCTCTCCTGGAAGCTATGTACCATTACAGTTCTGGTTATCCCAGAAGACTAACTTATATGGAGAAAAGGGCAGGGAAAGGTGACAAAGAAAGGGGGAGTCCAATCCTGAGCTTGCTTTGCTTGCCCTGGCTAAGTGAGAGCTGGGAAAGAAAGTGTGTATATAGACCTAAGGGAAAATCCCATGGAGATTGAGATCTTTCATGGGAACCAACACCCACACTAAAGCAGATGGGCATAAACCAGCGAGGAAGAATTCAAGGAAGGAGCATAGAAAATTAATGGAGTCTCTAACCAACACAAAGGTTCAATGACTGGAAAGCTTCGTTTCTATTTAATCTAGAGCTGGTTTTATTTATGGAAGAGATGATGTAACATAGGTGCTTAACAGAATGACCTATTACCCACTGGGATAGGACTCTCAGTTGTTGGAAATGGTCAGGAATAAAAAATTGAAGGCAAATCACAGCGCCTCCTGCCAGCTGGTATTCGGGAACCTTACTGCCCTTGTTACACCATAAAGCGAGTGGCTAGCGTTCCATCAGCTGTGCCCTGCTCGGCTGTGTTTCAGCGAACCCTTTTGCCCTTGCGTAGTGTTTCAAATGAGCGACCCTGCGTCAGAACAGTGTTGTCAGGACCCGGTCTCAAGGAACCAATTCCCCTTCTTTTGCGTGGTTTTGTGTCTTGGAAGGTGAGACGCCTTATCAAACGTGCTTTTCACACACTGCTTTCCTCCAGTGGCCCCGTTTGTACATTCCCCACGAGGGAACGACAGGGACAGAGCCCAGACGGCAGGGCGCGGGCAGCGGGCACCGGAGAGAGCTCTACCGGGGTTCTGTGCAGCCCGGGGAGCCAGCCCCTGCTCCCAACCTGTCCACGCCTTCTGGGGCTGTCACGGCCCCTTAGAGGAGTCCGTTCCCTGCGGGCACCAGTTGGGTTTGTTGCGGTCTCGTTGTGCTGCGCTGCACTAAATGAGTCCCCGCGCCTGCAAACGCAGCACCCGCCCGACATCCCCCAGCCTGCACCGTGGCTGCCTTTTCCTTCGGCTTCTCCGTGCCCCTGGCAGGGCAGCCCCGGCTGGCCCCGCGGGCTGGGCACGGCCGCCCCGCTCGCACCTGAGCAGCTCCCGCAGGAAGAGCCGGGCAGCAGCCGCGGCCCTGCCGCATCCGCAGCAGGCCGAGCCTCGAGCCGGGCCAGGCCCGTTGGTGTAAATGATATTAACTTTAAGCCCTTCTGTTGATGGGTCAATTTAGAAGTCGATGAAACAGTAAATTGTTGGTGGAAACGTAGGCAGCTTTGTGCTTTGCCAAGCAGGTGCCTGGGGGTTTTAGTCAAGGATTGGTAAATTTACAAGAGCGCAGTGAACGTGCCCTTCCCGGGCTATTGTGAAATTCAGGGGCGAACAAAGGAGAACGTGAATATTCACACAGCCGCCTTTCAGCGTGTGGCATTGCTTCGTAATTTTAAAGCGCTGCGCTTTTTTTGTTGTTGTTGTTTTGTCTAGGAAAAAAATTACCAACACTCCTCCCCCCTGAATCAGAAAGTACCTGTTTGCGTTTTAAAGAACATGGAAATCATCCGTGAGCAACCATATAATTTGATTTGCTAAGCAATCTGCGAGGCGATTGCACATCATTTATAATGTTCATTGAGCATTTTGCTTAATTGTGTCTCTTTTTGTAAAGGAAGCACAGCCCCCTCCCGGCTGCGGCCGGCACAAGTGGCCAGATTCCCATGGACCGCAGACAACCGCCGGCCCCGCGCGGGGTTTTCCCAAGAGGAGCCGTCCCCCTACGCACGTCTGGGGGGCGAGAAAAGGGCTCAGGTACGAGCTCGCTGTCTGAAACCCCTCTGCTCAGAGCCCGCGGCTTCGGCAGGTGCTGCCCGTCCAAGCTGGCGGGTGTCCGACTCGCTTCTTGCCGGGGCTGCGCGTCCCGCGGGTGGCGAGCCCCGGGATCCGCAGGTGCGGGATGGGCCCGGCGGCAGCGATGCCGGGAGGGGCTAATTCCCTTTGCCAGCCCCAGGCCCGAGAGAGGAGTTCGGAGAGACCCGAAACCGGCACCAGAAGGAAGACCTTTCACGCACGACCTCCCTGCGGTCCGCCCCATCCCGTTCCCCCTCACATGCTTTGCCGGAGTCAGTTGCGCCTCCGCACGCCGCGGAACCTGCGCGCAGGCGGCAGCGCGGCCGAGAGGCCGTCGGGCCCCTCGGGGCACGGAGGTACCGGCCGGGCGAACGGCGTTTAGCGGGACTGGGGTGAGCCTCTCGCAGCCGGCGAACCCTCCCTGCCTTTGAGGCCCCTGCCCGGAGCGGCAGGAGAAGCCGAGCAGGGCGCGGTGGGAGCGCGGCTGGCGCTGGCAGCCCCTCCGCTCTCCGGCGGAGCGAAGCCGGCAGCCCGCCCGCCGCCCGCCCGCACCTTTTGCCTGCCGCGGCCGCCCAGCCGCACCATATAATTTGATTTTCCCCCGTGCCCGCAGATCGATTGCAGCTCATTTGATACATTCAGCGGTTCCTCGGGACGGGGAGGGGGAGAAAGGCGGGCCGGGGGAGCCGGCGGCACAAGTGTTGGGATTCCCATGGGCTGTGCCTGCTCTCCAGCTTGTCGCACTGGCACCCCGTCCCGAGCGGCCGGAGGAGGGGGGTTTGCAGACACGGTGACCTCCGCGATCTCGGTTTGAAAGAGCCTGAAAGGCGGCCCGCTATGGTGCATTACGAGCCCAGCGCCCAGGTACCGGCGCGGAGGGGAGGGCGCGCAGCCAGACCGACCCCGGCTGCAGGTGCCGCCTCCTCCGCCGGGCGGGCGAGGGCTCGGGGCCGCCCCGCCGCCTTTGTGGGGCCGCCGTCCCGCCGCGCCGCCCTCGCCCCGGTAGCGCCGCCGACGAAGAAGGGCCTTCCCCCCACCGTATTTATGAGCCTCATGTGTTGGAGGGGGAAGGGGTGGGCTCGCCGCGACCTGCTTTGCTCCCTGCGCACCCCGCGGGCCAGGCCCTGCTCCGGGAAAGCCGCCCGGGTCCCGGGCACCTGCCTCTGGGAATGCTTGGGCTACAAAGCCCGGGAATGCTGTGGGCTGGTGAGGTTCTTCTGGCCCGCGGGGAGCAAACCAGCTCCCGCAGACGTCTCTGCAAAGTGGTTTTGGGTGTCCAGTATCTGGCAGCTCAGACCTGCCTGGTGCCAGGCGTGCGGGACTCCTCGGCTCGTCTCCAAACCAGGAAAGTTGTGTAAAAGTTTATTACCGTGAAAAACACAATGCCCCAAGGTTGCACTGAACAAAGTTTGATTTCAATCATGCTTTCAGTGGTAAAATATTCCTAGAAGTTGCTCAATAAAGTGATACTTTGTATAGTGAATCGCAGTAGGGCTTTTATTTTTTTTTACCCAAAACTTTCCTGGTAAATATAATTTGCACGGATACTGGGCAAATTCTGGTCTCGTCTTTTAAAATACTCCTGCTTCCTTTCTCCATCAAACATTGCAATCCTGAATAAGTGCAGCACGCCATGGAATCCCAACAGGTGAGCTGCTGAGTTTTAAAATTTTAAGGAAAAAAAAAATCATACTCAGAATTTGCTCCATTGAGGCTTTATGGACTCCAGACTTCTTGTTTAACCAAATACTGATAGTGTGTATATGAAGATTTGAGAAGAATATTGGGTAGAGGGTGCATGGATGAATGTGGAACTCTCCTAACTTGTCTTCCTATTCCTGTGGTATGACAGCTTTGAAGGATATTGGATCAACAATAGAAGTCAGGAAAATTATGCAGTTAATATAGGAATAAGAGTTGGATGGGAAACCAAACACACCTAGGCACTTCTGAGGACCTGGGGTTTTGCCTCAGCTTTAGCTAACAGGACTGGTTATTCTGGAATATCACGTGAATTCGGAGCTACTTCACAAGAGTCTGGACTAAAAGGCAGTGTGCAGGGTGCAGATGTCGCCCCTCACCTGTGTCTCCCCTTCACCTCGGACTGCTGCCCCTTTAGCGCCACCTGTTATCCATTTTCCCTGTCCCAACTGTTGAGTGAAACGTGGCAGAAGATAGAAGCCGGGGTACCCGTGGGCTGGGGCTGCTCGGAGGCAGCGGGGTCCCGGCAGCTTCTCCCCGCCATGGGCCGGGGCGGGGCCGTGCCCCTCCCGCTGCACCCGCGGGGGCTCCGGGGGCGCGGAAAGGCGACAAGGACGAGCGCTGCCGCTTCTCACCTTGCGGCTCATCCCCCCACGGAGGGGCTGAGGAGCAACGCCCGGTGCCGTGTTCCTGCCTGGGTGCCCGAAGGGAGATGCTCTCCGCTAAGACGGCCAGGACATGGGTGTGAGAAGGTGTTCGTGGGGATCGGGGCAGACCCTTGGGAGGTGCAAAGCCCGCCAGGACCCGAACCCTCAGGCCCGGCCCGACGTGCTCAGGGCTGCAGGCGCTGGGACAGTCAGTGAGCCGGGGCTGGCATCCTGTCGCCCTAAGTACAGAGCATAGCAGGAGGCCATGCGCTTTGCAGCCCCCCAGGGGCGAGGGACTGCCCCCGCTTCACTCACCAGTTCCGGCCCCAAGAAACCTCGACGGGAAACCTATCTATCAATGGGAAGTGATTGGTGGCGGCGCACTTCTTGCCGTAGAGAAGAGGAGCATCTGTGGACTCTCAATGGTGCTGGGGGCCTGCCGCCCACGGAAGGGATCTTTACTTTCTCCTCGAGCCAGGGTCGGGCCCCATCTCTCGATGAGGCTTCACTTTACTGGGCCGGGGCGTGCTCACGGCCGAGCATCCCAGCAGAGTCAGAGCCGAGCGCGCTGCGGGTCCCTTCAATGAGAGGGTTCGCGCCCTCTCCTTATTCCCCCGCGGAGGGGCTTTGCGTGGTCCCGCGGGGTGTCGGGAGTGGGTGTTGGTGGGCCAGGCTCCTCAAGCTTCCCTGCATGGCCCCATGCCCCGCCGTATATCTGGACCATTGGCGAGTCCTGGTTCTTGTGAAGGTGGCTGCCAGCTAGACTTGTCATTGTATGTCATTGCCTCTGAGGGAAAGGTGGCTCGCCTTTTGGCGTGTCCTTCGTTGCCCCTCATCCCCTTCCCCCTTCCCCTTAACACTTGTTACTACCCTCGGTGAATAGAAATAACGAAGACTCCAGCGCTGTTCATACATTTTCATTGCTGGAGAGTGGTACAGGGAGGTGTCCTTCCCGAAAGCAAAACAGGGCCAGGTGAGACATCCGTGCTGGACACCACTTGGGTGGTGGCCCAAGCGGGGTGTCGCCCCCCAGGCTCCGCTTATACATGTTCCTGGTTTTTGCAGATTTCCTTTTGTAATGTCTTAGGCAGCCCGAGAGGAACCTTCCCGCACCTCAGATAGTTCCTTCGGGGACCGTACGCATTTCCCAAAGGCAAATGTACGAAATCGGAATTGTTCATCTGCGCCCATTACTGCCGTAGGGGCGAGGGCTGAGTTCGGCACAGGGAGGGAATCACTTCTGCCGGGTGTCGCATCGAGCGCCGAGGAATCGGGGAGCGATGTTTCATTGCCTGCGCACAGCAGCGCACAGGCAGAGCGCTAGCCGTGTCTGTCGTGGGGTTCTCCCTGCATCGCTTTCGTCTCTGGGGCACTGCTCCCAAATTTTTCAATGCTCTGCTAGGTCTGACCGGTTTCACGACAAGCTCCGAGCCCCCAACGCTTTGGAAACAGTATGTTCTCAATATATCCCTCCCCTTCCCTTTGCAACGCGCTTCATTCGCCGTCGGTCCCGACGGAGCTGCCTCTCAGGGACAGACAGACAGCAGACTGACTGCCCAGACTACCTGCCTGTGTTTTGTGGCCCGGTGGTGTCGTGCCACCTCCAAAGTGTGACATTTGCATCCTAATGCTGCAGGGTTCACCCCGGCTGCGTGGTGCTATCTTGTGCCAAAGCTGAACAGGCACCAGCAGCCCTGGGAAAGCGGGAAACACTGGCGTGGTAAATGAACTGGGTACCTCAGCCTCTCTGGGCATATATTGTTCTTGAATCATCAGGAGAGATCATCTTCTTCTCTTTCTTACCCCTTAAGACCTTCAGTTAAGGCTGTCGGGAAGATGCTCCTCCACTTCGTTAACGAGATACCCGTACCCTGTCGCCTTGTCACGCTCTCGAGCACAGGCACACACTGTGGTCAAAATGCTGCTCTGGGAGAAGGCTGGTGGCAGAGGTTTTGGGGGAAAGAGCCTGTTTGGGGCTGTTACTCCCCTTCAGGATCTGGCGGCACTTAGCCCGTCTGACCTGGGCTAAGGTGCGCTATGAGTGTGTGTGGGTCTGCGTGTCTCGAGCAGAGCAGAGCTGTCAGGGGCCACTCGACATGATTTGCTCATCGACTTTCAAGTGTCCGGCTCCAGCCAGAATGTGGCAGGAGCAAGGACTCGCACGCATCATCGCCAAGGGATGATGACCCCTTGGGCATGCAAGGGAGGAAACAGAGCCAGCTCTGTGGCCAGCAAATTCTCCCCAAATCACCTCAGTGTTGCTACGAGTTTGCTTCCTTCATTTTCCGTGTTTTGCGGTAAGTGTGGCATGGATCTGAGAGGGATGCACGGTATGTGTTGGATTTATGCTTCTGGCTGTGGTACTCTACCCGCAGCCATCATTCCCTGGCTGCACTCAAATCCATTTGCTTTGAAAAAGGAGATTCTTCTGCGCTGCGCGGGGCCAAGGTGGGGAAGGACCAGGCTCCCGTTCAGGTACGTCCCAGCGGCACAAGAGAGACCGCGAGCTGAGCCCCTGTTCCCCGGGTCTGCACAGGTGGAGCCTGGGCTGCTAGAGGTGACACGAACAGAGGCTCTGGGACCGCAGCTCGGCAGAGCAGCACAGTTGTGGGATCGCCTGTGGATGAGCTGGGGGCTCCTGGGGGCCGTGGGGTTGCAGGGGTGGCCGTGGGCTCTCCCGGACTACCCGGCCTCTCCACCCCCCACAGCAACCTCAAGGGCTGGAAGGTCCCTGCCTTCCCACCAGGGCCTCACACCAAGCTGCCGTGGGGTCGCCAAGCATTTAACCCACCCAACGCTGAGGAGGGCAAAGGAGGGACAGGGATGCTCGCAGTGTATGGAGGAAGGGACCCCCCTGGGGAGCCCCGGGGCGGGGAGGGAAAACATCTCTGTTCGTGCGATGCCGAAGCTGTGTTTGTTCTCTCAGGTGGGCCCGACTCAGCGGGACGGGGCTGCTCGGGAAGAGTGATCCGAGGGCGAGCGATGTCTCTGCCAAGCTACGGCCAGGAACGGTGAGGGGCCTCCTGGCCGCCGTGTCAGTGCCACTCGGAGCGGTCCCCACCAGGCACCGGTGGGCAGCGAGCTGGGCGGGAGCCAGCCCTGTGCCCCTGCCGCATGGAATGCCAGCAGCAGCTCTGAGAGTATGATCACGATCACAGCCCAGGGGACCGAAGGAAGGGATTATTGCCCGCACTCGACGCTCATGAGACCGCATCTAAGGCTTGCGGGTGGTTTTGGGGCAGCCGGTGCAGAAAACAGTCGTGAGGGGCGAAGGGCTGAGGCAGAGGAAGCTGGAGCAGTTGCCTGGGGTGGGAAGGCTCCCGCGGAGCGGGGCTGGCTCAGCCTGGGGCAGAGGCAGTGTCGGGGGCACCCTACAGCGCTGCGGGGGTGGGCATCCAGAAGCCTGGTTCTTGACAGAGGTGCGTGGTGAGAGATTGACGGATGGCGGCCGTGAATGGAAACAGTAGTCGGGTCGCACTCATCCCAGTCTCTCCCAAGGTCCCCGGTCCCGCCCCGCGGGTGGACGTGAACGGGGAACAGCGTTGCCGTTGCATCGCCCCTCCAACGGGACATTCCCTTTGCTTCCCCTTTCCGGGACGGTGGGAGCAGCCCCACGGCCACGCGTGGGCGCGTTCCTGACTTCGCGCAGAGGTCTCCGCCTTCCCTTCTCGTTTTTTTCGCGTGCTCCCGTCTTCAGGCCGGACCTTCCAAGAAGTGGTTCTTGCAAAGCTCTTTGTTCTCTCCCGTGACTCACGCGTTTCCCTGTCGTTATCGCGGCGATGTCAGCGGCTTTGAAGTCGAGTCATTTATTACCTCCCCGGAGCTGGCCCTGTCTTGCTCTGCTGATAGACCCGGGTACGTTTCCACGCAGAGTTTGATCTCTGCCCGCGCTGGTGGCATGCTGGAAAGTGACTTTCGATAAACCTCGACAGACTCTGTCGGACAAACTACTGCAGCGCTAATGACAGAGATAATCCTCTCCTAATCTGGCGGGTAATCTATTTCACTCCAGTGAGAATTTTTAAGGCTTTAATCAGTGAGAGTCTGTTAGGGAATTATTAACAGAGCCTCCGCTGGGCGAGCTCGTCCGGAGAGGGGCAATGGGAGTGGGAAAAGGGAGAACGCGACGGGGACCGATGAGGTCAAAATCGATGCACGGCCGGGCGCAAGAGCTGACGTGATGTATTTTGATGTTGTGATAGAATTGCCTTCGGTTCGAACGCCACGAAAGAACCCGCGCCATCGATTCCCCCTATGCCCGCTCTGACAGCAGCTCTGCTGGCGAGGGAGACTGGCAGTCCCGGGGGAGCGGGAAAAGCGCCGGGGGTAAGACGCGCAGGGATGACGCTTCCCGGTGCGGAGAGCGAGGCTGTGTCAAGGCCCAGAGGCGCGTTTCGGTGGCGGC
>VZSR01001283.1:12815856-12919719 GCA_013398615.1 Brachypodius melanocephalos | reverse complement strand
GGCTGGAGGCTCGGCCCGACGCCGCAGGTGCTGATTTTCCCGTGGCATCCGCGGCTCAGCCCCGACGGCTCAGCCCCCGGCAGAGTCCCAGATGCCCAGCTCGGCCCGCGGCCGGAGCAGAGCTGTCCCCGCGCGGTGCCCAGGCGGATGGGAACGGCCCGGGTGAGCCAAGGTATAATTATAACTCATCATATACTGTACATCTCTCCCTCTCCTTTTTTTTTTTTTTTTCCTTCCAAAACTGCCGCAAAGTGGGAGCAATATGTTGCATGCATGCTAATTGCATTAACCTAGTTAAACACATTTAGTTCCCTAGAGCGGATGGCATGGATCTATTCCAATAGCAATTAGAGGAGCTACTTACACACATAAACACGCCGAGGCTGGGCTGGGGGCTGAGTAGAGGTGTCATTGCTTATTTATTTGCTCACTTTTCGTGCGATTCCCAGTTGCGGCGGGGCTGACCGGCTGCAAGCCTCGCCCCGTCCGGCAGCAGGCGGGAGGCGGGCGGCACCGGTGTCATTGAACTTAAACGGGGCTCTTGGAGAGAGAAAGAGCCGACCTATAATTCGATCTTGTCCTGTATTAGGACCTCATTAAACACAGAAAGTCGCTTTTTCACAAATGCTTCCATCAGGCATGTAATCTCATTACACTCATTAGAAAGTCAAATGTTAGTCAGACTTCAGTTTAATTATAAGTTATGGAAGTGTTGTACCGTTTCCTTCTGTGTATAGCCTCGTTCGTCTCAATTGGCTTTGGTGATGCGATCTTCCACAATTAAAACACTACAATCATTGTTATGTGGCACCTTTTCTTTGGCGTGCCACTTTTTTGTGATTCAATGCTTCAACACATCCTTTAGTATGGTGCAGATGAAGCGGAAGAGCCGCCCTTCGCATGTAAAGCACCAGGGTCTCTATCTTGTCACTCTCCCGTCTTGACTTGGCAAGTCCCTTTAAACGCAATCTTCAAAGAGACTGACAGCTCCTTTTGACTGACTCATCATCCATTCACCCCAGCGCCGCGTTCCTGCGACAAAATCCGCCGCACAGGGCAGGAGGGAACCGCCTGTTCAGGTCTCCCGGCCCAGAGGGACCCGGCGGGACCCGGCGGCTCCCGCAACGCCGGCTCGCAGCTTTTGCGGCAGCTTTGAGGGGTTTGCTGGTGGGGAGCACGACTCGGCGCAGTACGGACCAACGTGGGGAAGGCGTGACTGACAGCCACGCAACCCCGGTTCCCGGCCACCTGCCCCCACCTCCCTGCGGCCGTGAGCTGCACCCTCTAGCGCTGCCCCTCGAGGCCCCGTGGACAGTGGCTCCCCGCCTCCTTGCCCCGCTCCCAGAGCCCCCGCTGCACTCCTGAAACCCCGCACCGGCTCCGGTGGGGCCGGCCCTCTGCGCCCGCATTGCCCCGACGGCGCCCCGGGGGGAAGGGGGGAGCCCTGCCCGGGCGCCGGGACTGTCCCGCCTCCCTCCGCCGCTGCCGCAGCCCCGCATCCCCGCGGGAGCTGGAAAGCAGGGTAGAAGAGAACAAAAGGGGGGGAAATCCCCAGCCCCGCTTGGGGTAGGAGGGAGTGTCAGAGGCACTTGCAGGCAGTTTGCTTCCCGCAGTCTCACAGGAGGGAGGTGCGGATTCTAGGTGTGCGGGCTGATGCTGTGCTTCCGGAACCAGCATCCCTCGGGATGCCTCAGGTGTAAAGACAATTACCGAAACTGACAATCCTCGATTAAAAAAAAACAAACCCAAAACCAAAAAAAATATCCCTAAACCCCAACAACAAAAAAAAAACCAACCCGGAAAACCAAAACAACAAACAACCCCCAAAAAACAAGTCCCCCACCCAAAGGAAAGGAAGCATCAGATCGCTCGCCTGCACAGCCAGCAAAGGGATGGCAAGGCGTGCGTGACTTCTCGGTAGAGCTGTGCGCAGGCAGGGGCTGCGGTGGGCACTGTGAACCCGTCCCGCCGCGGTTCCCAGGGCCTCTCATCTGCCGGCAGTCGGGTGAGCGCCCTGCGAGACGCGGGGCGTGAAGCCTCCCGAGCCCGGGATCTCATCCCTCTTTCATTCACGCATCTCTCGCTGGCACCGAGTACCAGCTGCGAGGTCGAACAAACACCAGTTGAGTGTCCCCTGGTAAACCTCCCGCTTTCCAAAGCATCCCGCAGCCGGTGGGAATGGTCCTAAATAACTCCACAACAAACCGCGCTGCCGAGACCTGGAAGCGTGGGCGGGAGGCGATTCCCACGACGGGGCCGGGGTCTGGCCAACAGGTGCTCGGGTTTGGCGGAGGGCGCCGGGGGAGCCCGGGGAGGCAGAGCCTCCGCTGCCAGAAAGCAGCCTGCTCCGGCGCCTCCGGCTTTACATGGCGTGGAAGCCGCAAACAATCGCAATGATATCTTTATTGCTAGGTTCATGTCCTGGGCTATAACATATCAATCCCTGTCGTGGTTCTCTCGGATGCACCTGGTATTTCAAACTTGTTCTTTTTGTGCTTCTGGGTCCTGGACTGCAGCTGCCTAAAGCGAGCAAAGAGAGAGGCCCTTACAATGTGTCCAAGACGTGTTGGCATGGTTTGCTTGTCTTTAATGTACCATTAACTATTGTCTTTACACAATATGGGAACTGTAAAGCATGACATGTGTTATAATAAAACACATTTTCAACGATACACTTGGACTCGGCGCTGGGATGCAAGCAAACAAACAGGCCCAAATCTTGTTTTGTCTTCCTCGCTAAGCCTACTGGCAATTAAACTTAAGACCACTGCTTTCCCCTGATCAGCCAATTAAATTTTATGTCTCCTAATTTTTCACATAGAAAAAAAGTCTCGGTGCCGGCCCCTAAAGACATTGATTTTCTTGCTATCACCTGGCGCTCAGACCTTAGTTCCATTTATCAAGAAGGAAAACGTCAGGCGTTGCATAAAGTGACTCTGTTACCATAAGGCTCTCACCATCCTGCCCTATTGTTTTCCCTTGTTAATAACTCATTACCAGGATTTAACAAATCAACCATTACATATGTTTTGTGTCTCCATATTTTGATCCGTACGATTAAGCAGATGTTGCGATTGAAAATTGAAAAGTCCAAGGCTACTCTCGTCTGAAAGAAAGAGGGCAGCCTCAAACAACGAGCTAACAATGAGATTCAGAAGATCTTCAGAAAAACATTTACGACCAATAAACAGACTCCAACCTGCTCCATTTCAACCATTGTGCGCCTTAGGAGAATAATTAAGTTGAATAGGAAGAGGTCCGCGGGGTTTTCAATGCCAAGCCCACAGGTGCGGGGTGGCACGATGAATGATCCGCCTGATTTTTGCCAGGCTCAAGGGCCCTTCTCCTGGCCGGGCGAGCAGATACGAAATATTGTCATTTCTTTTAATTCACAGCGTTACTCTCAGGGCGAACAAAGGGGCGGGGAATGAATGGCTCCGGCTGCAGGCAAGGCGCGCCCGGCCGCCGCTGGCCTCTCCGGAGACCGCCCGGCGGGGACGAGCGCGCCGCCGCCGCGCCCGGGCCCCGTCCCGGCGGGCTCGTGGGGGTGTCCGTGCCCCCCGCGCCGCCGCGCGCCCCCCGCGCCGCTCCCCTCGCGCGGCCGCCCCGGCCCCGCGCCGCCCCCGCGCCCCGCGCCGCCGCGCGCCTCGCCGCGGGCCGGACCCCGCGCGGGCGCACGTGCGCTCCGCCGCTCCCCGCGCCGCCGCCGCGGCCGGGAGGGGGCGGGCGGGGCGGCCCCGGGCCGGGGGCGGCTCCCGGCCGCAGCCCCCGGTGCGGACCCGCCGCCGTCGGGGCTCCGGCGAGCGGCAGCGGGCGGCAGCAGCGGGGCTCTCCCGCCCGCCGGCCCGCGTTGCGCATGGAGGTCTCCAAGAGGGGGCCCGTATGCCAGGCGACTCCGCGGGCGAGGGCGGCGCCGCCCCTGTGCGGTGGCCGCGCCGGGGGCGGCCCCGGGGGGAGCCCCGCGAGGAGCCGTCGCCTCGCGCCGAGGGGCCACGTCTGGCAGCGGCCACGCCGGAAGGAGCGGGGCTCCCCCCGGGCGGCCCCTGGGGCGGTGGCGCCGGCTCCGGAGGCAGCGCTCCACTCTGCGTCTGCGGGCGCAGTACCCGACCGGGCGGCCGGGGCCGGCACCCGGGGGACCTACGGGAGCTTCCGCCCCCTGCCCTCCCCGGTGCCTGCGCCCCCAGCCTCCGCCTGCCGTCCCGGATCGGCGCAGACCCCGCTTTCCCCCTGCACCTGCTCTGCGCAATCCGGAACGCCGAGCGGCTTGGAGAAGGCAGGGGAGGCCCGGTCCCCCCGCGTCAGCCCCGCTATGGCGCCCCGCAGGACAGTATCGGGGTGCCAAGAGGCTCTTTCCCGGCCCTGCCCGGCTCCTCCCAGACGGACGGTGGCCGCCCCGGTCCCCCTGATCCTCGCCGCCCCCGGATTTCCAGTTGGAACGGCGCGGACCGAGCCTCCGGCCCCGCCGGGCGGAGGCTGTCCGCTCCCCGAGGACTGGAAACGCGGCAGGGTCGCACGGGCGGGAGCATCCGCCGCCAGCGCCCCGCGCCCCGGCGGGGCAGCGAGCCCTCTGCCGTCCCGAGGCGCGGGGAGAGGACCGGGCGGAGGGCATTCCTTGGTGCAGGAACTCCGCACCCCTGGGGCGGATGAAGGCGGCTTCCCGTTGTGGGAAATACCTCAGCCAAGCGCTCCGACGGCTGCACAGGCCGCCGAGTTCACCGTGGGCCGGAACCGATTCAGAGCGGCCGCTCGCCGCCCCAGCCTCCCGCGCTCCGGCCCTGAGCAGAAAGATGTCCCGGGCAAGAGCCACGGCTCGGACCTTGGCGGACGGCTCCCCAGAAGATGGAGGGCGGGGGAGCCCCCGGGCGGGGTGGGCACCCCCGACGGCGCCGACCCCACTGGGGCGATACCACGGGTAGCTGCCCCTTGCCTCTGAAGCGAGAAGCGGCTCGAGGCGCGTTGGGGCGAGTGGGGAGAGCCCCTGTAGCCTCAAACGGCTCGGAGAGCCTCTCTTGTGCCTGACCGCCGCCGGTGGGCTCGGAATGGCAGTTTTGGGAAACAGGGGAAAACACGGTGCTTTCGGGACATGTCTGGACCGATCGTGCCCGCCGGCGTGGGGAGAACGGGGTTGGGGATACGCGGAGCACTGCGGCCCCCCCTCGGCGGAGCACAGCCCGCGACACTGACCTTCCCGCGGGGGGGATCGGGACGCGCCTTTCACGGAATTAGCCGCACAAACGTCTCTCTATAACTTTTGCTCCCCCCCACCGCCCGGACACACCGCACCCGCTCCGCAGCCAGCCCGTCCCGTCCCGTCCCGTCCCCGACGGCTCTCCCCGTGCCCTGCCCCGACAATGCGTGAAATGCATCACTGTCACTGGGCGCGGGTGACAGATGAGGCGAAGGCGCGGACCCCTCGCCAAGGTCAAGTTGAAGATGCCGGTGGCGGTGCGGTCGCCGCCGGCTGAAGCTGAACAAGGCCCTCGCGGGGGCCCTTTCCGACGTTGTATTTCTGCCTCCCCCGCTTCCCCTTTGCCAGTCCTTTCTCCGGGGACCTGCGGGGCCGAGGCGCGGTCTCAGTGACCGGGGTGCTGCCGCTCGGTGCTGCACGGTGGGGGGGGGGGGCGGTGGTGGCGCGGAATGCCGGAGCTCCGGGCCCTGGGGGTCCGGGTCGAGCGCAGCCGGGCCGTGCCGGGCTGGGCCGGGGCGCGGAGCTCCGGTTGCGGTCACAAGAGCGGTCACCGCCTTGAAATAAACTGCAAAACGCTTCGGGGTGAGTTTTACCCCGCGTTCAGCAAAAGTTTTCCAAACGGAGTCTGGTTAAACAAACACTTCGCCCTGCTCCCGGCTCCCTCTCTCCCTTGCCCTGTGATGATTGATATTTTTTATTCAGCCAACTTTTATTTACCTTGCAAAAATGTTGGGGACAAATGTGATAAATTACAGATATGCAAATTTCTTTGAATGGCGTTGTAAGTGTGTCTCGCTGGAGCTGAATAAGTCCTTGCAAGTCGGTCTGCGCGCACTCAGGACCCCAGGGAGCTGATCAAAGCACCCTTTCTCTTTCATCCCCAGTATTCTCCTCCAAACTATTTCGATACAATATGTTTCCATGATGCACTTAATGTGCTAGGGACACAGAACTCATTACAACCTAGCTAGTTCTGCCGACCCCTTTGTTCAGAGGCATAAAGTTAAAAAAAAAAGGAGGGGTGGAGGGGGGGAGCGCTGCTAGTTGCCAGCTTTCTGAAATGTTAAAGCATGCGTCATTTTTCACCAGGTCTCGTCTTGATATCCTCAAAAGACAAACTATGAAACCGGCCTCAGCCCTTTCTGGCATTAATTACACTGCTGTCCAGCCGATCTGTTTTTCCTATTATATGCATTTCTCAGCAGGGATTTTTTTTTTTTTCGCAAGACTAATGCAGCTGCAAGTCGAAGTATGAATACGTTGTATCCGTATAGAAAAAAAAATAAGTGGAAAGGCTGAAAAAGATGTCAAAGTCAATGCTGATTTTTTTCTT
This sequence comes from Brachypodius melanocephalos, assembly GCA_013398615.1. NCBI lineage: Eukaryota > Metazoa > Chordata > Aves > Passeriformes > Pycnonotidae > Brachypodius > Brachypodius melanocephalos. Next base: position 12,913,198 of record VZSR01001283.1, on the reverse strand, counting down.
GCTTGCCCCACGTTTGAGACAGTGGCTTTGAAAAAGGGTTTTGAATCACCCTGTTATGTTAACTGGTTTTGCCTCGAATTATAAGCTTCCTAGAAGGGAAAAATCTCAGCCGGAGGCTGCTGAAAGCAGGTTACTTGTTTATTGAATGCCGATGCGCCCAACAAATCTTTTTTTTTTCTTTTTCTCCAGAGGAACGCTTCAAACTATTTGAGGAAATCACTGAAAATCAGAAGCCCCGAGTTCAGGGCGAACCATTTCAAACCCATGGCGAGGTGGCGGCTGTTTAGGGAAATGACTCCAGCGGGATGACAGTAAGAAATAAACTCTATTTCAGCGGATGGCGCGTTTGTTTACGGGGTTGATTGGTTGACGGAAATGGCTGGCAGCCAGTTCTGGGAAAGATTCCAGACCTGACTCCGATTAACCCTCTCTGGTGAAACTCTGCTGGAAACCAACTCACCAGCAATTGCCATTAATCTACTTACTAATTAAGCCAATTCATTTCTAAAGGAGAAAAATTCCTTTCTTTGGCCAAACTGATGGGAGGAAATTTGAAAGAAGCGCCAAACTGTGTAACTGTAATTCAGCCAAGGACTGCTAAAACAAGGTGTTGATATATAGCTGGAGATTTAAAACAAGTTTCTAGGGCAACAATCCTTTGGAGACGGTGGTATATAGTGCATAGTAGATGAAGCTCGAATAATGGTGGACTGCAGTGTGCAATTGTACGGACATTGGTTGGAAGCAGGACTGCTTTTCCCAATTAAGCCGCTCAAGGCTTTTACTCCTAATAATTTATCTGTCCCGTTTTAACGTTTCAGCCTTGGTTGACAGCTACAAAGAGCATCTGTGCCGGACCCAGGGAACATGGTCATAGAATCATAGAAAACACTGTATGGGAAGGGACCCACAAAGGTCATAGAAGTCCGACTCCTGCCTCTGAACAAGACAACCCCCAAATCACATCATGTGCCTGACACCATTGTCCAAACGCTTCTTGAACTCTGGCAGGCTTGGTGCCGTGACCACTGCCTTCCTTGGCTGCGGAACTTGACTTCCAACTTCTGCGTGGCGTCGGCGAGGCCTTTCCATCTTTCCTCGCTTCAGGGTCTGGATCAGCCCAAGGAGACACAGGGACACACCGTGCCCTGGCAGTACTCTGTGCCCGCGGGACCTGCCAGGGGTTCTCACGGCACCGTGGCGTCCCTCCAAGGCTCTCAGTGATACTGAGGCATCACTTTTAGGCGAGCAGCGTTTAGCTCGGTCTGGGCGAGGGAAGATGAGTCGGCCGAGGCCGCGGTGAGCTGGTCCGGAGGGCGAGGTGTTCTTTTCAGAGCAAGCCGCCACCTCCTGCGCTGCTAGCAGCAGAGCACCTGCAAGGTGAGGAGTAGAGGTCATGAGGGAGAGCTTCAGGCTTCGACTCGGCACCTGCAGGAAAAGGAGCGGCCCCCTGCTCCCTGCCCTGTTTGTTAGCCCTGCAGCCAGTATCCCTGCCCGCCCCCGCCCTCGGGGCCTGCTTCGAGCACAGTCAAGGGCACCCGCCGTCCCGGGCAGACCCGGGTCCTCTTCACCCTTCGCTTTTCCTCCGAAACAGCCGCGCCCTCCCGCTATTCTCTGCCCCGTACCTTTCTCTGTCCCGCACCGCTCGCAGAGCGGCCTCGCCACTGCCCCGCGTCTGGTCCCTTCCGTGCCCCAGTGACCAGCAGCGCCGACATTCCCAAAGCAGTGCTGGGGCCTGTGACAGGCATAGAGCGGGGAAGGGAAGGTGCTCAGCCTCAGGCCACGGCGCTCCTCCTGACCCGCGCCCCCCGCGCCCCGAAACACCGAGCTGGGCGCATTAGGGGCGCAGCCCCGCGGCGTATGGCGTGAGAGACGGCACACTGAAGGAAGAATAGTTTTAAATCAGTGCAACCGAGCCTTCCTCTTTCGTTGCTGTTGTGTTTCGTTTGCTTTGGTTTTGTTTCATTTCAGGTGCGGGCAATCGCAAGAGGAACAAATTAAGCGTTCGTCGGAGCCGTCTCCGGACAAGGCGGCGGTGGTCAAAGCGCTCGGCGGGAGGTAGGAGGATGCTGAGCCCTGGACACGAACAATCCACCCTCCCAGAAGGCAGCAACCTCGTGTCATTGCACTAAAATGACAAGATCTCATGAAATACACGGTACCACCAAGTGATGACAGCAGAACTATGGACGCAAGCTGGAGAGGAATGGGGAAACATTTCCTCCAGCAGCTGATGGCAAAACTTAGCAGGTGCTGTAGGTAATGCGCTATCCTTTCGTTTCTTAAGCAAACACTCAACTTCTTCATTTAAATCTCTCTCTGAGATCATAAAAAATAGGATGCAATATCCTAAAAAGACTAATGACATTTCACAGGTAATGCAATTTAGAAAGAAACACTTCCATGTTTTCTTTTCCAACAATGTGCATTTTTGTAAACTGCTATAAATTGCAATTCAAAAGCCCTGATCTCGCCATCCCCAATCATTTTTTATACTGATCAAATGAATGCAGATACTCCCATTTGGGAGGGGCGACATGACATTTCACTTGGCAGTTCTAAACAGGTCACAGACCTTTCACAGACCCTAAGGCAGTGGGAGGGAGCTCTTTACGAAACCGTGTAACCAAATCAAACCAATGGTTACCCCTTTTCAATACCATTGGAATGGTTTGCACAATGCTATTCACATAGCAGCAGAGAAACTGAAAGGATGGTCATCCAATGGAAATTTCTTTTCTTTTGTTTAAACTTGTGGAGCTGCAAAAAAAACAAAAACAAAAAAAACCCCAAAACCCAACCAAAACTGGAAAACAATTACTTTTTGTATGACAAGAAGCTAAACACTTCTACGTACAGCAGTACGTGTACACCAGGGCCTTCAGTGTGCCTGGATGTTTATACAGATATAGTCACACATCTGTGTGTGGGGATGTACATTTATTGGAGATGTTGCTTTGTTTGAAGCCATAGGCACAAAGACACAACATGGCTGCCCTGGAGATGACCTATTGCTTTCAAGTTGCTTGAACACATCAGAATTTCTATTGTTGAGGTTGATTAATTGAAACTGATAAGTTACCATGAATAAAGATTGTTTTTCTGTTTAATGTGGTGGGCCTGATTTGGTAAATGCTTCATTCATGTAGCCTTGCAGTGCAGCATATGGGCAAGATTCATTCAGTATCACAAACATATACAATTTATTATGCCTGTATGGTCACAACCAAAAGGCCTTTCTATTTTAATGACAAAGTCTGAATGAAAAATTCCATTTAAAGAGTCACTAACATTAAGTGCGGCTTTGTAATTTATTCCTGTTGCCGGCTGCCGGGGAATCGAGCCCCTGAAAAAGCGAAGGCGCAGCGGGCAGGGCCAGCTCCGCGGCCGAGCGGCGGCTCCTGGCAGGCCTGGCCGCCCCACGCGTGTGGGGGACGCTCCTCGTGTCACACGCTGCTGATAAACTTATCGCCGTCGTGTCGCGGCACCAGCAGCGCCTCCGCGCGCTGCGCTGGACGGGGCGGACGAGGGACCCGCCACGGCCTCCAGCGCCTCCTCTCCGGGCAAACCCACGAACGCCTCTGCCCGGAGCAGGAGGTGCCCGTGCCCACCCGGGCGTGCCCGGAGGAGCCGCACGCCGAGGCCGCGGTGCCCTCCCCGCGCCCCGCCTGCGCTCGGGCATCCCGGGCTCTCCCATCCCCAAGGGGCGCACTCCAGGGAGGGCAGCGGGATGCCCGTGGGTGCTCAGTGTGTCCTGCCGGGTGTTCTCCCCGGCCGTGGGTGCCACTGCGGAGGCGGTGACATGGAAAGGACACGGGAGAAACAAAAGGCTCCGTCTCCAGGGGACAGGCTCTCCCAGAGGGTTCAGTTGATGCTCAAGAATGAAGTTAAGCCCCAGTGTAGCCAAGGGGATCTTTCCTTCAACCCTTTATAGCCTAACCTTTCTCCATCTCTTGCTGGCTAACCACTGGTCTAAAAGTTTTCAACACAGATCATTTTCAGCCTTGACCTCACTTCTGCTTAAAAAGCCCGAGTCCTTTTCTGCATGATCCATTCCCAAGTGAAACAGGTCAAAACAGAAACAAAACCTCACCCAACAAGAGAAAAAAGATCAAACTTGAAATGAAGATGTGAGGAAGACATGTCAGGAACTACTGTGTGGCACAAGACACAACATTGCAGTCGATGTAGGGGGTTTGGTCTTGTTCCTGTCTGTTTGAGGAGATTTGTAAAGCAACATTTCACAAAATCAGCATGTTTGTCAGACAAAGTAGAGGTTCTGCAATATCACAAATAAGCAATTAATTATGGGGGTGAAATTTATGAAAAATCCCTTGAAAGAGTCCTTTCAAGCATGTTTTTAAAAAATATGACCTCTTAACCTCTTCCTTCTCGATTGACAGAGTAATTTGAAACAGAAACAATGTAATCTATCAAAATAAGTTGTGTTACTTCTGTAAATCAGATATTTATGTTTGAGCTTTCTCCTACTGACAAGCTGTGAAGGCCCACTGTTATTCCAAGGCTTTATATCTGAGATTCTTGTCTTTTCTGCTCATTAAGAGTCCGTCTATAGATTACAAAGTCAATAGATGCAAACACCAGACTGTGAGAAAACTCTCCCTGAGTACATAAAAATCAACAGCACTGGATGCTATACAATGGAAAGCATAGATGTTTGTAGGTGTTCGGTTTTATCATCTTTAAACAAGGAATAGAGTAAATATTGTGGCAAAACTTCACCTTCCAGTGTTGCACACTTCCTTCTGCCATTCCTAAAGGTGGATCTCTCTGCAGCATCATTTTGAAATGGAATATAATATATATAAGTTTAAATGAAAGATAGTTTACAACTGTTTTGAGTTTTCTACCCATAGCTACAGTGCTGATTACGAATCCAACTGGCAGGTAGCGGGCCTGGACAGAGTGACTTTACAGCTACTTTTATGGATTATCCTGTAAAAGTATGACAGAATGTAGTGGAGCTCTTTCCCATCACTAAAAGTCTGAAGGATCCTGGGCCCTGAACAGGCTCCTTCAGCTCTCCAGAGGTGCTTTGAGGGGCAGATTTTCAGAACTTCCTCGGCTATTGAGTCCAAGTTACTCTATGTGCATTTTTAAAAAATATGTGCATTCTCGATATTCCTTTGTGCTCGCACTTCAAAATGAGACTAAAGTAAAAAATATCCACAGACAAAACTCTCACCTTCAGCCCAAACCACACGAAGGGGAAATGATCTACGAAGAAGCTGAAGCACTGAATCCGATGGATTTTGCCAAGCTATTAATAATCGAATATTACTGTCAATAACACTCTTTTAAATATCTACAAGCAATGTTTGGGGCCACCCTCAGAAGCTGGCAAAACCCCAAAGTGTTTTCCCAAGCTTCCCGCGGGTACCAGCAGCTCTGCGGCGGGCACAGCTGGAGAGGAGCGGGCCGGGGCTGCCCGCCCGCCGCCGTGGCCGCGCTGTGGCCCGCGGGCGAGGAGCGGCTCCGCGGGGCTGAGCGGCCGGGCCGGGCCCCAGGGCTGGGATGGCAACGGGGTTGGAGGGGGGACGCAGCCTACGAGTGTCTTCTTCCCCCTGCTGCCAATGTCTCTCACCATACCTTTGCGACAGCTCAGGTTTCGGTGTTGAAATATTCAGAGCAAGGTGCAATCAACACTTGGCGTTTTGCCCAGCAGCAGGGTAGACCTGGCGTCTTCCCTGACACGAAGTTAACTTTGAGACGGGAGGGAGGTAGAAAACTTTAAGAGCTTTACAGTTGGCATCTCATTTATCTCTGCTGAATTAACTTTTCCTGCTTCTACTATTGTCATGCACCTCCCACTCAGGTGTATTGTGCTTTTCCACTTCACCGCTACACCCAGCAGTGACTCCTCGGAGCCCTGAAGGAGCCTCCTCCACAGCAGAGCTTTACACCTGGGTGCGTGTGCCAGCAAGGCTGTGCTCACTGCTTGTATTTGTAACTACTTTACAAAAGCAGCAAAGAATTGAGAAAGTTCTACTTGAAGGAAAAAAAAAAAAAAGAAAAAAAGTCTATAGATAAGGTGGGGGCAGGTGTACAAGCTGGAACTTGTCTAAGATAAAGGGGTGTAATATGTTTCCTAAGCATTTATAAAATATTCTGTTTTGCAGAATGATGTTAACTTAGCATATTATCTTCTCCTTTACCTTTAAAAGGTTCTACATACTACACTTAAAATAAAAATATATTTGTATGGAAATAAATAACCTATATTGAAGCTCATAGAGTCACAATTATTTTTGCTATAAATCCAATTGTATTATTAAACTTGTATGTGGAGATAGACAATTGGGGGAAGTGATGCATCATTTGAATCCTAAATTCAGGAACTTCAAGAATAGATAAAAGAAACAGTTCACTTCCTAAAAAGTACTTGTTTTATATTATCATACATTCCTAAGTCTCTGTTTTTTCATGTCTTTCCTTAAGTAATTATTTATTTCATTAAACATCAGCAAACTTATTCACAGAAAAAAAAACCCTTATGCATTAAAACATTGTTATTTTCTTGTTTTAGGAATAATTTCCCAAGCTGAAAAAATTCTAAACAATTAACATATCTGAGATTTGCTGCAATTAATTCTACTACAATTAATTGGTATACAGAATTCTCTGGATTTATCCATGGGATTTATCTGGATACAATCAAGAGATGATTTCACTGATGCTTTGACATGAAGCACTGAACCTGTTTTTACTTCCACACTGTTTGTGAGTGTCACTGAGGTGATGCATTTCACCCTTTTAGAAAGGAAATCCACATAAATTCATTAAGTGAAAAGTTCTGAACTGATTTCCATAAGCTAACAGCTTGCAATAAAATCAGTCAAGGATATTTTAAATAGGAATCATACACCCGAAGCATTCCTTTATGTTTGCATCAGTTATGAAAGCTTTGGTATCTTGAAAAGAAATTCTAGTTTGTCATTCTTGACATAAAACTGATAATTTTACAATCAAGTACCTTTGTACCATTCTTTTCTGAAACTGGGCTATCAGTGTTTTAATATATTTCTTTGAAATGTTGGAACATGCTATTTTCAATTTGGAGCTTTTCAGAGTTTTCCTTCCTGAACATTTGATCAGATGATATGAAGCAAAATCCTTCTGTTATTGGAAGAGTAAATCCTTGCCTTGTTTTTGAACTACCTACTGTGCTTAATAGTTTAAAAATCTTATTTCAATAACCTCTGTTTTCTATCTGGTACTTATTTATTACCACTGTTTTTTTTGTTTGTTTGTTTGTTTGTTTGTTTTTTAGGGTAGGTTGTCTCTCTGTTACTATAGGTACACAAACCCACAAATTGGAGACTGGAAATGCTGAGAAACCTTTTCCTCATCCTCAGCTCACACTTATCACAGACAGTTCCAGATAACTTGCTTCTTTTGGTGTGTGCTTATGTATACATTTATCTGGTGTGTGACTCCTGAAACTCTCCAGGGAAAGCTGCTGCAGTCAATATTGAATAAAGACTCTGGGACTGTGCTCATGTGTCAAGATGTCAGCATTGACAGAGGTAGAAATGAGAGATTTTGCAAAGAAACCCCTTTGAGCACTTGAATTCTGCCCATACTCTATATACTATGATAGCTGAATGTTCAAAGTCTTCACAGAAAGTCTGTGGCAATAATCCCATGAGAGGGGAAAGCAAAGTATTTTGCAAGTGTGTCTTGTGATTAATGCTAGGTAGGTCAATACGTAAACTTGGGAAGAGGTGAGAAGGAGGGCTGTTTCTCCCTTGAAAATTGTTCATTTTCTTAGTACTTTTTGTTCATTCCACCATTCATGATGCGAGGTTATAGGGATACCAAAGAGAAAATCTGTATGTGCAAATAGTTTGGATGCCTTCCAATAATTTACTTGGATATGGAAGCAGGGATTAGTCTGGTTACTACAGAATATTCAGCACAGTTTATCAGCAGTCAAGAAGAGACTTTGCAGGGCAAAAGAGTAACTGAAAATATTAAGGATTCCTTCAGAATATCCCATATGCTCTTTGAGGGGAAACTGTAGGGCAGACATCAGCCAGTGGGACAAGTCTCTAAACAGAATGATGTTACATAGCACTGGTAATTAGATCAATTATTTCTGTATAGCTTCAATTATACATGCAGACATTGCACTCTACAGCCTAATCAACTATTCATGAGAATGTTATCAAGCCTTGTGCAGAAGCCAAAATATGACTATATATCAGAGGAGTCTTGTTGAGTCACAGTTTTCCATATACTCCTTCAAATAGCTGAAATGATGAGTTTATTGTAACTGCTTTTCATTAATATTAAAGTATTAAGTTTAGGCTTGCTCTAAAGAAAATTAATGAAGTATCTATTTCTAAGATTTTTTCTAGTTAAGAGAATATTTTCTTTTCAGTTAAACTGATAATGTAGTGAATATTCTTGTTTGACTAACTAACACATTTTTTTTTTCCTTTCCAAAATTCTGAAAACAAAACATGCTACAACCATGTACCAGACAAGCTGATTTTGCTATGGAAGGAATTGCTGAAGTATTTCAGAAATAGGAATATTCCCACATTATTTTCCTTTACGCTCCACATTGCCCCAGGGAAGGTAGCAACAATTCTTTCAAATCATCAGAAAAACACGACACCCTTGTTGCTGAAAGTGTAGTTTCTTTTTAACTGAATCTAGCTGGTAGTCTTTCAGTATCTAAAAAACACCAAAACAAACAAAAAATACCACCAAACACAAACATTTTTTGTAATACAACCAATATTCAGTAAGAATGATAGGTCTGAAGAAATAAACCAAGTCTATACTACAATTTTGTAATCTGAAACATGCTCTTGCTAAAAGAGAGTGGAGAACATTTCCCATCCATTTTTGATCATAATGAAATGCAGTTGCATTTAAGTTTCTCTGTGCTTTTCTTGGAGACCTATAGCTTCCCTCTTCCCCTGAGACTTTAGTAAGGAAGACTCTGGAGAATGCTAAATGACATTTGGAACCTAGATATGGGATGGAATCACAGACTGCACTTGCAAAAGCAAAGAATCATAAGCTGTGTTATGCCTGGCTTTTTTCTGTTCATCATCTGTGAAAAACTCAGGTGGAAATTACTGTGGGATGGTGGTAGAAAGAAGGCAATGGCCAAACCATATCAATCTCAAAAGCGAGCAGCTTGCTAAATGTATTAGAGGTTGAAGAAGGGAGCAAAAGAAGGAAGACAGTTCAGAAGTCCTTTCACATAGATGAGAGAACAAATGATCCAACATTTGGCTCAAATTCCCAGAACCATTAGCAATCACCAAGACATGTTAGTTAAAGTGTCTAACTGGACTAGTTTGTGCTTAGAAGGTATTTGCAAGGCTTATGCATTTATTAGACAGCCTCTGTAGAGAGAAGGAAACCTGTGTGAAGCCACTGAAGCAATCAGACTTTCATTTGTGTATCACAAACCTCATTCACAATGAATCACAAACACACATCCCAAGCATCCCTTCTTAGCTAGACAAAATATAATAGTCTCTGAGAGACTATCTCCAAACCTTCTGATCCCATGTCTTAAAGAACAGAATTTTGCCACTGAGACAACTGTTCTTTAACTCAAAATGTGAGATCAAAGAACTCTTTTGCTTGCTTCCCAAAATCTCTCCTTCATTGGAATTTTGGGTCAGATTAAATAGTCACTGAGAGCACAAATGCCACCAGGTGTGATAGATTCAAGTCCTTTCCTCTAACTCTGTCCAGCCTCTGTTCTAGGTAACTTCTCAAGGCATCAATAAATAACCATATCATAAAGGCCTTTATGTTCACATTATATATCAGAATTTCAAACAATAATCTCAGTCAAGTGACATGAATTTCTCATAAAGATTCTACCTGTGTTCACAAACTGGGTATAGAATTTTCCATCCCCTGATAATCTACCCACTGAGATTGAGGTTTATGAGGTAGCAAGACAAATTAAATTCTCACTGTTTCAGCAACAGGTGGTGTTCATAACATCAGAAACTCACTAATTTATCATTAAATAATTTTGATCTTCCCATTTATTTTAGAACTAGATGAATCAAGGTCACACTGGCCTTACTACCCACTGAGACAATACTACTTCAGTTCATATCCAGATGGTTACAATTGCAGCCACCTTTATTTGAAACAGAAGCTGGCAATTAATTGTTATTTCATACACTTGAAAAAAAAAACCCAAACCCTTAGAAAGTTTGAATATGTTCAATATTAAAAAATAAACAATAACATAAAATACCTGCAAGTAATTATTCATATTGAAGAGGAAAGGGAAATTCTATTTATATTGATTAATAAAAGGTTTCAAAAAGGATATAGCATTTTGTTGACTCTAACTGAATATGGAATTGTCACTGCATAAACATTCTTGTATCAGGGGAATATGTTTTAACTTGAATGCTGAATTGAGTTGTATATCTTTTTCATTGAGAATTGAATGTATTTGCAAGCAAATTTTAAATATGACTTTAATCAGGAACATAATAGCAAGTACTATTTAATGCATCTCTGTGCTTGAACATTCACATGCTGGTGATGGTAAACTCAAAATGTTTTCAATTTGACAAGATCCATCCTTGCAAATTTTCCCTGAAATTCTTACTATGATGTCCGAACAGCCCAAGGGGGACAAAAGGCATATAACTCTGCATGACGGACATAGAAGTAATTATTTTAAAACTGAATGTCATGCAATAAATGAATTTTAATCCATTTATACCTCCCATTCTGTTTTGCTAAAAACAATTTTCTTAAATCCCTCCAGGCCAAGCATAGTGTATTTCTAACTGAGCAGAGACAGGGACAATATGGACTTGTGCTTACCCATGGCTATCCAAATGATTGACTGAAGAACTTTCTGAACTCTAGAGCATTTAAATCAAACCCCAAAGGACTCAGTCATTATGGACTCCTCTGCCCTGTTCCTGAGAGTAAGCAGACTGTGCTAATCCTGCATCTAGATGAGAATATATCATCCCACATTTAACATCCCTGGAAAAAAAATGGGCCCCTGATTTCAATCTGTGCTGCACCCACCTGCAAAACAGAAAGAAAGATGGCTTTTTAGGGATGGCTCTCCCTGCTGTGCCAGGACTTGAAATGTGAGCAACCAACAGAGAGAATCACATGCCAAACCTCATAGTCCTCCCTACCTTCTGCCAGGGGCAACCTGAAGTCTGAGTCTGAGCTCAGAGAGTGGCTGAGAGGGTTATGGTATGGGTGGGGTCTGGTCCCCAGCACAAGAAAACCATAGAACTGTGGAATGGCTCCAGAGCAGGACTGTGAAGATCATCAGAGGGCTGGAGCACCTCTCCAACAATGACAATGGGGAGAGAGGTGGGATTGTCCAGCTTGGACAGGAGAAGGCTCCAGCCTCCTTCACGGTGGCCTTTCAAGTACTTAGAGGGGGCTTTTGAAAAAGTGGGAGATTTACACAGGCAGATATAGGAAAAGGAAAGAATGGTTCTAAACTAAAAGAGGGGAGATTAAGGTTAAGTATTTGGAGGAAACCCTTTACTCAGAAAGTTGTGAGGCACTGGAACAGGTTGCCCAGAGAAGCTGTGTTTGCCTGGTCCCTGGAAGTGTTCAAGGACAGGTTGGATGGGTCTCTGGACAACCATATCTCTGTTCATGACAAGGTGGCTGGAACTAGATGATCTTTAAAGTCCCTTCCAAGCCAAACCATTCTATGATCCTATGATTCATTCCTACACTGCAGAAGGATGTCTTGTTTACCCAGCCGAGGCCCAAATTCTGTGCAATTTGTACACACAAATGATGAACACAATATTTTACTGCATGCAGCCAAGCATACCCAGCTTTAATAATCTGCTTTTCTTGAACCTACTGTTTTATAATTTCCATTGTCATATGGCAGGAGCAAGCTTCTCTATCTCGATGCATTATAAAGGTTTCTTTTGACAGAAAGAAACATTAAATAAAATAAACCAGCTGCCTTCTCTTTATTTACTGTCTCACTGAGAGATGCACATTTAAGTGCTTAGTAACTGGTGCTGCAGGGTCTTTTCAAGAAAGATGCCACTCTTAACCACATGCAGGTGGAAAAGATTTTCATATTAAAGTAACCTACATTAGCTTGGTATCACTCTTAAGAATTAAAATACATCATTAAAACCATACTGAAATAGAATTCCCAAAATATTAAAGTAACTGCAATGAAATGGACATTTGACTGATATTCTCTTCAGAGCTGTAAATATAAGATACTCTTAAATCTACATGGAACATCTCAGTTCGGGGTAGCCTCAACCTATCTCGTATGAGAAGTGACTCTGGTCAAAAAGTTCTGCAGCTGAATTTCTCTTTGTGAAAGAAATCAATCAGTCTATGAATTATCACCCACTGCTCTGCCCAATTAATATTTACATTCCTCCAAATTTTGAAAATGAGAAACTTACCTAATTTCACCATTGATGAGTGTGAGGTTTGGCTTTTCCCCCTCCTCACTTAATTCACTAATCTTTGCCTCTTCCCTGACACATTTTCTACAAAATCCTGCATATTTCTTGTGCATATAATTTCTCTGGGATATCAGGTACCAGAAGTCTTAATTTCTGTTCATTCTACAGCGACTCTTGGCAAAGAGTTTCTTAAGAATTTGTACAAAGAATGCAGTAATAATAATTGTCACAATAAATACCTGTTATGTTTGTGAATATGGAATATCTTTTGCTATATAAATGTATGCCACATTTCTTAGGGAAAAAAATAGATACAGAGTAACAGTGCAAGAATTAAAAAATACACTCCAGTTTTAATTTGATTCCAGACTACTAAAATGACTGGGATAGAAGCAAATAAAAAATACAGGAAACCGAAAATAAAATACCAGAATAAATACCAACAAATGTGTTGACTGTTTGCATTTCTTGAACATATATAAAAATATATCAAGGTAATAAATAAATAATTGTACACAAGTACCATAAACACTGTGATACAGAAGAAGATTAAGGCATTGCAACCAAGACTCCTCAGTGGAACTTTAAAACAGTCAGGTGGAATAAAAGGTTTTTGGTCTCTTTTCAGGCCTCAGAGAAGTAACTAAGCAAATGCTATTGATCAGCAGAATTTAAACAAATAATCAGTAATTTGGGACATATATACATTAAAATGGCATTATTATGCTATATTAAATATCTGAGCACTGTAACAGATCTTATGCAGTGGAAAAATCTGCGAGGAGTAGAATACAGAGTTTGAATTTAAAATGTCATAATGTCATCCCTTTTCTGTCTGCAAATTGACTATAACTTTAACCACAGAGTGCTGATATTTTATCTAATCAATGAAAATTGCTACCTAATTTCTCAAGGCCCAGTTCATGAGTTAATTTGAACAGCTGTAAAATTCTTCCTCTTTCTTTTCAAAGAAATGTATTACACTGCAGAAACAGGTCTTTTAAATGAAGTGAAGCAAAAACCCCTCAAAAATATGAAAAATGTTATATCAGGTGCTATAAATTTTTCTTAAATAAAAACATGTAGTTTGGATCGTTTGGCATGTTTTATCTTGAACTCATGAGGGAAGAGTGATGAGTGGCAGTGAAACAAAGTCTCTTCCACCTCAAAATCATCTCAGAGTTCATCTCCAAATCAGTAATAAATAAAGAAAACTCTGACTGATGGTCATATTTGGTTCTATATGATTGAAATAATTGATACATATAAAGACTTTAAAGTAAAACCTCCTGTTACAAAACCAGAAGTTCCTGGACATTTTAGCTACAAATAGTAAATTAAGAAAGATATAAAAAATAAAATTAATTTGATTTCATTGTTATTAAAAAATGAAAGAGAACTGACATTAGAAATATTAACTAAAAAAATTCAAAATTAGTGTTCTCCAGATATTTTGAGGCAGTTACTTCACCAGGCCACAGAGTTTTTGATGATTTCATAAGATACATAGAAGATATTCTGGCCACAAGAGGGCTCACACATATATTTTTTATATATATATATATATAAAATGAGTATCATGAAATTATAACAATATACAGGCTAAATTCAGGGGAATACCTGCTGCCCAGATAGTCATGCTGTCAGGGAAAAAATAATTTGCCTGGTTCCTTTGCAAACTATTGGAAAAAAGTGAAGGAAAAATAAGGATGTTCTTATAGCCAATTTATTCATCTATTTATTAGCTTTTCATGAAAATGATTCTATTTCTATTAAATTGTACATTACCTATGTATAAAATGACACATTTGCATCTTAATCAAACAAAAATTTTAATGGTCTGTGTTAAAAAAATATCCTCCAACACCTACCTATTCAGGAAAGAGAGTGTACACTCATTAAAGTAGACTTGACAAGAATAAAAGAACTTTATTTTTCTAAAGAAACTTGCGTTGTTACTAAAAACACTGATGGCATTGTCATTATATAATCAACAACACAGTGTATTCTCACCATTCTCAGATGAGAAGACAACTTGAGGCTGATTTCAATGAATATTGAATTTACTGAGAAACTATCCATTGACCTTAGAGATATTGGATCAAGCAAAATAAGCACAAAGTACAATTCAGAGAGTTTGCTGTGCACTGGATGGGTCTTCATTGCAGTTCACCATTTGCAGGACAGGAATCCCTGCATTCCCAGGCCTTTGATTTGTGTTGTGGACGTAAAAAAAAAGAAAGGAAAAGAACTGTCTGAAATACAGCAGAATATGCAGTTGGTGGGAAATATGGTTCAGTAAAGTTCAGTATCAATCCAGATAAATTTGAAATAAGCTTGAATTACTGGAAAAAAAAATCCTGGAAAGAATGAAATGTACTGTTTGCATGACTAAACAGATTTTTCAGGACTCCATAAATCTGAAGTTAACATTTGTCTGATTCATCCCTACAACAGTGGCAAAGACACCACCAAGAAGATATTGAACTGACTAATGTGGTATTTACTCAGGCTCTCCTATCCATTCCAGATACCACTCACATGTAAACTGCCTCTGGCTGTGAACCCTTCAGCTTCCACATCTTGCCCTGCAGATTTCAGACCCTAGTTCCTAGGTTCATGGCAGGGACCCTGGAAGCTCTGGCAGCCCTTGTTGGCATAGAGGCTCCTGAGCCTTTCCTCTCTATTTGTGTGCTCTGGTGTTCTGTCTTGGTCAATCCTGCCCACAGACAATAAAGATGCTGCATGCACTACACAAGACATACACCACTGAAGTGCTTTGCTGCTGGGAGGAAATCACAGCTCTGAGATGTGCCACATGACTTGTTGTCCATGCTAATAAGCACCAGTGAGCAGGGTGGGCTGGTTGCATTCCTGCTGGGAGAGGCTGGGTCCCATGGGACACATGCATGGATTTCAGACAGTCTGTGGTTCCCTACCTGAGACAGCACCGGGCTCTGCCATGTCCTGTGAGAGAGGTGTTTCTATAGCATGGTGCCAAAATCTTATTTCAATAACCTCTGTTTTCTATCTGGTACTTATTTATTACCACTGGGTTTTTTTTAGAGTAGGTTGTCTCTCTGTTACTATAGGTACACAAACCCACAAATTGGAGACTGGAAATGTTGAGAAGCCTTTTCCTCATCCTCAGCTCACACTTATCACAGACAGTTCCAGATAACTTGCTTCTTTTGGTGTGTGCTTATGTATACATTTATCTGGTGTGTGACTCCTGAAACTCTCCAGGGAAAGCTGCTGCAGTCAATATTGAATAAAGACCCTGGGACTGTGCTCATGTGTCAAGATGTCAGCATTGGCAGACGTGGAATGTGCACGTGGTGAGGTGTGGCCTGGTGTTACCTGGGGTGTGTCTCTTTGGTACTGATCACAGGGAACAAATCAGCACTGTGGTTTTGTCTGGAGAATCTGGTTCTGGTTCTCTTTGAAAACATAACAGGAATGAAGCAATAGAGACACACTGAGGCTGGCAGAGAACAAAGACCCAAGGATGAATGCAAGCATTCAAACCATTAAAAACTGATTGTATAGATGTAGTCCTAGCACACCTGACTGTCCAAGTGCTACTTGCCTAAGAATGGCATAAAGCTTTATCAACAGGCAAGACTTATATTGGGACCAGTTGTAAACCACGGGAATTCATAGCTGTCCAAGGTTTTCAGTCTTCACAGAGAGCTGTGTGCTCAGTAGCTGTGCTGGAGCTGTGTGACCTGGGGGCACTGCATTTCTCATCCAATCTCTACAATGATGAGCGGGAATTTGTGGGTTTTGACGATCAGCCATTTTCAGCCAAAATGTTTCAGGACATAGGGAGTGAAGATGAATAATTTAGAGAAGGGAAGTGGCTGAGTAAAAAGTGTGAAAATAGGGGAAGAGTCATCACATGAAAAACAGAAGAAAGCACTGAGATTCTGGGATAAAGAAAGTGTAATGACAGAAAATGATGAAGTATGGAACAAGGGAGAGGAAAAAGAATTCTATGAAAGAGAGGAATTAGAAGAGAAGACAAACAAGTAGGGTAAAAAAAGCACAATCAGATTTAAAGCTCATTCAAGTCTGAAATAAGAAGGATGTAAAAAAGATGCAGTTTAACAGCACACAGAACAAGTCCTGCTTTTAAGAACTCTGAGTACTATTAGCACAGTCTACAAAATTACCTGTCTGACGTGCTTATCATTGTTACAAGCAGTTTAACAATATACTGTTCAGCTCATTAATATTTAATTCCAATCTTTTAAACCTACCTATTACATCCTCAAAAGCTAATGAGTAGGTAGCTGAATAATGTATATAATTACCTTAATTTTCAGAAATATAATTTGCACAATCTCTAGGCTTGAAGTATTTTATCAATGCACTAATATTTAACCTGTTTTATAAAATCTGAAATGTCTTTTTAGTATTGTATTATTTTGCTCAGATTCCTTTTTAAGACAGAAAAAAAGAGCTGCAAATAGAAGAAGTTAAATCATCACAGAGGCTTTTTAAATATCTCAGAAGCACAGCTTAGAAGTTTTGGCCAATACCTTTCTGTGATTTGCCTTTCCTGACCTTTATGTTTCTTGAGCTTCTTCATTTCAGCAGTCAGGCTTGTCTTACCAGCTTGTTGCTCAGGTACCAAGCATGTTATCTGAAAGTAACTAAGACACTGGTTATTTTCTTTGCCAACTATGCAAAAACAAACAGAAAGTTTTGTTCATACACAGTGCTATTCTTGGAAAAAGTATTCCCTTTTGGGGTTGCTAGATTTTTCCAATATCCTGTTAAAAATTGGAAGATTTTGTAACCTAAGTCTGTGGCTGGAAGTTGAATTTTTTTGTTTGGTTGGTTTTTTGGTTTTGTTTTTTTTTGGATTTTTTTTTTTTTTCCTAAGGATTTCAATAGGCAACATTTTGGCCACTATAAGAATAATTGTGCTGTGGATAATTAAATGCAATCTTGTTGCTGCTATCAATAGTAAAATTGCTATTGCTTTAAATGGATGAGAACTGAAGAGCTCTTGTTAGAAATTCCCCCTGGCAAAACCAGTGCTCTGCAGAAGGGGTATGGCCATGTGAACAGAACAAAGAAAGGAACTCCTGACTCAGACCTAACTCTGATTTTCACAATTATGTCTATGCTTGAGACCATGAATCCTTCCTAATCTTGGTTTTATGTGGATGCTCTGACTCAGATCAGCCCCAAGTCAGCACTAGGAA
Source organism: Brachypodius melanocephalos (assembly GCA_013398615.1). Classification (NCBI taxonomy): domain Eukaryota; kingdom Metazoa; phylum Chordata; class Aves; order Passeriformes; family Pycnonotidae; genus Brachypodius; species Brachypodius melanocephalos. The sequence goes on along the minus strand of VZSR01001283.1, from coordinate 12,895,536 downwards.
AATCCGGGTGCACAGACCAGAGGGGACTGCACATTTCCAGTCTGGGTGCTTGGATGGACAGGTGCCCACAGAGCATCCTGACATACAACACACATCTGTGTGCCCTCAGGTCTTTACCCTCCTTTTCTGGAAGCTGATTCCTATTTCACAGAACTGGCATGAGGATTCCTGAAGGGCCCTGGGATAAAGCTGCTACGTAAACGATTGCTACTACTTTAGCAATTAAAACATTAAAGATGCTGTAGTTCTGTGAGATCCCGAGCCTTTAGAAAGCTCCATATGTAAATATATATCAAATACATCTCTAAACGGAATCACAGAAAGGTTGAGCTTGGAAGTGACCTGTGGAGCTATAGCAGGTTCACCTAGAACAGTTTGCACAGGATTGCATCTGGGTGGGTTTTGAGTATCTCCAGTAAGAGGGACTCCACAACCTCTCTGGGCAACCTGTTCCTGTGCTCTGCCACCCTCATAGCACAGAAGTTTTCCCTCACATTCAGATGGGTTTCAATTTGTTCCCATTGTCCCTTATCCTGTTGCTGGGCACCACTGAGAAAAGCCTGGCCCCATCCTCTTGGCTCCTGAACTTAGCTTGTAATAATTGTGATAAGATCACCTTGACAGTAAGTTTTTCCATCTATTTTTATGATATTTCTGTCTCAGAAGGCGTTTCTTTTCCAATTTTCTTTTCTCCTTGGTCATTATACTTTCAGTTTCACTTTGCATTGGCAGACTGGCCATTATGACTTCCTTGCAATGGTGAAAACTGACAAATAAGTCCTAATGAGCACAAAAATCTGTTTTAATTTCCTGTAGTATTTTTATTATTTGGGAAAAGAGAGCACCATTGATGAGGCACACTGTATCAAAAATCTGTAAGTAACCAAGCAACCTCAAACCTTCCGCTGTCTCTCTGCAGGGTGTCATATATATAATTTTTTCATCTGAAAATTATATTCTATACAGAACAGACAAAATCTGAAAAAACAAAGATGAAATGCTTGTTGTGTCCTCTTCCCAACCATCTCCTCCACACTCCACACAAACACACCTTCCCTCCCCTGTTACATTTCCACAGGTCTCATGAACATGGATATGAACCTGGTAAATCAAACACACCATCCACCCATCTGTTTGAACAGAACTTCCAAGTTTTCAGGCATGCTTTGTGCAAAGTCCTACCCCTCTCCAGGTCAGGTCCTCATTTTGTTTTTTCAGCTGCAGATGCATTCCACTTTCTCTCACATACACATGCTGGTAGCTATGTGGCTCATTCAGAGGTGCAAACACCAGAGTTAAAGAACAGATAATATTGCAGATACATTGCAGAATGAGGGCTTTTAAAATAAAGAAAAGAAATCTGCAAATGAAATTCACTGTAAATATTCAGTCTTACTAATGACTGCAAAACCAACCACATGGTCAAATTCTCCTTACAATAGAGGGATTTCATACTGTACTGATGCAGCACCTTGGATTTCAGTGTCAACATCGTTGGGTAAAAGGAGAGTTTGCAAAGCAGAATCAGGCTGATTGCAGCTGTACATAACGTGGGCTGGAATTCAAGCCATGGGATAAGGGTCCAAAGCAGCTCAGAAGTCACAAGATTTGATTTCCACCTGCTTGATATAGAAGCATATCAGGGCTTCTGTAGCCCTTACTGGTATCCTCGCTGGCTGTCAGGACACAAGAGAGCAGAAAAGACCATGTCTAAAGACTTCCACACTTTGAAGGTCCTCAGCTCTTGGGATGGTTCCATGAGGAAGCCGTGGCACTTCTGAACTCCAGCTCGGTATGACAGCCACTAGAAGTGAAGGACAGTTGCACTTATGTTTTCTATAATATTTATTGTAAAAAAATGGTAAAACCCCCCCAATTTAAAACTAACACTAAGGGCAGTTACATCAAATTTAAACATATAAATATTTTAAACAAATAAATTCTCTCCATTATGTTTTTCCATCTCACTTCTCTTCCTTGTTGCAAATAATTATCATGTTTCTCATTAGATCACTTCAGCCACTTCTGTGTTTTGACATTCTTCTCTGCTTCTGTTTGGCCCTCTGAAATCTCTGTTGTTACATCTCTCTCTCAAAACTGTACTTTTCCTGCCTGAAAAGAAGAGCAAATACCTTTGCAGACATGGAAAGCAATCATAAACTGGATTAAAATTCAACTTTGTCTTCAAATTTCTTGATCTGAAAAGTCCTTGCTATTTAAACTGTATCCTTCAGCTTTAAAACCTTAGTCAGGCTCAAATAAGATTTTATTCAGATTTTATATAAAAGTGAAAAGAAACACTAAACATCAAAGTAAAAACATTGGAGTGTTCAAATTTTTGCTTTTCAAAAGTTTGAAGTGCATCATTCTAAATGTATTTATTACCGTCACTCACTCTACTTACTGCAGAATGATGAATTAAATTTTAGGCTCTCCTGCAGTTGACTGAAGCCAACAAAACAGGTTTCTGCCTACTATTGGTGTATCAACAAACCTGGGTGAAGGGCTATGCAACTATTGCCTTCTTCCCTACTGTTGATTGAAGCTCTCGTGCCTTTATTTTTCTTACCCAGTGCTGTTCAGAGCAGGACACCCCACAAGCTCAAGCCTCCTGAGTATTTTCCAGCGTGAGCTCCAGCCCCCAGCAGCCACCCCTGGCACATGTGTGGTCTCTGGGCTGCCTCAGCACATGGCCATCTGTCAGGATTGCATGGTGCCTCCCCACAACTGGGTCGGATCCTTGCCTGAGGGCATTTGCTTCCAGACAATGCTGGTTTAGATGAACGCTTTGGTTGACACTACAAGTGCCATCTGTTCTACAGGAAATCCTTTCTCTGTGCCATTAATGAAGTGTTCCCAGCACATAACTATGTATTCTTCTCCCTATATAAGGCTTCATGTAGTAGGGATTATGAGAGGATGTTACTTGAAAATGAATAGTTTGCAAAAATACCACATTTCATTACATAAATTTGCTTGATGCACTCAGTACAGAGGAGCCCTACCCATCTCTTTGGCAAAGGAAGCAATTACTTAGCTGGTGTTTCAGCATGGTGACAGCACCTCAGTACCTCAGGCAATGTAAAAGAACTGAACCTTCATCTAAACCTTGCTTCCTGGAAACCAAAATATGAATCCATTGAACAGATTCCAAAACTTAAGTAAGAAATTGAGCTCTTCTAGCATAAATTAGGATATTCTGTATTAGGACGGTGATTATAAAGAGTTACATTTCAGGGAAGACTTTTCATATATTTCAGATATATAATCAAATATGAAATTAATTTTTGACAAAATATGCATGGCCACAATCTAATAAATAAAGCTTTTCCTGTTCACTAAGCTGTTCATCCATTCAGACACTGGAGCTGTAACTTTGTGGGTAGGAGAGGGCATTGGCAACCAGCCTTTAGGTAACATCTGCCCCTCCTTCCAAACTCATTTTCATCTTGAAAGGTGAAAGTTTGAAAAACAATATATGCTGCTTGACTCAGCACAAAAAACAAGTCATGTTACAGAAATATTATTACTGCATTTCAAAGAGACTAGATTTCCTCCTCAACGAGACTTCTAATTGCCTGAAGAGTTCTAAAATGAAACTCTGTTGGCTGAACAGTCACAAGGGCTGGAGAGATATGAAGATACCATTCTAAATGTATTTATACATTTATACATGGCTTTATAGACAAGCTCTATATCTGATAGATAAAGATCCCTTTATGCCTAATGCAGAAGAGTGTCCTAAATATCAGATGCTGTAACCTACTGGAAATCATCTGTTTTGGGAAATTTCAGGAATATTCTTTTGTCTTTCTAGAATTCTGAAAATACAACTACTGAAAAAAAAAAAAAAAAGAGAACATTTATAGGTTAATGTTCTCTTTGGAAGTAGTTACTGTTTCTACTACTTGTAATTTTGCAATTCAAATTCACTCCTTTTAGTCTGCCTACGTTCAGAAAGATTTGGTAAACTTGTACCCAACTATGAGCTTCAACAGTATTATGACAAGATTTCAATCATAATATTATTTTCCATTACTTATTGTATTATTCCAAGGTTTTATGATATCAAGGAGACAACCTTGAAGAATATAAATGGTAAGGAAGGAAACCATTCAGTATGTACTAAATATTAGGAACTGAGTGTTGAATTTAAAGAAATTAGAAAATAGAATGGAACCAAGAAATTGAACTACAAATACGACATCTGAGGTTATGAAACAGATTTTGGGAGAAATGTGGCAATTTCATTAGTTGTGATACTATTTCTATTCTACTCTTAGACCCCATTATGTTATTGTTTGGACATGAACTATTACTCTAAAGAAAACCACTCACTAAGAAAAGTCTCCCCTTTGATGAGACTAGCAAGAATGATCCAGGTTATGTTTCCATCTCTACTCTCCTGGTGCTATAATAAACACTATTTCTTACTGCTTATATCTCCCTTTTTATCAACAGTGCATTATGCAGTCCTCAGTTACCACTGGAACACAGGATAAACAGATATCCTATTATTTTCAAAACCTTAATCTATCCCAAAATGGATTTTCCAGTGTAAATATAATCCCTATCTAGATACATAAAAATGTATAGACGTGAATGCAGGTGTGTCCTGCTCTATCTATTAAAAAGTTACACAACCAAACCTGCAACAGTACAAACACAGTGTAAAAGATCAGCTAACACTGTATGTGTACTTAATAGTAATTGAAAAGTAGTTGAATGTTATTGAATGTGCTGTTGTGTGCTCCTTCAAACCCACATTCAAAAATTAAAGCCCTCAAACCACAGGGCAAACCCTCCCCACACCATTTAGTGTTTTATCCATTATCAGCATATTATATGTTGAAAGGGCCATGCCAAAGTCTCCCTGGTGTCTGGGAGGCTCCATCCCCCAGGGCTGTGGGGCAGGGGGCAGGGAGTGGGATGGACACCCCCACACCCCCTGCCATGGCCAGGCAGGAGTGCTCAGGTCTGGGCCTTTATCCTCTTGTTAAGAGCCTGCAGGGAATAATTATGCTTTGTACTTTTTAGGAGGGTGTGTGGAGGATGAGGAGCCATCTTCTCTCCTGCAGGATCACTGCAGTGTTGTTCAGTATCAAGACAAAACAATACAGCTCTAAAAAGAGCATCCAGAACCACAATGACAATACCTAACAGAAAACTGGAAAAACTCTAATTCTTATTTTATCAAGTTGCACTAGAATCAAAGTGGTTATCTGAAGACCTTAAAAAGGCTGAAAAAGACTTCAGAGGTAGTGTGGAGCCCAAATTTTGTCAAAATTTTGTGTTGTTTCTACTGAGATTTTACTGTATGAATATAGCATTAGGGCAAGCAGAAATCTGGGTAAGTGTCAAAGCAATACTTAATTGATACAGAATCCATTAAATAAGAACATGAATCCATTTTTTCAATAATGGGTATTCCTCTGTGGCTGTAATGTTTTGGGCCACAAGCCCAAATAACAAATAGATAATTAATAACAGTATACAAATTTTTTGTTTCAATACAATCAAGTATCACTTCCCAAGATCACACATACTTCAACTAACCTCGATGTGCTGCAGTTCAGTTTATCTCAGCATATGGCTTGTTCTCACCACATGCCATAGATTTCCAAATCTAAGTATAATTAATGGGATTTGTCAAATAACTGTTGAAGGAAATCCAGCCTCAAAGAGTGAGGCTGATTAGCACATTGATTTAGATATCAACTTCTAAGCATTGCCTTCGTTGTTTTTGTTCCTATTATTTGAAGTTTCAGGAAGATCGGGGATATTAACAACCCTTTACTCAAATAAAGGCATTGTGAAATACAAATTCAATCTAACTTTAAGGATAATACAAACAATTAAAAATCAATTGTTTTTATACTTTTATATAAGAACAATATTCTGAAATAGTTAGAAAAAATCCACTACATACACACACACACACACATATATATACACACACACATATTCCAGGCAAATACTTTCTAAAATGATTGAAATATAATCCATAGCAGAAGAGAAATCCAAAGTTTCACTGTACTCATACCTTTGGTAAATGACAGAATGTAGTAGTATGGATAGCTGATAAATTGTATTTTTATTCGTTTATGATCACATTTAGAGACCTCATAGAAGAGTGAGGCTTTAAATAGCTCAAATAATTAATGAAAAATGTTAAAGATCCATCATTCTTATGAAGGAAGAATGAATACTTTTTAAAGGAAAACATTCAAATACTATTTAAATGGTAATTTTTTTTTCCTTATTTCTCTCACAGGTTCTATACTTGAAGTATCCCAAAGTTGGGAAGTGTACAGAAGGACTTACATGAGCAAGCATTTGGAAAGGGAAGATGACTAAAGTCAAGCAGACCATGCTTTCTGTCAATAAATCAAAGAAGTGTTTTTGATTATTCAGCATGAAAAAAGGAAAGCATAAATGGAGATAATCCCTAAATGTCAAGAATAACTCAAAGACATATAATTTGATTATAAAACCATCTAGACCACTGCTGCTGGGATTGTCTCCCATGCCACTTTAAGTCAAAATAGAATATAATAGAGGACAAATGAATTTCTTGGATGAACTGTTTTGTGGGCATATTTTGAAGTGTTTCAGTGATAGATTATTATAGGCTTTTGAAAATTACACTAAGCATAAAAGCCACCTTAAAAATTTTTTTATGTAGTCGTGTATACTTTGCAGACTCTTCTATATTGCAATAACATTTCTTGGTTTGCAATAATCTTTATTTTCAAGATAGTTCAATGAATTCTTAATATCCTCACAACCATAACACAGTAAGATCACTTTATATATATATATATATATATATTTATCTCTTTGTCAGATTTTCTTCAACTGTACATATTCATTACATACGTATCATTGTGCCTTGAAGGTTGGAACATGGGAAGTGCAAGACCAAGGAACCATACCCCACATCAGGTATGAAACCACAGAGGAACTAGAGGACTCTTGTGACAGGTTATCAGTAATTCCTCAAGAGCCTCCTGGCACCACTTAGGGCCCACACAGGATTTTTTCTGGTAGTAAATTATTCAGATGCCAGCTGTACCCAAATGCTCTAGCAGCATTTTAAATCCTGCTTCTCTCTCCATGGTCCCTACAGAATCACATCCTACTCAGTTAATCTCAGTGAGGTAGAGAAAATACTTTTCACATGAGGACAAATATGATTCTCAGCTTAAGCTTCAGAAAGCAAAGCCTATTCAATATCTGGACTAATTTTTTTAAAACTTGCTGTGTGAAGGCATTACCATGCCTCAGTAAGCTGCTGGTCTTCTGCAATACTATGGCACTGAGGTAGGATTTGTGCTGCTTTTGGTTATGAAATATATTGGTGTAATGGCAAACAGCAACATCCTGGTTTTCTGGCCCTGTGTAGACTGCCTTTTTTTTAATGTAAGGAAATAATTTAATTACTCACATAATACTCATACCCACATACATATAAAACACAAACACAGGCTTAAGAGAAACTGGTGGAAAAAGAAAAATTAGACTAAGACAAATTAAATAGAGGTATAACACAGGTGCAGCACTTTGCAGTATTAAGTAATAAAATCTGTGTTTTCTTCCTGAGTTAATGGCATTCTTTCTGTGCCACACCAGGACACCTGGCACTTTTCCCTTGTCACCTTCTCTCTTCTCCCTCTGCTGCTAAAAGAAACCACTGAGAAATATGAACAAAACTATGGCCAGAAACCTCTGCAAAAAAGTCTAGTATTAATCAGCACTATGGTTCATCTGAGAATTATATTAAAATGAGTAACAAAGAAGTAATCTGTGAATAAGTGTATTCAAAAGGCACAGGACTTTTTCAGATATGAAGCTGATTGTATTAGCATTTTGATCTATGCCAGCGGAAAACTGTTTTTCAGTTCACCATCTGGGGACATTGTAATAACTAGAGAGAAAATACACACTCTTTTTCTTTGAAAATGCTGTTGAATATGAGCTGGGACTGTCACCAACATTAGAAAGTGACAGCAGCTCCTGGCTTGCACTGAGTTGTAACAAAGCCAGCAGCCAGTGTAGTGCTCAGCACTGCTCATGGGTTTGTACCACTCAGATGATGGGAAACCCACAATATTGTCTATCCCCAATTAAATGAAAGAGAATATTGATAGAATCATTAAAGACAACAAAAGGGGAACATTTAATCTATTGATATTTTTCCCCGTAGGATTTTACTATTGATTGAATATTCAGTACTTTGTTCCTGATTCTGTTTTGTAATTGTTAATTTTTAAATGTTAGTCTAACACTGTTACAGTTCCCAGGATTGAAGCCATTAGGAAATGTCATTTTCTATCACTAATATTTTTATTTATTAAAATAAAGAAAAAATATGCAGAACTGTACAGTAATACAGGAAACATTACATTTATGTAATGATCTTAGAGAAATTGCTTTAAGGACTTGTTAAAACTTACAGAAGATCTTTTGACAGCACAAAGGCTTTATTCCAATCACACATTCTAGGATTTATATTTTCAGATTCAACCTTACTGACATATTAATTTTTATGTTCCAGCTTCATCTTTCATGAGCACTGTGTCCACTGAGAGTATTTTTATTCTCTTGCTTGTTCATCTTTCATTTACACATTTGTATGCACTCAGAGTACCCACAAGAAACCCCAGAGAGCAGAGCTTTTAAGTTCTCACTGAGTTTTCTCCTTCGTTGCTGTTTTCCAGAGGAGCAGCATTCCCTGCTCAATAACATTTCCCATCCACTCTGCACATTACTGCTCAGACTTACTTGATTTAGCTGCAGAACTGCTGTATTTCTTTTGTGCTTGACACTGACTTCTTTGGTAATATGCAATGACAAGGTAAGGTCCCAAAAATGTAATGCTAAATAAGATTAGGGGTTGCAATCAGTCAAGGTATCTCCATCACTTCTCACTAGCAGTTGTGAACACTCTCTGTGTTTTGGGGACCTCAGAAACAGACTCCAAAACATGTCCTAGATGTTTGACAACTGTGGCCTTGATTTTAGAATTAGGAGGAGAGAAAAGGGTGAGACCAAAGCTCACTCAAGTGCCTTTGCAAAGGCTGGACCCCTCGGCACTCAGACAATTACTACACCTGTGCAGAGAAAGATTTGCCCAATTCAGCCAAGAACAGCCTCTTAGAAGATTTCTAGATAAAACCTTGGACTAACTCTGGATTAATAATAAACTAGAAGTAGAGGTGTCTAATAAAAAAATTACATCGTTTAAAAACAATTTTTATTCTGAAAATTATTTTTTTCTCTTCAATTCATAAAAGCTTCCTAATGTCTAGATTATATCAAACCTGACTGCTGAAGCTTTCATGTTAAAGGTTTCACTGGGATTTCTAGAATTATCACAACTCAATTTGTGACCTAAAATTATTTTTCTAGGTGCCTCAGAGATGATCCAGAAATGTGTCTGAGCTCTTTTCATGTTACATATCACTTCAGAAACACATGATGAAGGCAAATCAGCCCTCAGTTACAGCATCTTACACCCTCAAATGCTTTTGGTAAATATACCAGTCAGACTGTAATTTTAAGAACTAACTAGGATTCTATGATGGCAGACTCTTATCCCAAAAGATTTTCCCTGAAAGAGCAAAGTCTATATTCTGGCCTGACTTTAGACAAAAAATCTGACAATATTTTAAAATCTTTTATTTATTATTTCCTATTTAATACAGTCCTGCTTACACCTCCAAGACAAAGAAATTTTCTTAAAATGTGATGAGAATTATAAACTATTTTCATTATGAAGATGCTTATTAGAATTTATTTAATATGCAACTTACTTTGTAAGGTTTTTTTAACCTTCACAAACTCTTTTGAAAGATCTACTCTACAACATTATACTTTCTTTTTCTCCCCCTAATTTAACAAAAAATGCAGTCCTACAGTACTTACCCAGATTCACTGAAACTGAAAACTGAGTAACTCCTGCAGGATTGGTCCTCTATTAAAAAAGCCCAAGACACATGGTGCAGAGATTAACAAAACAAAGTAAAGCAGCTATGACTTGGCACAAAGTTTGACAAGCTGCAGAAAAGCAAATGTTTAAATAACTGAAGTGGTACTGTTTTTCTATTCACAACCTTTTCTCCTCTAAACAGTATCATATTCTTTTCCAGCACATTTAGATTGCAAGTCAAGCTGTGTTTTATTTTTTATTATAATAAACCCAGTCAGTTTACTGTAACAAAGACGTACTAGCAGTGATCAGTGTGAAAGCCAGTACGAAATCAGGCTGGGGAAAAAAAAAAGTCAAATGGCAAAATAAAGGACCAGCCGTCTGGAAAGTTCCTGGATCATGTAAAAAGAAAATAAAAGGCAGTGTTCTTATGAGACTAATGCAGAATACAAAAATATTTCAAGACAAAACTGTATCATTGTCGATGACATTTGCAAACAGCAGCAAATCCTTTCAAATAATGTTGCATTTATTAAATATTTTCCAAGTCATCCTAAACCAAAATAGTAGAGTTTTTTAAAAATAATATTTCTAGTAACAATGTTTACTTCTGTTCCTTTCAAAAATGGTAAGAGGAAAAAAAAAACCTGAAAAGTATTTTTGCTGTCTTTTTTTACATGTAAAATAGCTTTCCTACTTTTAAAATAAATTTATTGAATCTATGCAATATCAAAAGATTTTTGCATATTTTTTAGACTTGCAATAATAAATGATGGTTACAAACAAAAATGTATACGTCAGTATCTTACCAGATTTTTAGCTGATGGTCTTTCATTTTCAAGTTCTGACTTAAATTTCAATCAACTAAAATACATATATGTGAGAAACAGTGCTGGATTTCATACTACAAACAGGCATAAATTTTTAAAAACCCTTTCAAAGGCCAGTCTCCCTGATAAAGAGATTACAGGTTTTTAAGGTTCTGGCTGGGTTTAAACCTTGACACACACACACAAACATTTGTGTGATGACAGCTAACAGATAGATGTCTTCACTTAGAGCTACATACTTTAATGTGGAGTTCAATAATGTCACAAGAGTCACACATATAAAGCAGAGTAGAGTGTGATGTCACAGGAAGCAGGAAAATGGTGAAATCATTGCAAACTGACTTCAGTGACCCAAACCCTCAGAAAAGTGGGTATTTGTGGAAACCTGTACCAGCCAGACAGCAGTGGCAGTTTGGAGCTGCAGGAGCAATACCACTGTTGTGTTGTACATGGTAGAAAGATGAGCAGATGTCTGTATCATCTGCACTAAGTTCTAACATGTGAGACAAACATTGTCAGGCAAATTACACATCTCTTCTCACCCAGGACAAAGGATTGTGCCTAAAGAGCAATTTACACGAAATTCTTTACCAATTCTTTAGAAGTTCCAGAATCAAACTCCTTTAAACAGTTGCACTGCATGGCAAAGCCTCCTTGGTTCTGCTGGGCTGGAGCTGTCTGTCAAAGCTACTGTCACTCGGGACTCACCAGTTAAACATCTATATTTCCCAGTGTCACCAGGAGCAGAGTTTGTTACTTACTGAATTTGCATTTTGAACATATTTAAAGCCAGACAATGTTGAGTACAACACTGACATTCATTTTCTTTCATAAAAATGGAGAAATGCTCCCCTTCAGCATAATAACCTAGAAGCTAGAATGCTCAGCCACAAATCAGGGCAGCCGACATTGTATGCCGCTGTGAGTTTTATGGGGCTTGATTACAATATCCCAAGTCATGGAAAAGTGGCCTAACTACCCCTCTATGATGAGAATAAGCCACCAGTTCTGTTCAAGCTGTGCCATTGGACACAAAGAATATGAAATTCATGAGACTAGATACAGAACGCTCATGCATGAGCTTGACGACATACCAAAGCTGTGACTGCATGAGAAAGGGACAACGCTGTGTTTTGGCTCGATAGATTATTTACGCATTTTATGTTAGACTGTGAATTACAAGAAAACAATATACAAAGTATTCCCCCTTCCTACACTCTGCAACCCAACCCAAGGAAAAATACTCAGCAAAAATACTCAGAAAAAAAACCAGATCTAGAGAAAAGTCTCTTCCTTTATACTGAGTATCCTCACACACATCCTAGAGATTATGGCTCTCCTGTGCTTGCTCTCCCTGCATCCAGCTTTAAAGAGGAACATGGTGCAAACTAGAGTCAATTAATTGGTGTATGAAGCTATAGGTTCAAAGGTCCTCAAGTTCAGTGATCAGAGCTCCAGCCCTTGTGAGAAACTCAGCTCTTTCCATGTCTTACGATGCTCTTATGATGAGAGAAACGAGAGAGGCAATGCTCTCAGACAGTGCACAGCTTGGCTGCCTGGACACAGGAGGAAGATCAAGACTCCAAGTCCCACCTACAAGAAATCAATCAGTAATTTCTAGTTAGTCCAAGTGCTTCCAACAGGTTTCACTGCCACTCATGACTGGCTGTGTCTACTTTGAATCTAATTTTCAAGCGTTATAATTTCCTTATACCGTGTATACTGGATACTGGTACCTGTACCAACTTTGTGAATTCCCTTTCTGGAATAAAATGTCCAACTGCTGGGTACTGCAGCAGTGTGTGCCTTCATGCCCAGATCCTCTTTTTTAAGATCAAAACTTTTTCATCAAAGAATTTATGCACGTTCTGGCTATCTGGGGGACATAGTTCAAAGGATATGCAGTTCTTCTTTAAGAATTGTAGCTTTTCTTTCAAGAATTGAAGTATAGCTAGATTCATTATCAGAATTATTGTGAGGACTGCCCCAAAGATTTCTCACAGCACTTTACCTACCCTGGCACCTGACAGACTGTGCTGTGACTCTGAAGGGCCTCCTGTACAGGTAGCTGTGCTGGAGGCAATAGGGAGGAAGATGTGCAGTCTAAATTTACACAGATATGTGCTTGCAGATCATACAAGTGGCACACTGAAGAAAGTACCTATGCTGCTGCTCAAAACCACTGACTGAGGTGGCATCTATGGGAAGATACTAAATATTAGACAATGCCCTCCATTTTCTGGAGATGAAGGGAAGGGAAAGAAAACAGACAGTAAGTTTCAGGAAAAATTTCCTGTGAATGAAAGGGTGAAAAATGTACTTTAAAAATACTCTTTGAACTTTGCAAATGAACTAAGAAGGAACATGTGTTATAGGAAGAGATGAGTGGCCTTTTCTTTTGAGCACGAGCCTTCAAACCTAAGCAGGATTGCTGAGCACTGCCACAGAAAGAAGATAAAAGCTAATAGAAGACACATTTCTCCTTCGACAGACTAATCCATTAGATTAATCAATTAATATTCCAATTCTGATTTTGTATTTCATGTACAAAATCCTAATGAATTTACCCTTTCAATGCTCCTGGAAAGATAAATAGGTATCACTGTTTTAGGAGTGGGAAACATGGTCACAGGGATATGCATCCAAGACACAATAAAAGGCAACGAAAGGGACGTTTTTTGAAATCCAGTGCCTCAGTCACCACAAAAATATATTTATACTTTAAAAATATGAATTTGCATGAGAATTTAGTAATATTGGAATTCAAATATAGAAATGCCACTATTTCCCTTATGTTTCATCACAGAGAAGTGAGTAACCTACGAAACATTTTGGAAATACGTCACAGAAGGAATGTTTGTTATAGAAAGAAGTCCTGTGTCTATTTCTTAATTTTCAGAATGAGAACTACACACTGTGGAAAAAAGTTCTTTGAGAACTCTCCCAAGATAGGAAGTCCACTAGGTAGATATCTAGATGTTATACCAGGAAAACCTTGAGTGCTGTCAACATTTTACTGAGATTAATTGTTAACTATTAAATATTGGCATTGAAAGTTTTCTTTAAAAGTTGGCTCTTACATCTTGTTGAGATAGTGTTTTGCTCAGACATTATATAAATGATAATTCACATATACTAACAGCTCTGTTCAGGAATAGTGGAATATTTAACAAGTCACAGGTTACAAAAATTATTAATTTTCTTTTTTGAAGTTTCTAGTTATTCAACTATACAAATCTTCTTTCCTTGCCTTCAAAAATTTACCAAATGTGTTACTTTTTAAATTAAAGTGTTCAATCCTTTTCCTGTAGCTTATTGAGGTTTAGAATATTCAGTTTTTTGAAGTAATTTTCATTCAAGGAATGCCAATCCATTATTACTCTGCAATGAGTTATACTACCATAACCCAAAATGTACTGTAAGTCAAATTAAAGTCAGCTTTCTAACATTATTTGGACTATACACTGCCTACACTCCAAGATTGTTACTGTTCTGCCGAGAGTGCAACTTACAAAAGTTAAAATCACTTTGAACCCTTTGAAGCGCTTGCTCATCTCTTTCCATTTTTTAATTGTGTTGTTTGAACTTGCTTATCTGGAAACAAGAGGGGAAAGGGAAAACCCCTGAAATCAGGTGCCTACATTAATGTGTTCCAAATGTTTGCTTCAGGTCAGTGTCCAAAGCCAACAGAATGCACTGGGATGAGAGTGCTGGCAGAGCTGTGACCTTCACTGCTGCCCTTGACATTCACAGCCTCCTCCCTGCTGTTCTGCTGGCTGGGCACAGAGAAATGGAGAAGTAAGTTCAAGTGTGACTGAGTGCTCACAGCTTTCCATCAGTACTGGTTCTGGACATCCTTGCTGCTCCTCACACCCAATACAAACTGTTTTAGCAGGTGGTTCTTTATGTCTCACATAAAACTACCAAAAGATAAGAGGCTCCACAGGATCGGATGATAAAAAGGAATGAGGAATATTGTCTGTATCAAATAAATCTTGCCACTATTGAAGGTGATACTGAGTCTAACCTGTTTGGAGGTAACAAGGCTAAACAGACAAATTCAATTCTATAGTTTCTGCCATAGTTTCCAGTCTTCCATTAAATGTTTCACTCTGGCAATATATGAGAAGTATCCTGCAGGTAAGGACTGTACATTGCATCTGGAAAAACACCTTCTTTTAAAAACTATAATAAAGCACAGGTATCAAAATAGTGCTAGCTTATTTGAGAGAAACTGATTCTGTTATAAACTTCGCCAGAAACACAAAACTAATTATAAGAAGAAATGTACCTTTTGCAGAAGCTCAAAAACTACTCTAGGGAGAGAGTAGATATTAATATTTTAAAGACAAAATAGTAGAACATAATTGAATAACATAACTATCGACATATGGCCCTTTTCTGTACCAGTAACTTTACAGCATATATCTGTCACAAAATAAGCAGTCTAGTCACATTGCTAGGCAATATTAGGAGTCTCAAAAGCCACAGCAAATATTCCTTTGTCATAATCTAAAAATATGTAAATATATGCATTAGAATTAGAATAATTATGTATGAATTTAGCTACAAATACATACAAAATTAGCATTTGATACCAGAAAAAGACAACAGTCCAGAAACAAGTTCTGAAGCTCAGACAATTCTAGCTTTAGTGACATTTCTTATACGCTTTTAAACCAATCATCTTGATCTGATATCAGTTTGAAATTTAACCTAATAACTATTTTTCCTTTTCAGCATGTTTCAGAGCATTTTCAAGATGAGAAGCCTCATTGTGCAATTTAAAAGACTCATTCTCTTTTTCAGGCATTTTTTTTTTCCATGGTCAGCATCTTCAAAGACAACCTGAATGATTCTGATGCCTTGAATTTATAAGGAAGGAATCAGGGATTTAAACATGATGCACTAGTGTAACATTATACAACACAGTATCATATAATTTCTGAATTCTATTACAGAGCCATAATATGAATAGAAAAAAGTCGAGACTCTAAATAGGTCCCCGCTAGAAGAAAGGCTGCAGTACATTATATACAAAGCCCCTAACACATGGGGACATTTTATTGACAGGAATAATGCATATCATACTGTTTGTGTGCCCTCATCATTCAGGTCAATTTATTATGGAGGCTGTGTCCAGGAAGGCAGCTGGGGCCTCTCCACCCACACTTCCCCCCGTGTTTATGAAGCGCTGTCCGTAACTAGGCAGGCAGGAGGGACTGTGGACAGGCAACTCCAGGGGGTTGCAAAGTGCATGGCTAAGGAGGGGGGCTTGTTGCCTTTGTGTCATTTCTCAGTGACAGTGCTGCCAGTGTCATGAGGAGCACATCACATGTCAAAGCGGTGAAGTTTTCAGGCTGGGAGCCGCATGGAGTCCATCAGGCCTTCTGATATCAACACAGTTGGTTTTCCACTTGGTGTCGGAGCCACCCAGAGGCAATTCATATTCTGAACATTAACATGGCTTTGCATGCCTGTCACACATAGACCGTGCAGGGGTTTAATGCTATTGAAGACTACGGTTTAAATCTCTATGCAAACAGTGATTACCTTGTAAGAAGGTTCCAGGATAACATGCAACAAAAGACTTTAAAGTTATAGTTTTAGTAAAGCAAACTCATTTACATTTTTATTATGCGTGTCCTTTGTTTAAATCTTGCCACGTCCATTATGGAAAAGACTTCTTATGCAACTGAAGCTTATTGGGACAGCTACTCTTTTTTTCTTGTTGGTTTCAAAGCTATTGAAAACATTTGAATATATTGTCTTATGGCTGTCTAGATTTTACTGCCACATATTTCTTTTAAAATTATAGAAAAGCTTTCAGAGCTGGCACGGATCTTTATAGTAATACCAGAATATTAACTAACTCCTGAAACCATTTAAAATATTAACACAAAAGAGGAGACACACAACAGTTGCTTTGCTTGCTAAGGAAAATTCAGGATATTATTTGCATTGTTTGGTAAAAATATGAGCTTTAAAAAAAAAATTACTCCAAACAAAAAATCTTAAACACCTTTAAAAAATAAATTTCAAGTTTATGAAATGGCACGTAAACTTAAACTATAGTGTAATGATGGATAAAATAGAGTTCATAACTATTAAGTTCTCTTTGAAAAAGAGATTTTTTATCTCCAATTTACCAGAAGAAATTACCAGTGTACATAAAGTTTTGGCTGCAAAGTTTTCATTGATTTTATAAGAAACTGTGTAAATAAAATGTCAAGTGCTTTGCAAATTAATTCATATTAGTTCGTGGCTTCCCTTCCTGTACTGAACTAACAGTAGCAGCTTACATAAAGACCAAGTGTGAGTAAGAAGAACGTTATTTTTAACAACGTAATATTTTTAATAAATTCTAGTGAAATACTTCATCAATATTTCATTTTGATGAATGCAGTGTTTCTGCAGCATCAGATTTAAAATTATTCCTCTGAGATAACTGTGAGAGTGCATGCTTCTGCTGAAAACTTTTACCAGATCCTGTAGACAGCCGAACACCCTGCAGGGAATGCAGTAGTGTTAAGAAAACAGCACATGCGACATTTAGGTAATTAGCTGACACTCTGCTCTGGTAGTGGCCAACCCTAAACCACCGCAAAACAATCTTAGAATTTCAAAAGACCTTTTAAGTAACTGTTACAGCTCTTAAAAGGCTTAAGTATTTGTTCGGCTGTGTTTGAGCATCAACAGCAGATGCTCGAAGAAGAACCTTTACATAAAATAAACAAAAAAACACTTAAACTAATCCTATGAGTAAGTTTGAAGCGACATCTCAGTGCAGCCACGATTTTGTCCCGTTTTAAGGAAAGGACACGAAAAGCACGAAAAGCACAAAAAGCACAAAAAGCACAAAAAGCACAAAAAGCACAAAAAGCACAAAAAGCTTTCCCGGCCTTTTCTCTGCCCTTTGCCGGTCCCGGGCGCCCTTAGCTCGAGCGCCCCCGGCTGCCGCGGCCGGGTACTGCAGCTCATTAACTATTCCGTCTCCTGCTGCAATGAGGACACTCATTAGCAAAATGAACAAAGGGACAATTTTCTGTAGCTACAGTCATCTGTTACACTTTGAGTGGCAGGTTTTGTAGCAATGTTCTCCCTACCATCTGCCCACAGCGGTAGCGTTTGGCTTGCTTAAACTGGGGAATTTTTAAGTTGTAAGAAAAAAGGGCTAGAGGTTGGACAGCTTACACAACATGGCTTAGACTGGAGATGTCCAGATTTCTCACCTTTTCTGATGTATTGCTTTAATTCCAACACTTTTATAACTCTTAGTTAAAAAAAGAGGCAAGCAGCATATTTCAGCCTTAATAATTCTACTCTGTATTTGTTAAGGTTTTGTACTGTAAACTTACAAAAGCTTTTCTGATAGCACAAGACAGATATGCACACATAGTTTTGGAGCACAATGAGCTCATGAACTAGATTCATTCACCTATACTTGCAGTATTCTATCCAAACAGGTAAAGGTGAGAGAACAGTGCCATTCACAATGCAATTGAGAAATGTGCACTTCTGTTTCAGTGCACTGCAGTACTTAATGTACACACAAAAAATTATTCAGCCCTCTGAATAACTGCTATGACTTTTGCACTCTTATTGCAAAGAAATATTATGTGAATTCCTGGTGTTATCCTATGACATGAAAGAAGAACGTATTTGAGAATATTCCAGTTGAAATGATAAAGTTGTTACTGTTGTAGAGACACTGGTAATTTTCCTTGAAAACAAATCCATTCTCAAGAATCTATCACCCAAATGATCATGTACCTCTGTTTCAAACTCGACTTTAGGTATTTACAGGCCATGCTGTGTGCACACCAGAGGGTGCAATTGCCCAGGCTGTCATTAAAAACACTCATTTACAAACACACCCATTTCTGAGTCACAAGGGAGATGATAATTTCAATATTAAATTACATTTCTTTTTATTATCCATAACATATTACATTCCCATGTTTTTAATATTAAATTTTTCGCAGCTTTCAAGGTCTTGAAGGAGATCAAGATGTCATAATTCCTTTGACAACATGCTCTAATGAGCAACCATTCTCATAGTGGTGTCATCTTGTAGCCACTGCATTCTATTTTGTCATTTATGGAGGCCTTTTAAATGAAACAGAGCTGGAAAGATTAAAACAGCACAGCTTTGGAAGGAAAACAGCCTTTTCAGTGCAAATTCTTTGACAGCAGTAAACAGTGAAATTTCTTGTTCCTGTTTTGTATGAGAATGCAGAATTCTCAGAGAAGCTGGTGATCACAAACTTTTGCTGTATGGATTAGATAAAAATTGCACAGGACATGAAGCAATCTTTGTAGTGCAGCCTAAGGATGAAGGGTTGGCCAGTCAATTTGACACTAAATATTTATTGCAACGAGCTGTTTCTGTCCATTCAGAAGCTTGTCTGGGATGAAAACCAATTAGTGAAGTTCTGTAAACTGTTTCTAGAATCCTTCTTGTGACCTGGAGAGAGATTAAGCATTCTCCTAAGAGAGAGATTCCAAACACTATGCAAGTATCTCCAAATCTTCTCTTTCGCAAGGTATTCAGATTCTGTAATGAATTAATCTCAAACTATATGATAAATAGTTTTAAGCTGAGTTTTTCATCTTAGGGCATTTTCTCCAGCTGTTGAAAATGTTTTAACTTTTTCGTGTTTACTTCCCTATCTATGCATGCTAGAACTAGTACCAGTACTCAAAGATCTCATACCTCTTTACACTTATCTAGAGCCTATCCCAGTACCCAACCAACCCCTGAGTGAAGAATCTTTAATATCCAACCAAAACCTTCCCTGACATAGCTTTAGGCCATTCCCTGTCACTGGTCACCAGAGAGAAGAGATCAGTGCCTGCCACTCTGCTTTGCCTCACAAGGAGGCTGCAGATTTCCCCTGTCTCCTCTTCTCCAGGCTGAGCGGACCAAGGGATCTCAGCTGCCCCTCCAGGCCCTGCACCATCCCCACAGACCTCCTTTGGGCACTCTCCAGTACCTTTATGTCTTTCTTATTTGTGACACCCAAAACTGCACACAGGGCTTGAGGTGAGGCAGCACCAGCAGAGAACAGAGCAGGACAATCTCCTCCCTGGCCAGCTAGCTGTGCTGTGCTTGTCCCAGGGATTTTTCACTGTTAATGATTCTACATTTTACTTAAGGATAAAGTAAAGGATAAGGATAAGGATAAGGATAAGGATAAGGATACAATTGCATCCACATCCCTTGCTTCCAATAAATTGATTATTTTGTCTTTAATGGTGCCATTTATAGTTCTTTCAATAATACACTGTCCATTTTATGGACAGGTCTTTAGCAATAGCTGTTCTCTTTAGTTATGAGAATATGCCTTTTTAGCCACATAACACTGATTTTCTTAGCAATTTCAGTTTTTTTGTTCATATTATTGTGTTCAGACTTTAACTGTTGGTCAGTTTTTCTCACCAATATATCTGAAGCTTTGGAAATATTGCATGTATGTGCACCAAACCCCACTTGCACATACAAACGCTTTCATATAATTATGGCATAACTTACTAGCTTCCCAATAACCCTGGCCTCACCTTGAGCATTGTGTGCATTTCTGTGCCCCACAACTTCAGAAGGATGTGAAGGTCCTTGAACGTGTCCAGAGGAGGGCAACAAAGCTGGTGAAAGGGCTGGGAGCAATGTCCTGTGAGGATCAGTGGGGACTCTGGGCTTGTCTAGCTTGGAGAAAAGAAGTAGAAGGGGTGACCTTATTGCTCCCTGTGGCTTCCCAAGGAGGGAAAGTGGAGAGGCAGGCACTGATCCCTTCTCCCTGGTGTCCAGTGATGGGGTACATGGAGATGGTTCAAGGTTGTGCCAGGGAGGTTTAGACTGGACATTGGGAAGCATTTCTTTACTGAGAGTGCAGTCACACACCTGAAGAGGTTTCCTAGAGAGGTGGTCAATGCCCCCAGCCTGTGTCTTTACAGAGAGTTCACAGGCATGACAGCGGTGATACAAGTAATCTTGGGATAAGAGTCCAAAAACTGTATGATCCACTAAATAATTCAGCATCACAGCACTAAAATCTACAACTAACTGACCTTGTACCACTAAAAGCTGTGAGGCAGTTTAAGTATTGCTGCCATATTGTTATGAACCCTAATAGCAATGAAAGGTTTAGTAGCTGAATTCCTGTGAAGTTACAAATGTCTCTACAGGCTTTCTGATCCAGCTGGGTGCTCTAAAAGTACTCCCACCAACTCAGAACTTTTAAAAGATAGTGAGGAGATGATTTTGTACCCCTAGAATTTCACATACCGTCTACCTTAGGTGGCTGCCAGCACAGTTAGGTGGCATTTTCAGATCTCATTAGTACTACACATCTCAATGATACACAGAGAGCAGGGATGAAAAAGCAATAGAGTGCAAGGCCCAGCGGGCACTCTGGAAACTCTTTTGAGCCTGAGACTGCTTTTACCAGCCTAAAACATATGAGAAGTTTTGAAAAAGTGTTACAGATTTGTCACATTTCAGTGAACTCCAGACAGGTACAGTCAATTTGGGCAGAAGGACATGTTTATGTTGCAGAAGGGATACAAAGGAGATGTATGGGCAAATGAGACTGAATCATGTCTCTTATTTGAAGACTAGACACTGAATAAGCAGTAGAGTTCTTTGCCACTATAACTAGCTGTTTATTTATTTATTTGCATAGGGGAAAAGATTCATAATTGAAAAGATCTTGTATCTACTAATGGTTGTACCTAAGTAGCTGTTATACTCCACGAACTTCTACTGCAGGTGTTAAGGAAACTCAAACAAGGGATTTGGTATTATATTTTTATATTTTAAATGAAGTTATACCTCCATTATATATTTGAAATGCTCATTTAAATGATTAGCAACCCAATTATGAATGAAAAAAGAAAATACTTATTTTAGAATTCCAAGAAGCAGTGTTTCACTACCTGGTTGTAAAAAGGAACATAGACTATTCTTCAAATAGTCTGTATAGTCTGAAGTGCTCTTTTAAACTAACTCTGCCTAAAACATTAGAAGTAATTGCTAGAAGATTCCTCAACACTCACAAAAATCCCCTATTTTAAACTTGGTTTTGGAGCAGAATTTCTTTCTTCAACTGATGGTGCTACAGACCATTATCCAGGAATGAAGAACAAAAGTAAAAAATGAACATCTCTACTCTTAGTGAAGTTTTAAAAAATCTTGCAGTTTCTTTCTTGACACAATCTACCATTTCTTTCTGAAAAGCTGAACACTTGATTTTGCTTTCTAATCACTCACTTTAAGCCATGCAACATCCTTGAACTGCATATCATCTTCTGTCACTTGGTCAGTGCTTTCTGCATTCTGATTTTCTCTCACATCTTTTTAAAATTCTTCAGCCTCACAGCTCCTTGTATCTTTTCTGTGAACTTTTCTCCTTTGCTTCACATTTCTCTATCCTATTCTGTGAAACATCCACATGATTAATGCTGGCTTAAACCCATTCAGAAGTGCACCTGTTCTCCTGTCCCTGCACATGTCTAGGAGATCATTCATGCTGTAAAAACACATTCTTTTCTCCTTCCAGGATTCTCTATGATTTTTTTATATACTGTATTACACAGGAGATGCTGTTGGACACATTTCCCACTATATATCTCCACTTGACTGTGCTATATATAAACAGGAGAATAATTTTGCTAAATATTTTACCCACCACCTTTCCCAACTACCCACATAAGCAGAGTAGTTTAACAATATTTTTTTTTAAATACTGACTTTGTTTTGTCAAGAAGTACAACCATGCGTGCTCTATTTGCTTGTAGGGGAAGTAAGATGAAATTTATCTTCCATACCTCCCAATGTGGATTCTTCTTGCTGTTCTGGTTACATGCTGAAATTAGTCACCATCAAGGTTTGTGGCACGGGCCCTGGAGGGCACCAGAAGCCACCTGGAGTGTCCACGACTGGTCATCATTGGCTACTTGGGAGCCTAAGAGTCCAACTGCTAAATTCATCAAAACATTTCTTCTTTTCAAATTGAACCAGTCTTCATTTTATGTGATTACTATATTTCTGCCTCCTAACAGACCCAGTCACAGACTGACAATAAAGCAGACTCCCTTAATTTGATGTGAATTAAAACATGCTCATCCCTTCATGATTTGCCTATCCTGAGTAACATGGAAAAGTAGCACTGACTGCATATTTGGGTCTAATCCTACACTGCTTGAGTATTTTGTGGTCAATCTTCACCAGTCAAGAAATTAAAAACTGCACTTTTTTGCATTTTTTCCACTGGTATCTACTCACATTCCTCATTCATGTTGCATTAATTATGATGTTACTCCCCATAAACTATATTCAAGAATAATAAACTGCCTAAGGAAAAACACTATTTGTAAAAGAAAATACTTTTTGTGTTGATTTTTTTCTATTAAATATAGTTTAAATGCCTAGTCCTCACAAAAAATTCAAATACCTTTGAAGTGCAAAGTTATACTCTGTAATCAGTTTATGGCACATAATACTCAGACCAGCAGTCTATCACATTTATGATGAAAACCTCTCTCAAAATTGGCCCTGCGAACATCACACAGCTGCTGTTGTTGCTCTGTTGAATTTGGACCTCATTCTGTAATTCAATTTGTAGTACATTACTGAGAATTTTGATGTACAGTAAAAGGACAGGAACAATTAGAAAATGGAACCAAACTACTTTTCTTCGCTCTTCTTTTTTGTTTAAGAAAATTAAATCCAAGCTCTTCTACTTAAATAGCAATTTCATGTGCCTTTTCTGCAATTTTTCCTGCATTATTAAAGTATTTTTTATTAATGTTCAAATGAGTAACTTGAATCTGAGGATTTATGTACATTTATTTCTTGTAGTGAGGGCTCACTGATTGCAACGTGATTGCCAAGGAGTGTTAATGCTGGAATGGGCTGTGATTTGCTACCTAACATACACTGACTGTATTTTATCAAATAAATATGTGGGAAAAGAAACATAAATAAATTATTCACACAGGGAGTGTGCTACTTTTCTTGCCTATTAAAATATTGTTATAAAGTATTTTACCAGAAATACCACAAGACAATTTAAAAATATCTTCCTAGATATGATTGTTAATATGCCGAGCATATTGTAATTCATGTTCTGTTCATTATAAATTTGCGAAAGACACCTTCTACAGTAAATTTTGAATCTTTATTAGTACTTCTCTTGACTTCCTTATTTCCAGTAATTCCATGGATTACTTTTCATTAAGTAAAATCCTGTTTTAATCTTTACCAAAAGGATATATGAATGAAACCTATTATCTAGTCAAGATTAACTTGACTAGATAATAGAAGTGAAAAATAATTTTTTCTTTACCCATTTATGTAAAAAGTCAATGTCTGCCAGTGGGTCATTTATGTATTAACAAAGGTTTGGAGACTGCTCTTCAAAATTTTCTCCATATTGTGCTTGACTGATGCTTTTGCAGCTGAACAAATCTGGCTAGAGGGAGCAAAGGAGCTAGAAATCAAAATCTTAAAATTATTTATTTTTATACAGAAAGCAAGCTGGTCAAAAGAAAACTATGGCTATTCCATTACTCTGTTCAAGATGCGTGTGACTAGATTTAATCACCTAAATACATTTCTATGCCCTACTGTTCACCTGGGCAGTCTCTCTACACCTGTCAGAGCCCACAGCTTCATATCCACGCTTTGGACATCTCAGCCTGCCAGCAGGAATGTCATCTGCAGAACAAAAGACCTAAATTTAAGGGTCTGCCTAAGAACTTGGGGAGTAAGTTCCTGCCACAGGCAATAAGGCAAATGAAACTTGACTCAGTTGCTCATGAACACATGGTTTAGTGTCAGAAGTGAGGGATGAAACACATCTCACACAGGCCTGGCTGACAAGGCATGGGGCTGAAGGAAACCTGTCCCTTTCTGCAGCCAGAGGCACAGGCCAGGTCGAATATCTTCAGACATCTCCATTGAACAGGAAAACAGATCTGTAGTGACACTCCCAGAAGACACCTAAATCTATGTTTCTTAATCTGTGAACTGATTCTCAACCCAAAAGAACAAATTTGACTTTTAGATAAAGTATCAGGGAGCCTTCTGTAAAGAAAATAAGAAATGTTGTACTACAATGTCATTCGATAAAAATTAAAAAGTAATTACACAAAGAAAATTGTAATTTGCTTTTGCAGAATAAATTATAAAAATGAGCCCAAATTAACGTATATTGCCAAGTCAGATGTATCAATGACATCTTTTTAATGCTTGTTGTAATCACTCCTCCATAGCATCACTCCTGGGGATGATAAAAATTTAAAACTAACACTAAGAAAACTGTAACTCATGAAATGGAAGATCTGAAAATTGAACACATATCTCACTAGTCCCATGCAAGGAGAGCATGAGACCTGACCCTCAATATAAATATGCTTTGTATACTGGTGTACAAGTGTTCTCTGTTAAACTAAAGACTTCCCCTCCAAACCTTCAGTACTGCATATTTGGAATATACTTGGACTCACTATTTGACAGGCAGAGAATATTTATGCAGGAAGGATATTCAGCTTTCTCAAAAAAATAACTAACTAAGGAACACTCAAGAATCTGCCAGATGGTAACCAGTCAGATTCTGCAAATGAGACCCACACACATGTATTAATACAGACATCAAAATGTAAGCTCAGTGAGTGGCCAGAGACTGTTTACAGATCCTAATTCAACACCCTACAAAGTGTTTTTTTGATGAAAAGAATTGAAATATCAGCATTTTAGCAAGGAACGGGAGAAGGGTTAAAGGAAATAAATTCTGCTTGCTCCCGGCTCAGGCGAGCAAAAAAAAAGCTGGAGTCTTTCAGGGATTAGAGGTAGAATAAGATACTGCTTCTTAAAAATAGTACCCAAAGCATTTAATTTTAGTTCGTATCTCTCTATACCACTGACAACTAAAACCCCAAAGTTTATTGTTTCTAGGAATTTTGTGCGCACAATTATTTTATAACCCTAAGCACCTTCCTACGCGGTTTCTCACACAGTAAAGGCTCAGCTAGAAAGCCTCATTGCGGAGGATCGCATCTCCCTCTGCAGGTCTCCAGAGGCACCGTCTGCCCGCACAGACTGCTCTGTGCCTCCTCTAGGACTGCACCCTTCCGCCCAAGGCTAAGCGTTACATCTCAGAGACACACTGCTAAGGAGACACATAACTGTGCAAGACAAGAGTAGATCATATTACTTGGATCTTCTTTCCGCTTTGCTTTGGTATGCGATTTGCCAAAGCACTATTTCATTTAATCTCCTTAGACGTGTGAGATCAGCTAAGTCAAATTTGTAACTCACGCTGGGCAAGTGTCAATGGAACTGCCAGGCCTGCATTTATTCCTATGCTTTTAGCCACTACTCTAAACTTTCAGGATTTTCACTCGTCTTTTTTGTACCTAAAATCTTGTTAACCCCTGTGTAATTTTCTGTGATTCAGATAGCTAAGCAATCCAGTCTGTAATTAAGGTATTAATACTTGCATATTAATCTATTTTGAAAACACAAACCTACATAGTTTAGCTGAAATAGGTATATGAAAACAAAAGAAACGCCAAAACAGACTCGTTAAGGGTTACATAATTCAGAGATGACAGTGACATCATTCATAGCATGAGAAAAATTCTGTTATGATACTTTCTTAACTTATTTTGACTAAAGCTTGCATAGCCATAGGTAGGTCCTTTATTCTGGTATTTCTTTGATAACTGTTCTTGTAGCATGATCAGCGCTGTAGTACTCTATTTTAAAGCCACCTGAAACGCAAGGGATACAAAACCTAAAAGATTTGATAAACACACTTGCAATATTAGAGAAATTGCATTATTAATTGATCTTCTGTCAGTAATGGAAATTCAGAGGCAGTGCCTGTATTTCTTTTATGAATCTTTTATAAATCTTTTATGACAGACGGAGGTATTGGGTTTGCTTGGCCAGGTTTTTCTAGCGGGGGGCTACGAGGGGCCGCTGTGGGAAGTTGCCAGAAGCTTCCTCCATGTCCGATGGAACCAATTCCAGCCGGCTTCAGGACCGACCCACCGCTGGCCAGGGCTGAGCCCATCAGAAACGGCGGCAGCACCTCTCTGGTAAGAGATGTAAGAAGGAAAAAAGTTATCGTGCAAATGTGATTGTGGTCGGAGAGGAGTGAGAACATGTGAGAGCAACTGCTCTGCAGACACCAAGGTCAGTGAAGAAGGAGGGGGATGAGGTGCTCCAGCCGGAGCGGATATTCCCCCGCAGCCCATGGAGGCACAGAGGGATGCAGGGATCCACCTGCAGCCCATGGAGCAGCCCCACGCTGGAGCAGGTGGATGCCTGAGGCAAGGCAGTGACCAGAGTCAAGAAAAAGAAGCCCGAGTCCCGTTAACACCGTCACCGGTGTGCCGGGACGGGGCCCGGGACCGCGCCGACCCTGCAGCCGTAGAGGCCGCAGCTGTGCAGCCGTAGAGCCGGCAGAACCGCCTCAGAGCAGCGCCGAGCACGCCCAGCCCCGCTGGCAGCGCAGGAAGTGACGCGGCCGTAGAGGCCGGGGCGGGCGGCGCCGGGCCGGGGCCGGGTCGGGCGGCGCCGGGCCCGGGGCGGCCCCCGGCGCCTCCAGCTGCTGCCGCCGCGGCCTTCGGGCTCCACCTGGGCCCTGCTGCCGCGGGCAGAGCCCGCCCCGGGGCCGGTTCACCCCGCAGAGCCTCCCCGAGCGGAGAAAATAGGCCCAGCCCAAGCGGCCCATCTGCCGAGAGGCAGAACGCGCTTCTCCTGTTTGCTGCCAGTCATCTTTTGCTTCGCAAATACCCTCACCACCTTCTAGATGTTTTTCTCGTTTGATACGTATTAATCTCATTCCGCAGCTTCTTCCCCACCTTAAGCCAACCTCGTTGTTGGAGCGTCTGTCCAACCAGACTCTTCCTATTTAAGCAAAAAGTGCTGCTAAGTTGTAAATATCAGTGGTTAGATCCTCACTGAAGAGCGTCTGATGAGAATTCACGCGCTCCAGGTAACCGAGGTCCAGAAACATTTTCTCCACATGATGCCGTGTTTCAGACAATATTGCATATAAGGTGGCACCAGTGACTCCCACCACACACAGACCGGCCTGAACTTCTCTCTTTACAAACAGACTGGAGGAGAGAGAAGTGGATGAAGTTTAGATCGATTTTTAAAGCTGCATGGGAATAAGAGGAAAACGTGAAAGAAATACAGAGTAGTGGCTTAGGCCCTAAAGAAAGAAGAAGAAGAAAATCTGGGCAGTTTATGGCTGCAGGCTAGAGGAAGGTGGTGTTGAAATATAAGCCATTATGAATAGCCAGTTTTCTTTCACTGCAATAATAAACTTAGACAGACAATCTGGTTTTTGTGTGGTTAGGAGACAATAGTATGATGGCCCATAGCTAGGCACAATTTTCTCATAATTCTCCCTTTACAGAAGCTGGTCAGAAAAAACTATAAAGGTATTAATGTGAGTTTGAATACACTGTTTGATCAATAGTGCTCTTTGATCTCCATAGCTATTAGCGTCTGCATTAAAAATTCCTTAAACGTGTTTGAACTCAAATTACACCTGGAGAGATGTCAAGTATTTTATATCAAACATTACATCAACATAGCACATCTCAATAAATGTAGAAGCAATAACTACTTATAGATAATGTAAGGAGTTTTAAACAGGATGAGTTCTTCTAATGGAGTTGAATTTTGCTAGTTCAGTGCCTCTTCAGTGTGACACATAATCTTTATGGCTCATAACTCACCATGATCAGAGGAATAAAACAATTTCAGAGTCCACAGAAGTGCCAGGGATTCATATGGCTTTTAGAAAAAAAAAAAAAAGTGCCTTTATTTCCAAGAATGAAAATAATTTAACTAATTGTACTTTTTCTGCAAGCCCTGGGCATGATCTCATTTCATCTACAGAAGAAAGATGGAAAGTGATACAAACTGCCAACATACAATTAAATGCTAGAGTTTTTTTCTCTTTGAGCTCAAGCTGAAAAGGGATAAACAAGCAATCTCTATTATAATAGTAAAAAAGAGAAAATTAAGAAGTTACATATAGTACAAGAGATAAATCATGAGTACATTGACAAATGTTACTTAAATGAATATTAAAGAGAGATATTATCATTAAGTCAGATGTGCTGAGTAATGATTTAAATTGCTACTTGTCACTCAGCTATTCTCAGAGGCTTTCTTTTGGTTAGAAAAATAAAGGTAATTGAGTGAGTGGCAGAATTCATTACTTGGCTTCAAAAGACCATTTGTAAAGCCTGTCTTTTAGGTCACATTTCAACACTAATAATATAGGGAAGAGTGCATTTTGGTTTGGGAAAAAATCTAATTAGCCATTTGAAACAGATCACAAAGTTATTAAGAAAAAACTGCCAGAGATTACATCAAGGTTTTTATGACATATAGGAATCAGGTCACAGATTAGGAAAACTTGTTTATTTATCTATCCCATCTATTGCTTTGATATATGTGAAAAGAACAAGTTTTATCCTTTAGAAATTCTGATCAGAAGATTCACATGTATTTATGAACTGAAAAAATTCAACACTTTGTTTATGACATATGACTAACTGTTAGGTTTTTTTCTTATTTTTGATTACTGTTGATCCTAACTATTCTAACCAATGTTTTTATGTTAAGTAACTCGATGCTGCACACCCTAATTACCTACTGCACTCATAATAATCTTGTTTATTTAGAAATGTCTTTGTTCTCTCACCTGGGCAAGGACAGCTATTGATTCTCTTAGATAATAATCAAAAGCTGTTTGCTTATAATCTTCATTGTCCAAATTCCCTGAAATGAATTTTATGATAATTTTAACCCAAGTAGAAGCTGCTGAAAATGGAGTAGTACTTTGCAAAATGAATTTGCTTGTTACTCTTTGAAAATGAGATCCTACTTGCCTCTGTTTTGTGTCCCATCTCTCCATGTGTGTTACTGTTTCACTGGCTGGGGATTCTGCTTTCTGTGCAGGGAACACTGTGGACCACAAAAACCCAGGAAGAAAAAAATGCAAACCAGGAAACAGACATAAATGGAACAAAGAAGTTGAATAAGATTTGATTGCACATTAAGATCAAAGTCTTTACCAAGCTATAGTCCTCTGTTATAATTAAACTATAATGGTCCTCACATTCATAGGCCACTGTTTTCACCATGGTGCTGCAAGTATTTTGTTACATGGATCCTTTCATAAAACTATTTGCAATTATGTCATATCTGAAAGCCAAGGCTGTGAGTCAGGGCTAAATTTATTCATTGCCAGTTCATATCCATTTCTTTTTGGCCAACACTACCTTTAACCAAAGGAGCTCTTCTTACTCCCTAGTATTTAATCTGTGATGTATTTTTAGGGATCCCTTCTCAACCTTCATTAGGTAATGCAAGCCAAGAACAGTTGTCTCCTCTTGTTAGACAGCCACCAATGCCCTGATGATTCTAATTCCCCTTTGCTCTCCTTCCAGTCAACATCCTTAAGCAACAGTGAACAGAAATGTATACAGTATTCCAGATTAAGTTTCACAAGTCCTTTCTAAAAGAAATACTTCTTTATTTTGGATACGTAGTCATCTACTGTGTTCTAGGATCCCATTTGTCCTTTTGAAAGTTACAGAAAAGTTTCAAAAGTTACTTTTGAAAGTACAGTGATGATTCTGCCTCTGAATACCATTTGTGGGTCTTCTGTCATGATGGTTTCCCCCAGCTGACACTATGCTAGTAACAGAAATACTGACCTGCCACCAGGTGGATGCCCTTTCACTTTGCACTGTTGAATTTCTGATAGTCACAGTAGAAGTTTTCTCTAGTCTTCAGATATTTCCCATATGACATTTAAAAAATCTTCTTTAAATGCTGCTCAGATATGAATCTTCAAGTCAGTAGCACACCTAGTGCTGGTGTAATAAATGAAAATATTAAAGTTAGTCTCAATGAAAATATTAAAGTCAGTCTCTTTGAAGTACTCCACTAGCAAGTTTCTTTCAGTGTAACAGTTTCTTTAAGTAATTTTTAGTTGTCTCTCCCCATTATCATCTTTTATTTCTTGTTTTAATCCCTGTCTTCACTGGATTGGTAATGACTCATACCATGCAGTATCAGAAACTTTCTTTAGATACCACAAGATTAGATATACTAAATTTCCTATAGTAATTTTATGTCAAATTCAAATAGACATGCACAAAACCTTTTATGTCCAGGTCTGATACAGTAAACTGATTGTATTACTCTCTGAATTACTAATTGATTAATGCTCAATTTTTATAAAATTGTGCTTACCTATAAATCACAAATTGAAGAATGTTTATTTTCATGTAAGGATGATTTAGCTTTAACAAGTACTGCTTCTTTACAATAATATTAATGCTTCTATTACACTTGAATAAATACTGAAACTCTCAAATAGCTAAAATTCTATTTTAAAATTTCTACAGATACTCACTGGAAC
This sequence comes from Brachypodius melanocephalos, assembly GCA_013398615.1. NCBI lineage: Eukaryota > Metazoa > Chordata > Aves > Passeriformes > Pycnonotidae > Brachypodius > Brachypodius melanocephalos. The sequence goes on along the minus strand of VZSR01001283.1, from coordinate 12,864,310 downwards.
CCTCAGGAACACTAATTAATATTGCAGTCTAAATAAAGATTCCATTCTTATTGGAGTTACCAGTATAATCTGCTAACTGGAGAGTATCTGTCCTTGATTTCTCCAGTGAAAAACACTTCAGGTTCAGGCTCATTATTATAAATGCTTTTTAAAAATTGTCTCTTGTTTTATTAGAACTTTTAAAATTCAGATCAGAAAAAATAATTCCATATTGTACACTTAGGAATGTTACACATTAAGGAAAGATTTAATTATTTACGCAGACTAGGACACCAGTCAGGATGAATTGATGTCATCTCTCCTCTCTAATGGCTCTACCTGTGTTATTTTTTCATGTTAGGACAGTGGAGTTAAATAGCTGTGATCCAACCTTGCCATAACAGTTAGCTCTGTGCTACATACATGGAAACAGAGCAGGTTTTTAATTGTGATGAGGTAAGCTCTCTCCCTACATTTCATCAGGGATTTGACATGACTTGCTGAGCTAGTTATGTAGCACATAACCACAGCCTTTTCCCACAGGAAGGACTTGGCAGGGGAACAACAAAGCTGGTAAATGTAATTACATGCTATTCCATGACTCTCAAAGCATGAATGATGAAATGTGGTTTTCTGTGACACTCGCTTCTAGCTGCAAAAATGATGATTCCTCCTCTTGCTACTTATTGATGGCAGAAAGGCAGGGAAAGATGTGTACTGCAAGGTTGTGGAGGATAGAGGGGATGACACTTCCCATGGAATCAGTCTGTTTCCAAAATCCTTCAGTTGTGAGGCCACACATGGTAGTGCTGGCTGCTTGCTACCTCATTGGAGTATTTTTTCACCTCAAGAGTGTTCACTTCAGCAGTATTGCACCTTCTTTTCTGCCACAGTTATTTTATGCTTCCAGTTTTTATCAAGATTAAGCTATTAATAATATTTCCTGTAATTGTGAGTGGTGATTTCCTGCTCCTGGTATTTCTGTATTTCTGTATTGCCCATTTCCCCCACCTCCTTCACAGTCTGTCCTTATTCTGCTCTTAGTTTTAGCCAAAGTATGTACTTTCCTCAACCCTAAATTGCCATTAACCAACATGAAAGGGAGAGAAGGTGATTGATTTCCTGTAACTGACAAAAAATAAGCATTGTGAACACTTTTATATCTCATAAGGTTTATAAAATTAGAGGAAATAACCTTTCTAACCATCATACACATTAGAAAGTTTGTCTATGTAACATTATTACCACACTATTAACATATTCTTTTTTCAGAGGAAACAGCATTGTAGATTCCCCTCCTCCTCTCTTACTTGGTATCATCACCTGGCCCTGTGCACAATGATCACTGCAAATGCCATCTACACTTCTGAGCAGAAATGTGAGGCTTGACCTGCGTCATCACTCACATTTAGAGACTCACTTATCAAGTGGGATACCAACTGAGCCCTTGAGACATGAGCAAATGTCTATATTTATCACCAACAACCCTTTTTCCACAAACTCCTGCCACATGATGTCATAGCACTGGTTGTATCTCTAATGCCTGGTGCACCCATACAGTAAATAAAATTTTAATAAATGCAGAAGCTGAACAACAAATTGTGAGGCAAAACTCTCTGAGACATAGCCCTTGTTTTATGCACTTACACCTCAGTGTAAGTGTGGATACAGTTTTCTTCCTTTTATGTTAGCATTTATGGTGAAATACACTAAGGACTTTAGTTAATACTAACACAGGCCATCACAAAGCAGCTGGCATCAGGAGTAGAAAAAAGAGACTGGGAATGGGAAAGAGCAGAACTGGTTCTTTTGGAAGTTCTGTTGCCTTGCCTTATATATATTCACTGACTATACCCCAAATAAGTTACCTGTAACTGGTAATTCTGTGAAAGGAATGATATGAGATATGATATGATATGATATGATATGATATGATAATATGGTCATCTGCAGGCAACAGAGGATGAAATTGATGTTTTGTCAGCATGTTCCTTCTAGTTGAAGTATATAAGCATTTCTTCCCTGTATTGATAGATGCTTGATATATTTTTCTATTTCTAATAATTTTCATTTTTTTTCCTTTGTATACCACTTCAGATTATTAGTATAAATTCAACGTTTCATCTTCCAGTTACATACAAAGGGTTATTAATTCCTTAAATACTTCAGTCAGAAATATCTTTATCTGACGGGCTGTTATGTCAGCACAAACAAAAACAAAACAAAAAAGAAGCAATGGAAATGCTTATTCAGTGTAATTTACTACATCATTTTAGCAAGCTTCTCCTTTCTTCACTAGCAAATGTTCCTGGTGATGTAATTAATTTGTTTCTTCGATGTCAATCATGTATCTACTACATATTAAAGTTAAAATTAGTTCTACTCTCATGCATTTCGTTTTACGTCAGTGAATTCCACTGTTGTTCCACAGCTGTTTTTGTGATTGTGGTTTGCCTTCTAAACAATCTAAACTATGCCTGGAATGTGCAGGGTAACCAGTGATAACAGTAATGTCAAGAGAAACTTTAACCATGGGAGAGGTTTATGCTTTATTACTGCAGAGCTTGTTTTGAGATCTATTCTGTAAGCACAAAGGACTCTGCATTACCCTGTAATGAGTGAACCAGAAGCTCAGGAATATTAGTCTGTGGAAAACACTGAAGGGCATATCTGTACTGTGTTCCCCTCACTTTCCAAACACCTCTAGTGCTTGTGAGGCCACAACCTGTAAGCAAAAGTGGACAGAAGTTGGAAATACAGCAGTGTTCTGGAAGAAATCCATACATGGGTTGTGTTTTAGCTGGGTCATAATAAAGAAAAATCTAGTTTTCCCTTGGAATTAGCAGCAGTTCTATATGTAGCTGAAAGAAATGCTAAAGACCAGTATTCTGGTAGTAAAAGGCACTAAAGGCAGAACCATGTGCCCCTGGCTTTTATAGATACCATTGCATTAAAGGCATTCAAATATTTCTTTGAAATTTCTATTTCATGAGAATTGTACTCATAGCACTTGAACGTTCTAGGTCATGCACATGGTGGTGGTGGATGTCCCATCCATGAAAGTGTTCAAGGCCAGGCTGGATGGAGTTTTGAAGAACCTGGTCTAGCAGAAGGTCTACCAGCTAGATGATCTTTAAGATTCCTTCCAATCCAGGCCATCCTAAGATTACTCCCTGGTGCAGACCATTGTTTAGGATGTTATTGTTAAAACCTGTCAGATATCTAAGAAAATTACCTTTATGAAGTGCTGATTCCTGATAACTCCTAGTATGAAAGTTGAAAGCTAACCATGAGATGCCTGTGTGGCAGAAGCTCCATGGGATTTTTGTCACTGGTCATCCAGAGAGACTGGATTGCCCTCAGGCCAAGTATGTGTGACTAACTGGCTGCTCAGTTATGAAAAATGTTGGTTGCATTACACTGTCAGTACTTAATAACAACACAGGTAAAACACACCGAGGTGAGCTTCTCTTTCCATTTACTTCACACAGGACATAATAAAGATATCAAAAGTAGTATACTATTAACACCAAGACAGTGGTTACAATGTTTGTTTTGTCTCTCAGTTACCTAGCAACAGATTTTGATTGTATTTTAACCTTATTAGTAAGCTTATCGTGCATTTTAACTGAAAATTTAGGAAAGCCATTATGTCTGCTTATAAGCAAAATGTGAAAAAAAGAACAATCTATCTGCTACTGTTACAAAAATCTGCTGGCATATTTAGCATGTGTTTCAGGATATTCCTTGAATTTCTCTTCAGATAAACAAATTTCTTATCCAGAATATGCTACATTAGAGCATCAGAATACTAGTACAAGGGTAACTTGGGCATACAAAAATCTGTTTCTCTCCTCAAATGAAGCACCACAAACTTCAAGTTGTACCTCATTGTAACCAACAATCAGAATTAAACACCTGCCCATCCATTAATGTACCAAATAACCTATGGTTTTGGAGAGGCAGAACAGTCATTAGCAGGAGTTTCTATAATATCCTAGAAGAAAGAAATCTGCAGTACTGAGTATTCAAAATGCAGCACTTGCTCCTGGCAGAAGTGCTCTTATTCTGCTGCATCCATTTACTGTTCTCTAAGAGAAAGAGCTGCCTCTTTTCCTCCTCTCTGTTTTACCAGACTATTGAAGACTTTAACCCACCATCCTGTACTCAGCTCTGATATTTACTAGCAGACAGAACATTCACTAAACCAAACTACAGATACCTTTTCTGAACTTAAAAAAAAAAAAAAAGTAGCAAAAGAACTAGTGAACATTAAGTAATGTACATGTTTGGTAATTTTATAAATTACCAAAACACACAATGAAGAGCAACTGGCATATTTTAAACCGACTTGGAAGGGGCAATTTCCAGTAGTTTTACATTAAATCTCCTAGCGGTATATATATAAATATATACATGTTAACTTGGAAACAGCATTGTGAAATTTGACTAAGAAATAAAACTAGACGGGAATCTTTCCTTTCCTCCAAGCCTCCATTTCAAGGAGGGAAGATTTCAATTTACTGCCATTTGATCAATATATTTTCCTCTCTAAGTAATGATTAGTCCAGAAATAAAGACTCACTGAATGGGCTCACAAACTATATTTAAAACAAAGTTCTGAACATTCTGAAATAGAGGAGTCACTCTTTAATTTCAGAGCAGTTGTAATATCTTATCCCACTCTAACAGGCTGCCAGAAATGCTCCTGGATAAGGCCCATCACCATTTGTTCTACAGATATCAACTTTTTGGCTGGCTCTGGCAGGTAAGTGAGGACATTTGGGCTTGATTCACATCTGATATACTCCTTACATTTCAGCTTCAAAGGCAAAAATTTTGGATATATATTTAGTCTGTAATTTTTTATTAAAAGGTTCCCAATATTTCATGCAATAAACTGCTGTGTTTTATCCAGAATAAAAAAAAATATGAATGTGAAAACTTTTCCCATAAATATCCATGTTACTTTGCATGCAGAATTTGGGCATTTTTTTCTCCAACATGCAATTTAGCTGAATGAGTCATAATATGTTTCCATGCAAAGAGAATGAAATTCCATTTTGTGTTACTGGTAGCCCTGGAAGCAGCTGCAGAGACTGAAGATAGGAAGATATACTTAAAGATTGATACAAAATACAAGCAAGGCTCCAAAGAAACAATGATTTTTGACGTTGCAGTATATTGCAAGTGATCCTCTTATGCTGTCTTTTGAATGAATGTAAATGGAATGAGGAAAAGAAATTTTTCAGAATATCCAAATAAAGGGTTTTCTGTTTGTTTATTTTTGTTTGTTTGTTTTTAAGGTTCTACAATCTGCGTGGACTACTAACACTTTGCTGAAAATACTTGAGGCTGTGGGATGGAATCCAGAATTCTTTTAAAGTATCACTTTGAACTTACATATGTCAATACTTATTTTCCTATTTTGTTAGGACTGACTGTGTTTAGCATTTGATCATAGTGTAAACTGGTGCTTCGTGGTCATCATGCCTGTCAGAATGTAATCAAACGGAGTGTGTACAGATCACATCGTTGTCCATGGACAAAGGCTTACGTATGACTTTATTTATACCGCAGCTAGGGCTAGAAGACATGGCTTAATTTCATGGTGCTACAGGCATTAATAAACCAATTATCAGTGATCTTGATGAGACCCATATTTCAGACCGCGTGTCTCCTCTTAAAATGTGTTGGTTTATATCACACATCTTTGCATGCATGCACTGCATTTCCCAGAGTGGGACTGCAGGTGCACAAACAGCAGCTTGCGCCTGGGACTGTCCAAAACCGAACGCATACAACGACTATTACCCTTGCCCGAGCTGCAAATTAGGATCCGTGACAGCGACCACACGTGGGCAGGGCAGGGGCGGTGCTCGCTGACGTCCCGGGCAGCCCCGCCCCCCTCCCGCGCTCCCGCAGCTTCCAGAAGGGCCGGAGCCCGCGGGGGGGCCGGGCCGGTGGCGCAGTCGGAATTGCCGCGGCCGCGGGGCCCGGGCGGGGCGGGGCGGGCGGTGATGCCCTTGTTTATTTTTACCCGGGCGGTTCATCCTCCTCGGCAGCCCCAGCGCGGCCCCCGTTGCCGCTCCCCGCCCCAGTTCCGACGGCGGCGCCGCCTATAAAGCGCCGCCCGCGGGGAGCCGAGGATGCAGCTCTACAGCTCCGTGATCACCCACTACCCGGCGGGCGCCACCGCAACAGCCGCCGCGGCCTCGCCGAGCTCCGCCGCGGTCTTCAAGGTCTCCTTGTCGCCGGGACCCTCCGCCGCGGAGGCACCGAGCGCCGCCGACGCCGCGGGCCCGAACGCGGCCGCCGAGAGCTCCGTCAAGGACAGCTTCGTTCCCGCGGGGGGCAGCAGCAGCGCCGCCACCATGCCCGCCTTCTCGTCCTGCTTGGAGGTGATGCCGAGCGGCCCCGCGGCGGGCCCGGCCGGGCGGCCGGCGGCCGGCCCGCAGTTCAGCTCCTGCGCGCAGGTCACCGTCAGCCGCCGGCGGCCGCTGGAGCGCATCGTGCCTATCCGCATCGTGCAGCGCGCCGAGGCCGCCGGAGAGCTGCTGCCGGGCTCGCCGCGCAGCCGAGCCTGGCTGGAGGGTATCCTGGAGAGCGTGCGGCAGGCCGGGGCCGACGGCGAGGCCGCCACCGAGGAGCCCAGCAACCGCAGCCTGCGGCTCAGCGAGCACTGCCAGGCGCTGCAGGCGGCGGCCGCCGGCGCCCAGCCCGGGCTGGTCCCCGGCTGCGGCCCCGCGGAGCGGAGCGGGGGCCCCGCGCAGCCCGGCGGCCCCGCGCACGGCGAGGAGGAGGAGGAGGAGGCGGCGGGGCCCGACGTGCGGCGGGGGCCCGGGGGCAGAGCGGAGCGCAGCGAGAAGCTGGCGCTGTACCTGGCCGAGGTGGAGAAGCAGGACAAGTACCTGCGGCAGAAGGGTCGGTTCCGCTTCCACATCATCCCCGACGGGAACTGCCTGTACCGCGCCGTCTGCAAGGCGGTGTACGGGGACCAGCGGCTGCACGGCGAGCTCCGCGAGCAGACCGTGCACTACATCGCCGACCACCTGGACCACTTCAACCCCATCATCGAGGGCGACGTGGGAGAGTTCCTCATCGCCGCCGCCCAGGACGGGGCCTGGGCCGGCTACCCGGAGCTGCTGGCCATGGGACAGATGCTGAACGTGAACATCCACCTCACCACGGGCGGCCGGCCCGAGAGCCCCACCGTTTCCACCATGGTCCACTACCTGGGGCCCGAGGACCCAACACGGCCCAGTATCTGGCTGAGCTGGCTTAGCAATGGGCACTACGATGCTGTGCTGGACCGCGTGTGCCCCAACCCAGAGTACGAGGCGTGGTGCAGACAGACTCAGGTACAGCGGCGGCGGGATGAGGAGCTGGCCAAGTCCATGGCAGTGTCCTTGTCCAAGATGTACATCGAGCAGAACGCCTGCTCATGAGACCGCCTAGGGCACGGGCTGGGAGCTTTGCTGCAGGGACTGACAGAGAGAAGGTGTGCTGGCTGTGATGGTGATGCCTTAATCCTTAATGAAGCAGCAGCACCCCAGACTGAGAAGGACTGTAGGTTGTGGGGGATAAATACAGACGTATTTGTAATATTCTGTTGTAAAAACTTAGCCTCGGGTTATTTGCAAGCAGATTTCTCTGTGTATGTTTGTGTCTCTCCTCCCCACTGTCTATTTTCTATAAGAATGTATTTTTTGCACACTATTTTTAAACTGTTACCTCCATCTTCTACATCTTACATTAGTATCTGGCTTTCAGCTGTACAGCCAAAAACGTTTGTAAACAGTTTTTGTAAATAAGGCTTATGATGTAACAGCTATTTTTTGCTGTGTTTTTTACCCATAAACCTTATATTTTTACCAAATGAAGTTGATGTCAAACTGACCCCCTAGTTGATGAAAAATATTGTGGGTATTTTCTTGCAAAGATAAAGGCTTTTGTAAAAGTGCAGCAAAGTGAGAACAGACTGCTTTTAGGAACAGTTGCTTTCTCTGCCTGAAGCACAGAGCAGGTCCTTTGAGCCAGTTGGAATGCAGCTACACGTGAGCAGTGCAGGGAGCAATTGACTCTTCTGTTTTTAATTACTGTTTTGAGTAAACTGGCCTCTTGTTGCCTGGTTGGCTCACCCTCTGCTCCATTTATATTATTTATCTCTAATAACAGAACATTAACTTGCAATAGAATGTTGTGACTAGATAATAGTCTCCTGCTTTGGCAGTAATTGCCTTGGCTGCACCTCAGTGTTTGTGTTCTTGTTTCTGGGGTTATGGTGTCTTTTGTATAAGCCCTGCTTCTTTTTTGGCACTGGTGTTTCACCAACAAAGCATTATCTGATCACAACATTTTATTCATGTGGCTTTATTTTCTAATCAAAAAATCAGGAATGGTGTTCTACATTATGGTTTAAAAGAAAAAAAATACTTAAACTGAGGTTTGTATGGTTTGCTGGGTCAAACATTTAAATGTTTCCAATCTGGATTCTGTCTCTTCTACTTTCTGATTAACTTGTTAGATATATTTATTAAGTAATGCAGTTTGTACTTTTTTATTTTGTAATATATTGTGATTTTGGAATTTATACTGTATTTGTATAATAGGAACATTCACAGCTAAAATGGAATGAATAAAGAATATAATTTTACTTGTGCTCTTCTTTTCTACCCTGTGCATTCCTGGTGTGGGCAAGAATTGAGGGTGGGTTCACAGGACTTTCATTTAGCTTCTCTGCCCTAGTCTCTCCTATTAAGCGGTGGGAAGAAGGGACACAGTACTGTACAAATGTGAACCACTGATAATTCTGGTGTCTGTCAATATGTGAAAGAAATTCAAGCATTTAAAGACAATTGAATATCTAATTATTTTCTTACTGCAGGAGATCTTAGTATATCTTAGTTTGCCAGTGAGAAACAATATTCTATATTAATATGCCTTAGGAGTTCTCAAGCATAGTTTGTGAGCTGGTGACACCAGGGTTGGTGGTGAGCCAGCTCTCTGCTGGGCTGTGCACACTTGGGCTTGGACATGGGTCTTTGGTAACCTCCATTCTGCAGTGAACACCAACCTTGCTTGAGATTTATCCTGTCAGTAGTGAGACCTTGGCACCCTCTTGTTACTCAAATAGAAGTAATGTCATAGGGAGATGCAGCTTTTTACTCCCCTCACAAGATGGAAATGCTTTGCAAGTTGTTAAAACGTGTTTACAAATGTGCCTGTGTGTTTACAAATCAGTCCCTGATCTCAAAGTAGTAAAACAACAGAAGGGTGCTGGGATAAAGTTAGGATTAAAAAGTAACTAAATAGCTGAAATGCATCAGTGTTAGTTGTGCACATAGGATAAAGAGCTGCAGTACTGATGTATATATTTGTTACTGGTTAATGTGGCACAATGAGTACATTTAAATACTACGTTATTTTCAAAATATTGGCACTTACAGTATTTTTCTTGTTCTCTTTACACCCAGTTGTGCCTTTTCTTTAAAGTGCAAACAGTGGTGGAAAAGCCCTGGTCCTTCTAGTCCACTACTGCTTAACCCATGAATCTATGTAAAGCTGAGTTTTGAGGTGAGAGCACGGCAAAGATGCAGTCATGGATGTGTTCATAAGGAACAGAGGAAGTTTATGGGATAAATGGCTACTCATGTGACTCTAAAAGTGAAAATGTTAATACAGCATCACTAAATATCAGTCATATGTTGACTGCTTAAAAACATTGTGTCCAGGCTGCTTAGGTTTTGGGTTGGATGTGATGAATTCATTCAAAGTTGTGACTGTCCTAAACTTTCAAAAAAACTCCAAAAGCATTTATTTTAGGTCTTCTAAAATTACTATTTTCAGCTGTATCATTAATTGTGATCACAAATTGTGTTTTGCAACACAAACCTTAGAAAGGCTCAGTAAGAAAAGAATTGGTACTGCTTAGTGTTCACTCTCTGTGATAAAAATGATACTAAAATATCACAAATAAATAAAGTAGTGTTAAAAACCAACCATGCGGGACCCTGACATGAGTTCCCACAGAGTTCCTCAGCAATTTATCTACTGCATGAGTCACAGGGGCATGCAGATAACTTTAAGGAATTTGAAAAAACTAGGTTACTTGTTGAACTAGTTTGCAAAGACATTGAGGGTGTATTGCTGAAGCGTGTAACAAGGCACTTGTTTTTGCAGCTTGCATTACATACTATGTCTAAAAGGAAATTGCAAAAATGACATTTCAGATGTTTTGGACACATGGAAAGTGGTGTTTATATATATATGTATATATATATATATATATTTAATTTCAATAGCTCTGATGTTTAAAGTTCAGCTGAGACACTAGGTTCAGATGGAAGCTAGCAATGTCTTGCTTGAACAGGAGTAGAGGCAGCTTCATGGACAAATTTTATGGAAGCAGTGATCCTAATGTGGACAGAGCTTTACAAAACTGCATGTAACACTACTCTCACCTCCAGCAAAAGCAGAGGTAGATGCAAGTTTACCTTTACTGTCCTCTGTTCAACAATTCCAGTAACAAGGGAAGGACAGAAATTGTTCTGGGTCATAATTTCAGTGCCTGATTATTTTAACCTCAGCATAACCCAGCTAATTATTAGACCTGTCTGGGGACTTTGGTCAAGAGACTATTTATTATGTACAATAAGTCAGAAAAAAAGTTTGATTTTCAATATGCCACTTGTATGATTCTATAAATCAGGTAGAAAATGCTTTAATTCTATACCAAGCTAATGTGAACTTCAGTCTGCGGGAGCATAAGCTTTGTGATGCTGTATTTCCTTGTATTTTATAACACAATTGTGAATTAGTTGACATCTTGGATGCTGCATTTCACGACTTCCTTGGGTTACTAAGACATTCTGTCACTAAATGTGCAAGGGATATGTTAAAATTGTCATGACTTTGTTACACAAAGCAAGGTTTGCAAGAACTGAATTGGTTTGCGATGAAGGAATCCCAAAACAGTGGTGATGGGCAAGTAGGAAAGGGAAGATTTATGTAAGTATCACTGTTTTCCATCTCAGTCAAGGGCTTGCTCTTCAGAAAGCTTAGTGGATGACATTCTGTGCATAGTAACTTTCTTAGGACACATAGAAGTTTTCTAATGTCATCTACTGTGGTTTATCTGTCCTGTTTTATTTGGCTGATGCATTATATGTGTGCAAGATAAATCCTTTACATTAATGTCACTTGTAAATAAAGGTGTGTTTCAGTACTTCTTATACATGTATGAAATCACCTGAATACAAATATTTCTACTGTCTGCTTTTGTTTTATGATGTCAGAATTACTTGGTAGGATTTTTGAGGATAAAATTTCAATTTTCTTTTAGTGTTTTGCCAGTGTCCTCATGCATAGCTTCTGAATCCAAGCAGAAAATGATGACAGAGACAAGTAACTGGCAGTAACTGCTTTTTGCTTATAATTTGCTTATACTCTTTTATATTTATTCAGCAGTTTATTGATATGCAGTGATAAATATTCCTAGGATGTTGGTACAAAATGGTGTGAAATGAAAAAAATTCCTGAGCCTCAGTGTTAAAAAGATTGTCCCATTTCAGAATTGCATGGTTGTGTGAAAATACACTGCATACAGTGAGACAGTGAGTAACTGTTTAAAAGGACATCAGCTCTGCCAAATGCAGTTACATAGTCATCTTTAAAAAGTAGAGAAAGAAGCAGAAAAATTTAAACTTTGAATTTTTACTAACATACAGGCTGATTTTTAACATGCACATGTATGTTTCAGGTGAAAAAAAAGTGGCCTTCGTATTTCCTACTCAGTTTTAATTTATAATCTTTTTATAGCGGTTTATACTATTAACGGATAAGAAGATACAGCAATGCAGTAATATATTGTACTTCAGCCCTTTTTTCCTGAAGTTAATATTTAAAATCTGTTTGTACAAGGAAACCTGTACACAGTATGCAGACTGCAAATCGATGGAAATAAACCACTGTCACGTTCCAGGTTTCTGTGGCATGAGTGGTTATTACTCCATCTTTTCATGAATTTGTACTAATTACTGAGTAAGATTGGGCTTCTCTGGAGAAAAGGTGAGTGTGCAATTGTAATACCATAATGCATGTACACATGGAGGAACTCATCTTTCTTGAGTGATCCTAAAAAATGGCATTTCCTGCGTATTTTTAAACCATTATGCCTTTAATCCTTATTTTATTTCATAGAAGTTTTACTGGGAGTTGTAGAAAGCAAACTACTGAGTTCTTCTTAGAAGGCATGGTTGGTTAATAGTGTTTGAATCTTCAGCACTGTAGCACAGTTAAACTGAGTACAAAGTGACATCTGCATGGAAGAAAGCAATTGTAGGAGGAAAGCTGGAACTGGGATCTGGCTGTAAAGGGGCCCAGGTTGCCTTCTGTCCTTTTATCTCCCTTGTTCACCACATCCCCAGCAGGGAGATCCTGACTCTGTGTCTGTGACAGCTTCAGGATCATTGCTGCTTCTCCTTGGGGTCTAGTTATGGAGTTCTTGGATTGCTGAGCTTTTGGGGACTGCAAATGAAGGAAGGGATGCAACACTCATTAAAAAATGGGAAGGATTTCTTAGCCAAAGACATGGTGTCTTTCTTGCCTGTGAATTTCTATTATTGAATTTCAAAGACTTAAAGCATGGCTGAACATCAAAATGGTTTGCAAAGGTCAATGTAATTCTGAGAATCACATAAAGCATGTTAACAGATTTTCGAGAGTCAAATGCTGAAGTATGGTGAAATATCTTTCTTTTAAAAATTAATCCATAATTACATTACAAAACCATATTATTTTCACAGGTACAAGGATCCAGCATTTTTCCTGCACAAAACTTCTATTTTTGTTGACAGTACAACTTAACTAACCAACATATCTGGGCAAGAAAATAGTGATTTCAGATCTCTGGGTATTATTTGGAATTTGGTAAAGTCAATTTAACCCAACATCACTAAGTGCAATATTTTTTCTCATTGCTGATGCTGTACTTAAGTTTGGATGTCTGCTTTTAGAAATAACATGATCATTGGAACTCCAACTGAGCTCCTTTGAGATTTTTTAGGGAGAGCCTTTGGTCAAAATATACTCCCTTCCTAAATAAACCAACCAATATGTTTTATATCTAAATTGCCTGTCTTCCATATGACTTAAAGATTGAGATATGACCAAGCAACTAAGCAGTTAACTAATGTGTTTATATGATTTGTTTGCTCTCCTGACAAACTTCAGCTCCACTGGAATAGGTTACTCACAGGGACTGACCTTGCCTTTTGTGGTTTAAGGTAGGAGCAATGATAAAATTGTTGTCTCAGTAATTACTAACACAATTCCTATTACTTCTGCAAACTCTATAGGCAATTTTAAAATTTCTTTTCGTGGTTAGTTTTGTTGATTGTCAATCATATGCCTATTCAGGATTAACCTTAGAAATTAGTTATGCTGCAAACCAAAACCTAATTAAATAGGACATTTGAGTGAGTTTAGGAGATGACAGCTGTTTTGCTGTTTATGTATAATCAAGGGAAAGGTGATGCCCAAAATGCGGTGGTTGTGAAAAGACTTGTTTTGCTCTGAAAGATGGTTATGTCAGCTTATAGATCAGCATTGTGACTGCTGATGTAAAAGCTTTAATGCACTTGAATTTATTGTTTCTTAATAAAGTAATAATGTTATCTCACAACAAGTTACATTTTTGCTACACTCAGAATCTCTTTGCTACACAAGAGACTAATACTGCTAGATTAGAAGGTAAATAATGTTTTGTTTTTAGAAGTAATTGCTTTTTCCCCCATTTATCTCCCACCATTCTAATATCCAGTGAAACAGAGCTTTGGCTTTAGGTAAGGAATGCTTGTGCATGTGGCCTGTGTTTTCTCTGAACTGATGAGTTGAATACATGTAGAATAAGTTCTTTACTTCAGAGTAATATCCATAAAAGTGGTAAATAACCAGTTGGTTAAAAAACTACCTGTTATACTGTAGAGCATTTGGCTCAGCAAAGCTGCAGTCCCATTGGGACTTGGATGGGAAGCAGCATTATAACAGCACACACTTTACAGGTATCTGAAAACTTAATCTCAATTTAGTTATTTTGCTTTTAGATGTAAGGTTTTTTTTGCATGCACATTATCTTGTTTATCAGGAAGTAAATATTTATGGATGTTTTGTCATTTAAGTTGAGGTCCTTTTGGATATACTCATGGTAATTCATGTGTACCATTCACGCGGATGTGATTCCTGATAAATCTCCATTTTCAGTTAATATTTTACAGAAGTTGCCCTGAAGAGGCTATGCAACACCTGAAATTGCTAGAAATTATACCAAACAGTAAAAAATTCAGTTATTTGATAGCATTTATGTAATTAGATTCTTCTCCTTGTCTAGCTCTGTCCAGAGAAAAACATGTTCCAGAATAGATAAATAAGACAACACTGGGCTCTGTTAGGTAAATTAAAGAAGCATTTGCAGAGAGATAATAACTGTGGAAAGCTTCCCCAAATACGTTATTGCAAAGAGGGCTGTTGGGATACTGTAGTACCTATGCTCTTCAAAACTCTTTATTGTCACACTGAGGTTGTGACAATTTCAAACAAACAAAACCTTAAAAAATTACCCAAACAAAAATGGCAAACAAAATCCCAAAAGAATGTAAACTTTTGCAACCAAATCTCCAAGGGAAGCTGCGCTGGGTAGGCTGTATTTGTGAGGAACCATCATCACAGAGACAGGTTATATAACATGAACCTTGACAGTGGCCTCAGCTCTAACATCTACAGGAAATCATTCTGCCAACAAGGCTTCTGCCCCAGCAGACCAAGTAGGTAATAGCTGATGCTCTACTTCAGTCAAGGGATTGAGTTAATCTCTGCTAAGACTTTTGGTGCTTCCTCAAGCCTTTGAGCTTTATCTCAGTGCTCTCTGGATTAAGCTCTTGCCAGCCAGCAGCTGTATCATTTCTCTTTGGGTCACTTGATATTGATAGAGGAAGTAGAAAAGAGGCAGGTACTGTCTCTGTGTAGAGAATCCTGTTCTCCATCATATCCCATTGGTGTCTTATATCACTCCTCTCTAGTAGGAATAAAAAGAAATTGTACACCACTGGAACGTGGGATCAGTTCTATCTCTCTGTTCACTCAAAAGTTATCACTGAAAAAAACCCAACTCTGTGCCAAGTCAGTTATACTTATTTTTTTATTTATTTACTTTTTCTGTGAACTATAAATGTATCATAAGGAGTTTATAACTAGTCACTGGAGCATTTTACAGTACTTTAAAAATACTAGAGACATTTAGTCATATGGAAATCTTCAATGGGATGCCACAGGTTTTCTACCAAATTCAATTCTGGATTCAGATTCTGCTCAAATATTTTTTTCAATGTGTTTACTATCACCATTATGTTTTTAATCCCCTCATTAACTTTGAATGTTTATTCCCAAAGCACAGGGAGGAAATACTAGGAATTCTTTCCAATGTTAGTGAATACCATCAAAGCTAGAAAGGGAAGGAGGGTAGCACCTTATGGTAGGGAATGTTCCATGACTGCTTAAAACCAAGAAAAAAACCACCTGAAATTTGGTCTTGACATGGGCATTTTAACTCTTTTTTTTTTTTTTTTTTTTTTTTTTTTTTTTTTTTTTTTTTTTTTTTTTTTTTAATACAGATATCTGTAGGGATTGTGGATAAGAAAAAAATCAATAAAATAGATAGACAAAAATGCTTGTATACACACCAAAAATTTTAACACTTGGAAAAAATAGTTTCAGACTGAAAGCCTTCTTCAGAGATCCTTACTCTTGTTAAATATTTCTTGTGTTGAGTATGTGCTGATGCATTTGCTAAAGGTGCTGAAGAGAGGGCCAACAAAAATGTGCCAACAGAAGTGGAAATGATGTCTCTGTCTCTGAGATGAAAGTGCAGCACGTGAGGCAGCTTTACTTTCTGTTGGCCTGACCTGTGGGTTTTATATCTCACTTACAACTTTGCCTTTGTTTCATTGGCATAAAAAATGCTTTTTATATGTTTTTGCAATGTATTTCCTTTTCCTGCCTTGAGATTAAATATGAACAGAG
This sequence comes from Brachypodius melanocephalos, assembly GCA_013398615.1. Classification (NCBI taxonomy): domain Eukaryota; kingdom Metazoa; phylum Chordata; class Aves; order Passeriformes; family Pycnonotidae; genus Brachypodius; species Brachypodius melanocephalos. The sequence continues at coordinate 12,848,254 of VZSR01001283.1, read as the reverse complement.
ATCTTGTTTCTTGAGAGTCAAGTCCAAAATGTATGTTCGGAATTTTCATTTGTTAAAACATGATTTATGTGTTGCTTTCGGTTTCACAACCTTTATGGTGTAATTCAAGCATGGAGCTGTGAAAAGTGTGTTTGTAAAGGAGTATTAATTTCACCTTTATAAGCTTTTAAAGTAAGTATTTACAGCTGGGTTAACTTTGATAAATAGCAAGGGAATTCTGAGTGGGAAATATGTGAATAGGATGTTATAAAAATGTGACATTTCTTGTTCTTACCTGCTTTATTGTAAATTTCCAGATTTAATTTCTTCAGGGGAAAAATAATTGAGAATGGGGCTTATTTGAGCTCTTTGCTTCTGTGCTGCTGGGGAAGTTGATCCCAGCAAAACCCTGAACTTTGTCACCTTTCTGAAAGATCAGCCCTCGCCTCTAGTTATTGCAGAATCTGTTTACACAGATTCTTGGAGGAAAATTTTTGAAAGGGAGAATGTAATATCTACAGCTGTATGGAAGGTTAATCATCACCTGTACCATGTTTGAAATGCCATTTTTGACGTGTCTTCCCTCTATGCTGCCCAGTGAGATGAGGGAAGACAATTTCTGTGCTAGTCCTTTGGGAAATGTTTGCTCTGCAGAACACAGTGCTGTGCAGAGATGCCATCGAGCTCAGCAGGGGCAGCAGCATCACAGAATGGTGCTTGTTAGGCACCAGAAGGAAAAAGCAGGTCTCTGAAGGAGGTGAGTAGGATCCTGAGTCCCAGAGTTGTTTTGCTCTCTCCCCAATGCATACACAGGGTCCTGGGCACTCTGACAAGGTTCATTGTCAACACTTGGGAGCATAAGTCAGTTTTTAAGGATTTAACTCTCTAGACTTGGTTTAAAGGTATTACTTAGTGCGTAGCTGCTGTGCAACAATCTTGCAATATCAAGCTGCAATAATTGTATGAGCAATATATAGCTGTGGGAGAGAGTTAAAGATACTGTATTGCATATAAAACTTCCATATATAACCAAATTGCTTTTTAATAGGAAGCCATGGTGACTACAAGCAGGAAAATGTTATAGCAGTTGTAAATAACATAAACTACTTCTCAGCAGTTCTGGTGGAGATGAGAGGGAATTACATAACAGCTGCTTTCTAGCCCCAAGCTAATATGACTTGCCCACTTTGCCAGTTCTTGGGACTCAAAGATCTGAATTGTCACCTCCCACCTACACTACAACTGCAGAGCACAGAAGGGTGGTTTAAAATAATGGATGTTCCACAGTCATATTTCAGTGAAACATGCAAACTTGGTTCTGTTAGGGTGTTGGGGTTTTTTGGGGTGTTTGCCCCTCACCCCTCCTGAAGGTTTAGGAAGAATTTGACTGTTCTCAAAATCAAGTGGAAACTCGAAAGGTCAAAATGCAGCCCCAATGCACATGCAAAAAATGGTTTTTTGCTCTGGCTAATTGAAAAATGTCTCTTTTGCCCCCCATCATCCCAGGCAGGGCTGTCACTGTCCCACCAGTTTGTATTCCCACCTCCCTCTACTGCATTACCTCTAATTTTTCTCTTACTGCCTGTGCTGCTTTTGGCTGGGATAGAGTTAATTTTCTTCAGAGTGACTCATATGGGGCTGTGTTTTTGGTTTGTACTGAAAACAATGTTGCTAATATAGAGATATTTGTTATTGGAGAGCAGTGCTCTCACAGCATCAAGGCCTTTTGTACTTCTTGTACTGCCACACTAGGGAGGGGGCTGGGGATGCTGGGGAGGTTGGGAGGAGATACAGCTGGGACAGGTGACCCCAATGACCAAAGAGATACCCCATACTGTAGAACATCATGCTCAGTATATAAAATGGGGGGAAGAAGGCTGAAGGGGTGGATGTTTGGAGTGACAGTGTTTGTTTTCCCAAGTTTCCATTACGTATGATGGGGCCCTGCTCTCCTGGAGATGGCTGAACACCTGTGTGCCCATGGGAAGCAGTGAATTAATTCCCTGTTTTGCTTTGCTTGCATGTAGGGCTTCTGCTTTTCCTGTAAAACTGTCTTTATATCAACCCACGAGTTTTCTCACTTTTACTCTTCCGATTCTCTCCCACATCCTGCTGGTGGGGGAGTGAGTGAATGGCTGTGTGGTACTCCGTTGCTGGCTGGTGTTAAACAACAACGCTCAGCCTCTTCTCCCTGTCCTTCTGCTAACCCATCCTTATTGCCTGATCCCAGTGCCTCTTCCCTATCCCTTGCAGCATGCATCACTCCCAGTGGCCATTACTTTTCACAGCAGGTGTCCCAGTCAGATTGGATCTGAAGCCCCTGAGCCACAGAGTGACAGCTGGTTTTCAAGAGGACATAGCAACACTTCTTACCAGCAAGCCTTGTTTTTATTGGTGATATCCTAATAAGAGCTAGATTCCTTATTAATGATGGGATCTTGCAGTCATTTGGAACAAAATTGTCTTCCTCTTGTTTTCATGAGCAGGTTAAACAAATTACAAGTTTGAATGCAACCACAAACCTTCATAGCACTACAGATCTCAGTGCTGTTGGCAGAAAGGCTGCAGTGGAAGGCAGGGAGCAGGCAGAGCAGAGGAGCTGCTGTGGCAGGGCTGGTTCTGCACAGGCCTGGCAAAGCTCAGCTCTATTCTGATTCAGGGCCAAGGAGGCTTAGGCAGCAACAGAAAGGTCTGATGACTTTTTTATTATTTTAAGTCCTGCTTTTTCTAAAACTCTACAGTTCTAAACTGTTTCAGTTCTTTGCATAGTCACTGGTAACTGCCAAAAGCTGTAACAAAGGCAATTTTAGCATCATGTTCTGCTTTGCATTGCCAGAGATATCAGAGGTATAGACACTGCAGACAAATCAGACAAATCCTGGTGGTGCAGAGCCTGCACCTTGATCTGAAAGGAGGTGAGTGAGACACCTGAGTAAACTGAGCAGTTGGTGATCTTATTTGTGTGTTAGTTATTGCTCACTGGAAACATGAGGCCTGACAGGATATGATGCCTCCACACCCCTTGGAAATGTGGCATTTTGTGGGGTGCGTATTATTTTATGGTTTTGAAAAGCTGTGTTACGCTGAAAATTCTTCTTAATTTGAATCATTTTGTAGTCTACGTGGCACCCTATAAAATTTTCATCCTGACTGGGAACTTATGATTCCTGCAGTATCACAGCTTCATCAGTGGCTCATGGCTGTGAGGCAACTGCTCTTGCTCAATTAATATTAGAGAAGCAAGGAACAACTTCCTCACAGAATTAGCTGGACACAAGGTGAGGACCTCATGAAATGCAACAAGGCCACATGCAAGGTTCTGCACCTGGGTTGGAGCAATCCTAACCCAAACACAAAGTGTTTGTTTGTTGGACAAAGCAGCCCTGGGAAGGGCTTGGGGTGCTGGTGGATGAGAGGCTGGGAGTGATCCAGCAATGGACACTTTCAGCCTGGAAAGCCAAATGTCTCCTGGACTGCTTCAAAAGGATCGTGGCAAGTAGGTGGAGGGAGGTGATTCTGCTCCTCTATTCCACTCTCATGAGACTCCATCTCGGGTACTGCCTCCAGCTCTGGGGTCCCCAGCATAAGAAGGATGTGGCCTGCTGGAATGGATCTGGAAGAGGGTGACAAAGGTCATCAGAGGGCTAGAATAACCCCCATACAAGGGCAGCTGAGAGAGTTGGGGCCCTTCAGCCTGGAGAAGAGAAGGCTCCTGGGTGATTATTTAGCAGCCTCCCAGCCAAAGGGGGCCCACAAGAAAGATGAACTTTTTACGAGGGCATGTAGTGACAGGGCAAGGGGTAATGACTTGAAATTGAAAGAGAGTAGGTTGAAGTGAAATATTAGGAATAAATTCTTATGAGTGTTGTGAGACACTGGCACAGGTTGCACAGAGAAGTTGTGGATGCCCCATCCCTGGAAGGGCTGGGTTGGATGGGTCTTTGAGAAGCCTGGTCCAGTGGAAGGTGTCCTGGCCCTTGGGGGTGGGGATGGGAGGATTGGAAGTAGGTGATCTTTAGGGTTCCTTCCAACCCAAATCATTCTATGAGTCTATGATTTTATGATTCTATGAGTTACAACTAACAGGCTTTGTAAACACCAGAAAGTACAATAGAGTTGCTATGAGTCATGATAGATATAATACACGCACTTTATTTTTCCTTATTTTTCTGTGCTTGTAAATTGCTAACTCATGATCGATGCGAATGAAACATTTGGCATTTCTAGTTTTTCATTCTGTTAGGTTGCTTTTGCTGTTTTCCTTTAGGCTGTAACCCTTTCCTGTCAAACTTGCTTTGCATTTGTTTTTGAGCAGATATTTATGCATTTGTCTATTTATACACTAAAATATAGTATTCATTCTCAACAATTTAGTAATAGAGAAATACTGTATTTCCTCCTGGATCTTTGCAGATTGAAGAGAAAACATATGTAGTAGATCCAGTTACTAAGTGAATGCTGAAAACACTTTATAAAAGCCAAAAGAAGTATATTATGTTCAAATATGGAACAAATAAAATGCCTTAATGAACATAATGGCATAACAATGTCTTGCATTTGAACAGACTGGTGTCTTTAACTCAAAAGAGTAATTACATTAAAATTAATTCATATATAATTAAACCCACATTTGTTTCAGTGAAGTTCTCAACTTTCAGAGAGACAGAGACTGGCCATCCATTTCTGGTAGGGCCAGTAATGCTGTTTGTACTTTGGTGAAGGCAGAAAAATGTGCCAGCTCTTTGATTAATAATAATTTGCAAAATAAGTTCCCTCCTCTCAGGCTATTTCATATCACTAATTTGTTTTACTTTGCTGTATGAAATGTTTTATCTCCCAAACATTATTAGAGATAGAAACGTGTTCACAAACTTTTTGGCCCTAAACTTATGTGTTGTTTATTGGAGCATCTCTTTTAATGCCTCAGAAAAACACAAGATTAAACCCCCTCAGTATGCTAGATTCCACTGACAGATGAGATTGAGTCTTTTTAATGTCATGTAACTGGGTAAACAATTTTGTAGGAAAACAGCAGTACCATGATATGTCGCTATCTCAAGCAGTAGGTGCATAACCTTCAACACAAATACTTTTAAAAATAGAAAGGGAAAAGTGAGTTGTACCGTGTACCTTTGACTTTTAGTTCTACCAGTACTGATATATATTGAAATACTGTGCTGCTCTGCTCGATTTCAACCCTGTGGAAAAATTGGTCCCATGTAACTAAGTGTCACGCACAGGGCTGCATATCATTGTGATAACAATTCCTGCTTTCTTCTCTGATGATCAGAACTCCTGTTCCTTACAGTGCTGAACCTGTAAATAAATGAATCAGACACCTAAATAATGGGAACGAGAATAATAGTGATGTTGTTTGTGATGTGTCTTGTGTTTCATTACTCTTTGGAGCTCCTCACAGCTTTTTCAGTCAAGCAGAACTGCAGCTCAGTGCTAACAGCCAGTGTGAACCAATTTTTGCTAAACTTTGTTACCTTCCATTTTCCTGGCCTTCAGTTAATACGCCACAAAAGTCCACAATCTTGAAAGCAGACACCATCTTCTTTGGTTACATATGTCACTACAAACAGATGCTTATTAACAGAGGAATTCAGTAGCTTCTCAAAGTGATTAACAGATTACATTACAGTTTGAAGGGAGCATTATTAAGGGATTAGAAACCTCTCTTAACAACTAAAACACAAGCAGTCTAAGGTGTTACATTGCTTGATTTGCAAAGTGTGTGGGTTTGAACTTTCCAACCATATGAGTAGCTGTGGTTTTGGCTGATGTGGAAAGCATTATTGATGCCAGAGTTCCTAAACACACCCAGAACATGTATTATGAACACCCTGGGAGCACCTACTGTTGCTGCTGGAGAGGAGCAGAATCAAGGTTTAGATTTACAACACACTGAAAAAAACCACTGATGTGGTGAACTATTTTTAAGTACAATGTTAATTTCAACAAAAATTGGAATTTACATGGAAAATATTTTTGGAGTTATTTCCAGTTGCCCATTAATGAAAGAAGGCAATAGACTTTTACTGAGCAGTGTGCTTTGAATGCCATATGTATGGTACAGCTCTTAAAGGTCATGGATTTGCTGAAAGCTATATGAAAGTGTGCTTCTTGTAATGTTCATGTTGTAAAAATGACATTGTAATATAAAACTTCTAATGTTTTTAAACTTATTCATATAGTTAAGAGCAAGCAACTCCATTCCTCTTGTGATGGAAAGATGTGTTTGGATAATGGCATCAATGTGGCAGTGCCTGCAAAATAGTTACTGCAACAGGAGTCACTTCAAGGGAACCTAACAGGTTTGCAGCAAATAGTTGAGCCATTGGACCCAGGTGAGTGGTAGCCAAGTTTAACTTTTTCAATATTCAGTTCTACAATGTAAATTTTTTTTTCCCAAAACCCCAATCCTTTGAATTGATTGTATTTTTCAGAGCTATGAATTCAATACCAAACTATACTCCTAATAACTGTACATTCTTGGTAGCTTGGAACATGTTCAGAAAATAATTTAAGTTTTCTAACCTATATAAAAAAAAAAATCCTTTCTAGGATTTTTTCCCAGTCCTTCCAAGAATTGCCCTTTCAGCTTCAAACATCCCTGTGTCATTTAACCTGTCATTAGGAAAAAAAAGAAATATCTGCAGGAAAGGGACCAAACTGTGCCTCAGCAGCAAAGGAGAACAGCACGCAGCTGGGACAGTCAGGACCCTGTGCTCACATTCTGCAGGGGAACACAGGAGGAGCTTTATTGATTCAGAGCAGCCAGCAGCACCTGCTCTTCTCTTTCCTGTAGTAATTTTAGGTAGACACCTGGATGAAGCACTAAGGACAGGCCAAGCATGTGTGATATTTCCCTGTGAAATTTTCCCCACACGTTTGCTCACAGCTAAGGGGATTTTGTGTTGGGTTGGTCTCTTTTGTAACCCTTTCTCTTGCAAGGTGTCCCAAGCAATGGGCAGTCTCCCATGAATTCCCTTGCATCTACAGCTCCCTTTGGCTGTCCAGGGCACCATCCCATGTCTTGCATCTCACACCACAGTCCTCAGGGAAACTGCAGAGGTTAAGCAGAGTCACTCCTGCATTCCTGCAGGCAGGAATTCCTGGCTGCCTGCTACCAGCATTTCTCACCATCAGCTCCTGCCCCCTCGGGCCTCTCAGTCCTGAGCAAAAGAACCTGTTAAAAAGATGAAGATGAACCTTCAGAAGAGCTACAACTGTCAGTGTAAATAGAGAAAAAGGCTTTCCATCAAGTTCCACAGGCAGTAATGTCCTGGAGCTCCTGTTTCCCTGTAGGAGATAAACATCTCACCTTCTGACCTCATTAGCACTGTCCTAGAGGCTCCAGTTACCTTTTCTCTCAGATGATTAGCATACCAATCTAAAATCACAGGGATTTCTTCAACTTGTATTTAACCTTGAGTATCACTGCCCTGTTTGAAGAAAGGATTGACTGCCTGCAAGCTTTTTTTTTTTTTTTCCCTCCTCTGTAAGAGTTGGTCCATCAAAGATCTTCCCACAGACTCTCCCTTTCTTGTGCCATTGAAAGTTCATGGTGGTCACGGTTACTGCTAAGAAAATGACAGTGAAGGAATGGCATTTTTTGAATTCCCGCTCGCTGTGTTCCATTCTCAGTTTGTATTTAGTGTCAGTAACAAAGGCTTAAGCTTTCCTAGCACCGAATCTTGAGGATAGCGGAAGTCAGGGCTGCGAGGTGAGGATAACTGGGTAAGTAGGCCAATAAGTAATTATGATAAGAAGGTTAGGATAATTAGTAGCAGTAATAAATGGCCAAAGTTATCCTGCTTGTGTTCTCTGTTCTATATTTTGCCAGTGATCATTTTCTTAGGACAAATTATGAGAAGCAGCAATACTTTGTTAAATACTGTTGCAGTCATAGAAGCTAAAATTAAATTATAGCAATGGGGAGGGATCATTGTTTCTTGATGTAAAAAGGATGAAGTAAATGGTGTTAGTAAGGTGGAATATTATACAGTGAGTGATACTGAATGAGCACTGAAAGCCCAAAACTGAAGTTAATCAAATGAAAATAGATGAAAAGCTTAACCAGCAATGCATTCAAGGTGAAACATCCGCAGCTGACTCGACTAAAAAGAGATTTTAAAGAAAAAGACGTGGTTAGCAGTTTAGTGCATATATGATTTATATTTGCACACAGATTGTGCTCAGCACTGAAGAAATTCCAGGTGAAATGTAATTCTTGGCTTTCTTTAAATGTATCTTCTTCTACTATTTTTAGGATTTATGTCTCTTGTGCTTGGGCTTTTCACTCCATCTCCTCCTGATGCCTTAAGTTTTAGCTTTCATATTTTCCAGATTCTGTGCTGCCTGGGGGTGTAGTTCTGAGCCTCATATTAAGTGTTAGTGAGCTCTCTTCACAGAACAGGTAGACAAAACAAATCCTTTTCCTGCTGAAGACCAAGGACAACGAGTACAACTTGCAGGCCCAAAAGCATAAGTAACTGAAGGACAACCTGTTGGACTGAAGGGAGAAACAAGAAGGATGACACCTCACAACCTGAAGCTGTAATTGGACAATTAAACCCCAATATGCAAATGGACCAAAACTTATGGAAGTGTAAGACCTCATGACCAAGGGTCCATTTTTTTGTGACCATTTTTAGTCCAGCTTGGGTGCAGCCCTGGTCAGGCTCTTGTCTTGCCCAAGGTGTACCCTCAAGGCCTTTCAATAAATATCTGCTTTATTCTCTGGCTCTGTCCAGTCTCTGTTTCAGGTCAGCCTTCCCAGGGTGTCACTCCTAGCACTGAAGTTTGGGTGACTGTGTCTAGGCCAGCCTCTGTAGAATAGACTGTCTGGTTCCAAGCAGGATGCAAGTCAGATCCATAGGCTAATAATTCTCCCGAATCTTTCCTGTACTTTGTCTCAAAGTGGAAGATGTTCTTCTGTAAGTGTCACTTTTCCTGGTGGAGCATGTGAATGCAAAGAAACACAGACATTGGGTTGTAAGTGTACTGGCAATTACAAAAAAGGGTGCGGCTTTGCCATGAAGGAAACCTTCAAAGAACAAATCACAGCTGTATATTCTGCTTTCTTGCTATTGCTGGGATTTTCTTTTTCTGACCACATTATGCTAGAAATTAAAGTCAGAAGTGTCAGTAATGAAGGCTGTATCCTTGTCCCTGAGATTCTTTCCTGAAGAACTTACAGCTTGAATATTAGTCTCAGAGTTGCCTGATGTATGCCAGTTTTTGTGTTCATCTATGTTCATCATGTATCAACTTCTCTTCCTCCTGCCCTAACTGGATTGTGAGGGGGTCCTTTGATTTTAAATTATTGAGCAATGGGATGCTACATGTCTACATCTGATCTTGTTAGCAGCCTCTGAGATTTCCTAGAACCACAAAAGGTGTTGGTCTTCAACCTGAAAACCAAAACTGCATATGGTGGTTTGATTTCATTGGAAAGTTCTATTTTTTTTTCTCTCTCCTTTTCATAAACCAAAAATTATGGGGTTCATCCAGTTCTCAAAGGGCTAATATTTCTAAGTAAAAAACTATACTCAAAGCACTGGTCTTCCTTTTATTTTGCAAGTGTATCTTCCTCTTTGAGAAGATAAATACAAACTGCAAGGCTGATCAAGACCTACAGGGTAGATGTATGCCTAAACACAACCTCAAATAAATTGGTGGTTTACATGCCTATACATACTATAGTAACATACAGGAGCCCTGACAAGGATTGCTTTAAGCACTCTATAAACAGATAAACAAGTCCATTCTGTCTGTCAGAAAGCTTGCAAAAATGCAAAATAAGTTGTTGGAGATGAATCAAGTAAGCTAGACAGTTTTCCATGTTCTAAGGAGATCAGAATAATGATGTGAGTAGTTTAGTCAAAGTACCAGCTTGCTGCTTGGGGGTACAGTTTGTAATTTATGTTGTGGCATCCAACCTTTTGAAAACGAAGCATTTAAGTAATGTGTGCACACAGACACGCACAGACACGGACACATATGCACAAACAGTCAGTTCATTATCAGACAAAATATATTTGTGACAGTAATTACAGGTTCAGAAATAACATTGCATTTCTTTGACTTAGCAGAGCCATCAGCCAAATGAAATACAAGCTTTATATGAGATTTCTTCTCAGCAGAGCTGACATTTTTCTAAAATTTCATCTTAAAAAATTCTTCATGTCTGCTACTTTGTCATGAATTGAAATATATCCTGCATGACTAGTAAGGCATGTTTCACCTGAATTTTTCACACCCTATGGAGTATAAAGGATTCAGTAATGAAAAGTATTTTACCCAGCTAACCATTGCCTCGGAGGTTATGCAAGAGGCTGGTATGTTTCCAGCTAGGCTTGTAAATTTGCAACATAAACTCCAAATGTGCATCAAATTGGGATGGGCTTGGGGCTTCCATCTCCTTTGTGCTGTCCTTGCTTTAAATGTTGGGATTGGGGCCTTTTGCTTCTCTGCTGAAATTTCTTTTATGCTTCCATTTAGAGCTTTTTGAGGAAAAATATGTTTTAAAGGAATTTTTTTCCTTTAAAAGAAAAACTGTAAAGAAGTTATAGGTGTTAAATGCAATCACTCCTTTATGTGAAAAATCAGCAGCATGGTGATCATTCTGAAAAGACTGGATGAGGTTTCCAAGAGGATTTGAGCCAGCTAGGAAGGTAAGATAATTAATAAACCTAAGCACTGGTGGTGTTGCTTGGACAGACACTGCTTCTTACTAGCTGGCTCTGCATATCACTATGGAAATAAAGTGTTATTGTGGTAGTCTTGTTTACTCTTTGGATGACTCCTCTGCCAGTGGCTTGTAATCTGTAAGCAGCGCAGTACTTCACTCTAACAGAAGAGAAGCGAGCAGAGCAAAGCAGTGTGTGATTTTCTTCCATCACACAGTGAAGAAATCCAAACCCATTGAGATTGTCATACTTTTCTCTTGCAAAATAAATTTTTAAAATCTTCAGCTCTCTGAGTGTAGGAATGACATCTATCAGCTCTGATTCTTCCTAACATAAAGCCAGCTTTGTATTTTCCAAGCAGGGAGTTGCAAACGGTACAAGTGCCTGAAACTGCTACAGAAGCACAACCACAGTGGCTCCAGGCAGTGCAGTGGGAAAGAGAAATGGATTCTCCAGGTCCAGTGCCCAGTGCAGTCATCCAAATCTTATTGAACAGCAACGTGGGTGACCATGGACAGTGCAAAGTGTTTGGGAGGAGTAGCTGGGGATGGCATCCCTGCGTTTGGCTCCCCCTTGCATGGCAGGCAGACAGTCAATACAAGCACTGTAGCTGAGGTGAGGGAAAGGAAAGGAGGAAGAGCAGCAGCAAAGTCAGGAAAATGATACAGCCTTTTCTCTCCTTTTGCTGCTCTCTTCTGCCTCTGTGATTGATGTTGCCCCTGGGAAACCCTTGACTGACTGAAGCCATATGTTGGGCTGAGCAGATCAGCCACATCCAGCAGCTGGCCACTGTGCAAAGAGAGTGCAATAGTAACTGATTTATGAATTGAACTTGCTTCTTTTCAAGTTTTTTCTTGGTATTGCTAGAAGGCAATGAATCATATTTACCATCCAAAAAGAGCTGGACATAAGCTAACAACAGAAAAATAATAATTTCATTATTTTCTTTATTGCATTTATGTATGAAGGGAGGCTAATGCTGATGGGATAAGTGAGTTTGTGGCATGTCTGTTCAATTTAGAGGACTCTGAATTGAAGCCTGCACATATTTGCAGACTGAACAAGGATGAAACACTAATCTGGTAATAAAGCCTCTTTTTCTAATTTTTGTGCACACAAGAATTGTAGTAAAGGTCTGATTACAGAAAAGAACAATATTAAGGTAATATATTATTTAAAATAAAGAAGCAGCTTGTTGTGTTTATTGGGTTTTGAACAGGAAACAGAAAATACACAAAGCATATTGTATTTAACTCTTAATTTGACAGAGAATGCTTTCAGATTGTTCTCTTTAATGTGGCTGAGTGTATTTCAACACTTTGGCATCACTAACTACCAAAGTAATGATTTGAAGTTTAAAGTTGATAAGTATATGAGGAAACTGAAAAAGCAAATCATAAAAGATCATATCTTTGGAAAATATTTGAATAATCAACTATATTGTGAGAGGAAATTATATGTATGACAGTTTAATGTGATTTTTGGTAACCAAATTAAATTTTTGAAGTTTGCTGATGCCGTGAGAGCTCTGCAATTGGCCTCTGCTCAAAAAGTTGCTTAACTCATTATCATCACCATTTTTTGTCTAGCAGCACTAAAACATTTGTCTGCTATGTACAAAGTGGTGGTGAAAATTGCTGCTACCAAGTGTATATGGAAATGAGATTCATTTGTTTTTTCGTGGTTAGGATATAAACAAAAATCTTGAACTGTAAATGTCAGCATTAACCTTCAGCTTGAAGGTCTCTCTTAGCCTGGAGGCAATGCTGGAGAAAACAGATATAAAATTGAAACAGAGTAGACATTCTTTATAAAATGTAGTTTGAATGCAAAAATTAAATTAAATGCATTAAAATTTAAGACACTACCAAAACAACACAAATAAATTCATATTAAAATTAAAGATCTCTCTAACTTAGCTGTTTAAACAAAAGGCCACGACAGACACGTGGAAGTTCTACATAATGAATTAGTATTAGGAAAAGTAATACTAAAAATGTCAGTCTCAGATTCAGCTGCTTGCTTCCTCTTTTAAACAAAAACATGCATCAAGAACAAGAATCAAAATAAATCAGTAAATAGAGACCTCAGATTGAGGAGGATATGAGGAACCTTTTTTTTTTTTCCACAAAGAAACAATTCCATCTGGAAAGAAGGTAAATTGTTACATTTCCACCCTTATCAGCTGTGCATCACTGCATTATCATAATTTTAAAGAACCCTGCTTCTAGAATTATTCTGATACAGAAACTTTATTTATGGACATTCTTAAGCAGAATAAATCATTAAGCATTGTATATAAAATTCACAGGACAGAAAAGGCTATTTGATTTAATTTTTTAATGGAACATTCAAGGTCTGTTGAAGTTATGAGCTTTTAGAGTAATGTAAAGAAGCTGCTGCACGTTGTGACTCCTGCTTTCATTTGTAATACTTAATGGTCTAAGGTCTTACTACCATTAGGCTAAATTGAACAAATGATTGGAAATGCTGTTAATTGGGAGAAAAGGGGGAAATGTCAGTCATGAGTCATTAATCATTTTACTTTTCACGTCTGCCTCTACAAAAGCATAGGCAGGGTACTGGGCATTAAGTATTCCTTGATTGGAACAGAGAGATAAAGCCGCAGCTTCATTTTGAAAGAGAGGTGTTTTACCTGGTCTGTGGTGAACTTAGAGTCACAGAGCATTAAGACAATTTGTTTTAGAAGGACCCTTCTAAAGCTAATATTCTTAAGGCTTCTAGATCATCAAATGATCAATTCTCCTCCCCACTGGTGGTACTTATTTGCCAGCTGGGATTAAATTTGCATAACATTTAAAGAAAACCTGCTTAAACCAAAGAAGTTAACATTAAAAGCAAAAATACTCCAAGGCTTAAAAAAACTAAACCACTTGTCCACATTGCAAAAGGGAAAAAACCCTCAAAAACCAGCTGCTACAAGGTTTTTTCCTCAACTGCTGAAGTACCTGAGGCTTCCTAAGCTGATTTAGTGGCTTCAGCTCATTGTGGATGGTAGAAAACATGAGGGTTTTAACACAGACAGATTCAGGACTCTGAGATTTCACAACACAATCCCTGCCATTTCAAGGACTGCTGTGTGTAGCATGGTATGCACACCAAAGTGTTATCAGGATCTGATTACAGGGATAAAAATCCCATCCCCAGTCCTGTCCTTTCATGCCTGTCTTTTCATGCCTCTCCCAGCAGTGGAGCTGTGCTTTGCCCATTTATGTGCAGAGAATGACTGCCGTAGAAAGCAGAGCAAAGTTTTTGGTAGGAAATGATGAGAAATCAATCTCTTCTTGTTCTTAATGATTATTTGTTCTTTAGAGTGCCTTGATTTGGCACCCTGCTTACTCATTAGTATTCCCTAAGAATGCAGTGGGCTCCACTCAGTGGGATGGTGTAGAGAGAGTTGGGATGGGGTGGGATGGGATGGGATGGAGTGGGGTGGGATGGGGTGAGTGGACTTTTTCATCCAGGAGCACTGGATGGTCTTTGCCCTGCTGCTTTCTACTGCCTGGCAATGTGAGAGGGCAGCTTGTGATGTCCAGGAGTATTTTGTCATATTATTTGTTAGAGCACTCTTTTTTTTTTTTTTTTTTTTTTTTTTTTTTTGCCTTGTTTCATATGTCAGTAAGGAGTCAATACTAGAAAACTTGTGCTATAAGCTTTGTCTGAGTATTTAGGTAGTGGTTTGAATGCCGTTCCACTCTGGGACACAGATACGCAAATGACAAATATTAAAATACATGCTTTTATTTGTGGCTACTCCCCTGAGAAATGTGCAGTTTGCATTTCTTTCTCAAGGAGAATTGAGCCTGAGAAATCAGTTTAATGTTGTTTTTAATAGAAAGGTCAGTGATACAGGCTGGCTGTATTTCAGAAATTCCTATGAGAAAAGACTCAGCTTGTCTCTTGACAGAGCTGCAGATGAGCAATGATCCCAGCACAAGAGAGGTCAGTTCAGCTGCCCAGGGGATCAAGATGGCTCAGATTGTAACAGGGATTTCTGACAACTGAGCTATGGCTTTCTATGAACCAGTCAACCAGGCTTGCTGTCTGTGGAGAAAAGGAAAAAGCTTTATTTAGAGTCTGAGATTCAGCACAGGGTTTCCTTACTGATCATTATTCTTCAGCTACTCCTGAGCACCAGCCTCTGCAGTGGCCCTTCATCCCCACCTCTGTCTCTGCAAACACCGCTCCAGTCCAGGTCTTCTTCACCCCTTGGCCATCAGCAAACTGGATGCTCTTCACTCTGAGTTTGCTCTGATGCTGTCAATAAATTTTCTCTTCCAAACAAACTCCCTCATCTCAATCCATATTTTCAACTTTTAGGGACTTTGTTTCACTGGAATGTGGAACTGTCTATGCAGTCATCTTTGGTACTGAAGCTCATGGTACCAGCCATAAAGACTGCTGCAGCCATCCTTGCTGACACTGACCTTTTACACCAACTGAAATCAGAATCTCACTTGAGAGATATTTCCTTTCAGGGAGTATTTTTATTCCACTTTTTGATTGCCTCCACTGATTAGAGGTCTTTTCTCATAATTTCCTAGTTTTTCATTTGTGGAACAGGCATCGTATTGCCTCACCCCAGAAGGCAGGTAACAGATAGGTGGGAATTTCCTCCTGGGAGAAAGTCTTTGATTTACCGTGTTCAAATTAGTCCTACCAACCTCCTACCTTCCCTGCTGTTGCAATATCCTGTTTTGGATTCTAGGCAATAAAGGAACAACATTAGTTTCAAATGTTTTATTCCCAGAAAGGTTTAGATGAACGCTAGGACACGCAAGGTGATGACCTTTCATGTGGTCCTGACAGAAACTGCTAGTTAAAGATGCCAAACTTCTGTGAGGAGAGCAGAAACCCAGTGGGTGTTTAGAGAAAAATCTTTCCAGGGGAAAATTGGTTCTTGTTGGGTAAGCAAGTGTTAATAAACCCATCTTTTTTGTCGATTACTTTCTTTCCTCCCTTTTCATTTCCCCACCTCTAAAGAGATTTTCTTTCTCTGATTCAGTGGGTATGGAATGCTGTAGGGCAATGGAAGATAAATATGTTGTGCATTGAAAAGTAGCTCATATTGTATGCCAGACAAGGAGATGTTCTGTGGCATCAGTTTGTCCCATTTGATTTGACCCAGGGACACTTCAGTCAATCAAGCAGTGCATTATCATTTCAAGCTCGAGGAGAGATGCACTATTAATCTAAGTGAGCTGCAGTCAGACTTGACAGGCAGGGGACAAATCCCTAATCAATCTTTTAATCACCCACCTGGGGTGGTTTGAATGAAGTCAATTAAGGGATCGTTCATCAGCAGAAAATTCTATAGTCAGCTAGTTGAAGAAACATGTACAATCTCCTTTGTGAAGCTATCTTTAGAATAAAAGTTGTATCTTTCTCTTCTCTCATTCATTTAGTGGGGAGTAAGCTGGATGAGAAAAGAAACATGTATGTAGGAGACCTGTACAAAATTTCAATATAATATGATCACAGACGTGTATTTGGAATAAATATCCTTATTCTCCAGAAGTGCTGCAAGAATTCCAGAAAATGCCAAACTGGAATGAAACATAAATGTTGAGTAAATATTTTCATAAACCAGCTCTATGAAACATCATGGTCAAATAATTGGATGAGGTGTTAAAGGACTGCTTTTCCTATTTTAGATAGTGAAGGAATATATTGTAGAGATATTCATAAATCCCTTTTCTTCTGTTCACATTTCTGATACAATTTGTCACTAATGTTTTGTATTCAAAACTCCTGCCAGACCTAGTGAAGCACAGGATGGCCATAGAAAGCAAAACTTGGCTGTAATTTCTGAGCAGAGATAATTTACTGTAACTCATTGGAGTATGCCTGTAAGTTTTGAGCACAAGATGATTCTTTTCCACTGGAACTTGAATTGTGTAATTTGCTTACTGAGACTTAATATCTATAGATCTTTGAAAATATTACCTGTTGTGCAATTGTATTTTGTTCTGGAAAAAGTATAGCCAATGTGTTGTAACCTGTAGCATTTTTCAGTCCTGTAAGTCACACAGATTTGGTGTTCAAAAGCAGCTTAATCTTAAAACCACCTGACAATCTACCCGCAGCATGATCATGAAAATGTGACTAAAAATTAAAAGTACATTCTTAGGACATCTCTATTAGAGCTACTTTTAGTGGGGGAGTAAAATTACTGAAGGAGTTTTCAGGATAAACATTAAGTAATCTTGTGTTGTGTTTGCTAGACTTCCTTCTCATCCTTGTTTTAAGAACTTTGTTAGGCTATTTTGTTTTTCATCCTTGTTTGAAATGCATTCAAGTTTAAACTTCTGTTGCATGTACATTGGGAGAGATCAAACCTTCAATCCTGTGATAATTTTTTCCCTTCCCTAACAGAGTCATTTTAGTGCTGTATTAGGGACTTAAGCACTAAAGGCTGAGCTGACAAATAAATTCTATTTTCCTCTCTACTTAGATCTTAAACTGAACAAAATCATCAGCTCCTGGTAATATTGTCTCCCATTATTATCTCTGTAGAAGACTGAGATAAATTTCAAAAGAAACAAACAAAACCTACTTGAGAGGGACCTGAGGGATGTGCAGGATTGCAGTGACATTTTCTGTAATCCTCTTTGGCACACTTTTGGTACTTCCTTGTGTGAGCAGCTGAAGCCACTTCCTTTTTGAATAGCAGGTGTACTGCAAGCTGGAGCCCAGATTCCTGGGGACTCTTGGGAGCCTGACCATACACCTGAAAATCCATTATGTCACAGCTGATGGGAGTCACACACCTGGTTTTTGTGTCATGAGCCACCTTTACACATCTGTGAAAAAAGGAAGCAAACCTCTCCTCAGCAGTTTGGCCTACATGCCTGCTCTTGAGGTGGTTGTTCTGATTTCAATGTTAATTTTTAAACAGGAGTTGAAGTTTTCTCATTGCTGCACATGGTCACTGGGACATTGGTTGCTATTTCAGATTTTATTTTCCAAAAAAATGCAGGAACCAGCACACATGACTCTGCTTCTGTTGAAACAATGGGAGAAGAAAAAGACCACCATGAAGGACAGCTCATAGAAAAATGACAACCATCAACACGCTGCAAAGCCCATGGGAACCTTTAGCTGTGTGGAGGAAAGGTCAATTAAGGCTTACAAAGGAAAAGTGACTTTTAAATTCTTCTGGCTTATCTGTTTCAGACACTGACACTTTACTGATTTCAGACAAATCACATCACAGTTACACCAATGTGCTAAGAAAATCAGGAGAGTGGATCATGCATGCCGGATTTATTGACCTGCAGGAGCCAGCATCTCCTTACTCAGAACCACTCTCAACACAAGTTCCCTGTGTGTCCTTGAGCTGCTGCGGTGACTCTGCTCTCCCTGCAGGGACAGGTGCCTCATGCCTGGGGGCAGGATGGTGGATCAGGTTTGGGCTCCTTTTCCTGTGTGCCGGGTGGGTGATGTTCCAGGCTCTGCTGCTGCAGCTGTTGTGGAGTAGAGCAGCCCCAGGGTATTTTTGATCCTGTGCTCAGGTTAGGTCACAAGCACAGTACCTGGGAGCGTCTTGCAGAATCTGGGACTGCTTACGTGCCCTTGTCTGTCCCAACATTCCACTGAATGAAGATGCAAATGCACACTGTTCCTCTGGAGGGTCTGGAATTCTGCAGGACAGTGATTGGAGCCTGTGGGCCAAAGGGGACCTGAGATACAATTCACCCTCTTCGCACAGGAGCCACCTGGGACATGAGGGCATGGGAGTTCAGGTACAGCCTCAGTCCCGTGCTCCCTCAGGAGATAAAAATAGCCTCTTATCTTTCTCAGACATGGTTCTTAAAGACAGAACCCCAAGAGGCAAATCTGAACACCTCAACAGTTCACATTCTGCTGCAGGATGTGGCTACCCTCTATTTG
Source organism: Brachypodius melanocephalos (assembly GCA_013398615.1). Lineage (NCBI taxonomy): Eukaryota > Metazoa > Chordata > Aves > Passeriformes > Pycnonotidae > Brachypodius > Brachypodius melanocephalos. Next base: position 12,829,661 of record VZSR01001283.1, on the reverse strand, counting down.
TACATCAGCTCAGGTGGCCATTGCCTTCATGCATGCTGGGAAGTGAGGCATGGGAGTAAAAGGCAGGACTCATTAAACCTTCCTCTCTTCAGTCCACAGCGACCTTTTGTACCCTGAGGAGATGACAATTAATGAGCTCTTTAAATAGTTATTTGAGAGCAGCAATTCAGGTTGTATGTAGTAGACACAACTTTCAGTAGCATATGGAAAACAGATTTAGTCTTTAGAAAGAGATTAAATTTCCTTCTTAAGTATGTGTCTTTCTTTTATATCAAATTTTTAAATTAAAATTCCTTAAGAATAAATATTCCATAAGTTTGAAAAAAACCAGCTGTGCCTGATTAATGCCATTTAAATTCAAATGATTATTATGGTGTGCAAATATCCAAAATCAAGTGGAAGGTAGGCAGACAATGAAGGCACAAAAGACAACATGAAAAACGTTGCAATTTTTTAGGGTAAAATAGCCCAGAGAGGGTTTAGAGGGGGAATTAGTATAAAGGTGTGAAATCTGCTATAAAATCTGCTTTAAAACATCAAAGGATAAAGTCAACTGGACCAATAGATGATGAAGGGGTAGAAAAGGCACCCTATGAAGACAGGACCTTGCAGCAGAGCTAAATTACGTGTTTCTATTAGTACTGGTTACAGGAGAGGTCAGCAAGGCTCCCACTGGAGTCATTCTTTGCAGGAGATGAGTATGAGAATAATTGGCATAAACCAGCAAACTGAATCTAACCTCTTTCTAGGACCAGAACAAATTCATGCAGGAGCTCTAGGTAACTGCAGTTGTCCTGTCTGAGATACAGTTTAAATCATTTAAAGACAAAATAATGGAAGGCTGCAAATGGGACACAGGTATTCAAAAAAGGGTTGGGGATTAGTCTGAAAGACTACAGATTAAGAAGTCTGACATCCATACCAAGAAAGTCGGTAGAACTGGAAAGACAGTGGAAGATGGAAGGAGCAATTTTATCACTCATGAGAAGGTTCTTTCCATGGATCCTTGTCTCCATCAGTGGCCCAAGACAAAAACCCAAGTATCTGATGCCACAGATATCCCTAAGGACACAGTCATGGGGACACTGAGAGTGAAGTGCTCCTCTCTCTTTCGAAGATGTTGTGCAGCTGGCCTGGGCCAGCTTTGCCTCTGTCACCTCATGGTGGTTGGAAATGTCATGGGCGTGGTTCTGATCTGCGTTGGTGAGGGCTCTGTGCCTCAGCTCGCGCTGCTGTGTCCCCCCAGTTTGCACCCCTTGGCACCCAGGAGAAAGGAAGGTGACAGCCTGCAGGGACACACTGCAAAGGACAGGGACACTGCACAGTGGGGAGGAGCCTGTAGGGCACAGGAGTTTGGAAAAGACTCTGAGCCTGCTTCATGTTCAGGTGTTCCATGGCTGTACATGGGAAAAAGTAGGAGGTTATTGGTGGGTTATCACCTGATTTGTGCTGATGACTACGCCCCTTGAGACATAAAGGATATGGTAAGAAAATTTGAAAAATGAAATGAGGGACAGCAATGCAGATGTTAAACCAGGATATTTTCTCAGAGAAGTCTGACCTGAAGTTATCTGAGCATTTTTGCAGACATGACTGGTTGATGAAATGGCACATGAAATTCAATGTCAATAATTATGAGGTAATGCACACAAGAAAAAATCCATCCCTCTGAGCAGAAACATTGTCAGGTGAGGGATTAATCCCTAGTACTACTCAGAAAGGAGGCATAAGAGTTAATGTGGATGCAGAGTCAAAGGCAGATTAAATCAGACAAGCTTTTGGGAAAGGAACTCACAAAAACCAGAGGATATGATTATGCTCCAGTGCCAAACTGTGATGAATTGGCACTGGAGTGCTGTGGATGAGGCCCCAGGACTGACAGCCCTGGTCTGCCAAACCTGTGTGAGACTAAAGCCAAACCAGAAGGAGAATGCCTGCCTGCTCGTAGGCAACAACTTGCAGGTTTAGTTTTAAATTTGTACCTTTGGTCTCTTGTATCAAACCCTGCATATGCAGCTGATTTCTGAAATTGTTAAAATTTGTTCAGTGTAGGAGAAATACTGTGTGCAAAGTGCTGTGATCAGTGTAACTGCAGGTGTGTTACAGGCAGGAATACAGAGACACTCCCCATTCTTAATGGACAGCTCAGTTATGTACTCAAACTACAGCCAAGCCTTTGACATGCAATTGCTGCTGAGACCAAAGAAAATGGCTTTTTGGTGAAACCTTCTCTCCTCTGTATGTGGTCTTCTGATCTCATGATAGGATGAAACCTTTTTTGATGTTTCTCTTGCCTTGGGGAGGGAAAGAAGGAGGATAAAGCGATCTGTCCAATGTGTACTCACTTCCTTCTCCCATCAGGGTCACAGCCCTGAGCTCTTTGACCTATGTATGCCAAGAGGGATGAGCTGGGCTTCCAAATCTAAGCTAGCAATGACATTCAAGCACTTCTCTCACAGACTTCCTGCAGAAAAAAAAAAGGGTTTGTTCAATTTATTCTGCTGCCCAGTGCATATATCTTTCTATATTTTTCTTTATATAACTAGAAAAAGCTTTGCAGGGAATGTTTCTTTGGTTGCTATTGCACAGAAGATAGACCAATTACAGTAAGTCTTTACTGTATACCCAATATAACATCAAAGGGTTTTAAAAAAATTTAGAGATTATTTTATTACATAATTTTGTATTATAAAAATATTAGATTATTTTCCTTTATCTAGAGGGTTGTGAGTGTGCTTAATTTTGGCGTTAAAATCAGTGATAACCTCTTTTAAAAACATGATTAATCAAGAAATATTAGATTGCTAATAGTCCAAATGGATGAACTGTGTGAGTGCAATGTAAAGTTCTTACATTCAGGTAAATTTGTATGGTATCTGATAATGTGCTGTTTTACCATGAGTGCTCTGTTGTCTGGTTCTGTGATTGGTATAGAAATAGAATACTAAGTTATGTTCTACTAGACAAACATGTACTTTTAAAAAATGAAAAGCAAAATCTCTGTTACAAGTAAAGATATAGCTTGCTTTTTTCTACTAAACAGGCAGTTTCATCAGTTAGTTTGCCTTTTATCAGTGCTTTAAAATTGTTGCTCCTGTTACATTGCAACAGGTTTGAATTTTGCAAGCAAGGGAGTTTTGTTGAGCCCTTCACCTTCAAAAAGTGCCCTTGAGCTGAGAATTCAACTAATCTCTCTTGAAACTCAGCTTTGATTACATTTTGAGAGATTCAGAGCTGTTTGTGATGTCTTTGGGACAGACAACACCAGGCTGTAGCAGGGGTGTAAGTGTTCTGCTCTTGAGTGTGCTGCTGTCCCTCCTTACTGAGATAGCTGGATGTTCTGAGCTTTAAATGTCTGTAAGAGTGGAAGGGACACAGACCTTTGCTATCCCACCAAAGTCAGCAGATCTGCTTGCAGGACTAAGGACTGCACAGCCTGTTTCATCAACCTTGCACTAACAAGGTTCAATGATGAAATACTTCCATCCACTAGACCATTTTCAATATCACCTTGCTGCTAAATTATAAACAAGAATGTATTTATTCTTCATAAAAGTGTTAATAAATTCCTCTTGCATTCATTTAAGCAGCAGCCAAATAGCTTTATGTTCTACAGTGACACTTAACATAGCAAGGTAATCATTTTACTGCAGAGTTTCTACACTCTGAGCAATCGGGTTTGCTTCTTACTTGCTCAGCATTTTGCTGCACTGAATGAACACGATGTCACTGAAAAACTTGGGCACCTCCAGAGTGTTTTAAAAGACTTTAGATGGAGGAGCTTAAACTCACCTTTGTGTCCTTTGGTATTTGCTCGTTCTCGTTTTCTGCCTTGAAGCACCAACATTCATACTTTGTTTACAGATCTCAACAGGCTGTGCCTTGTCAAATATTTTGAATTCCATAATGAGGTGTGTAATATCTCTTATATAAGCTCTCATTTGTGCTCTCCTGGGATGCCTTGCTTTTGTGCTTACATGGATTTGCCTGTGTTTGTTCTACTCATTTTACTTTTTATTGAGAAATTAAGGAAATAACTTTTGGCTTAAGGAAATAACTTTGGCCCCTTGAAAAAAACCAAAAAGACAAACCCAAATCAAATGAAACTCAAGCAATCACCCTGCTTCAGATCATCAGTTTGGTTTAGAACTAATGTCAGTTCCAAGAAGCGAGTGGGCTGAGTTGAAGGTGGATGAATGTCTCCAGCAGGAAGCGGGTGCGCTCATTTTTCCTGGATGAGAACTTCTTTAATACTGTGATGGACCGGATTTACAATCTGAGCTACGTCTATTTATGGACTGGCTCTCCAATTCATGTTTTATGAGTTTCCTCCCAGGCAAAGCTGCTCTGTTTGGTTCATTGGAGTCCTGTCAGGAGAACAATCAGGAGGATATTAATCTGAAGCTCAAATACCATGTCAATTAACAGGCAGGACTGGGGAGTTCAGAATGTACTTGGCAGAATAAATGCAAATAAACCTTTTATCAATGAGAGAGCCTTAAAGCAGTAGATAGAGACATTTCAGTCCCTTTTCTAAATGTGGTCTTAAAATAGTTTACACCAGATGCCATCTATGAATTACACTGTGTTAGTCTCATGTTTTAGATGAAAATTAGAACAGAACTTCACTTTCATAGCAAATACCTGGATATTTTGATGACATATTTTGGAGACACAAACATACAATAATCTGTTCTAGGTTTTTTTTTATGGTACAGAGAAGCAAAGTAAGAGAAAGGTCACTCCTCTGGAAGCTGATGATAGTTGGATGCACTTTTTAGGAGCCCAATCCTGAGTGTGGAACACTGGTAGTAATATACAGTGGGAAAGTACTTTTTTATTGGCAGGCAAAAAACCTTAGCTTTTTCATGTAATCATTGGTAGAATCCATGTGAAGTCATTTCCTTACAACATATTGGGATAAAGTATAAAATTGCACTTTAGAAGCTGTGATAGGGACTGTCCAGGGAATGTGGACACACATTTGGGGCCATGTCCCCTGGTGCACTGACTCTTGCTGCTGGGAGGAAATGACTGAGCCTTGGCAGCTCTTCTGGCAATATGTGCTGCATTTGGGTGAAGTGCTTCTATTTCTAGGTTTGTTTTCTAAATTATTTAAATTAGAATAAGTATTTCAGTGTTTCAGTCCATTAGAAGAAGTCAGCTTTGATGCAGTTACATTAAGGTCTGAACTAACAGTGCCAGAAACCATTTTCAACAGCTTACGCTGGGTAGTGCAGGCATAAAATGCTAGTAAATAGAAATCACAGTGTGTCACATTCACTTGCACATGAACGCAGCTATGTTTGCTTCAAGGCAGGAGACAAATAAGGCATGAATTTGCTAGCTACAACAAACCCCCATGCATGAGGTTTGAAGTCACAGTCTCACTGGCCATGTGTGTGCTGCTTTATCAGATTGCTCCAGGGGACAGGCCCAGGAAAGCATCCCAGGCTGGCGTTCACATCTGTGTTCTGTGTCTTCCCACATGCCCCAGATGTGTCCACACACAGTAGCACTGAGTATCCTTGGGATCTCCTATCCTGTAGTAGGCATCATCAGCAAGAGAGGTGCTGTCTACGTGACCTGCCATCCATCTCTGCCAACTGGCCCCTCTTGCCTGTTCATGACTGCAAAGACAGGTAAAGAGCCTTTCTTAATCTGCCTGGATGGATTCCCAGCTGGTCCCACCGCTTCCCCTTTGCTTGCCTAGAGTTGGAAGCAAGCAAAGGTCTGCTGCTGAGCCTCCAGGGGGTTCCCTGATGCCAGGACAGGCAGCAGCCCGTGCCTTCCCTCTCGCTCTGCTCATCTCCGGCTCACTCTCTCCCTGGACCTTAGTTGCAGCAGTGGTCCCCAGCATCCACACTTGGCAGCATAGATCCCCTGGGAGATGGAGAGATCCCTTGGCAGATGAGATCCCTTGGGAAGGTGAGACCCTTCCCTTGTGCATGCTGCAACTGGATTTTTACAGCTTCCTCTGGGAACTGAGCCATGAGCTGGAATGTGTGTTGCCAAGTGACAAACACTTTGGGCAGGACTCAGCCTCGGACACTAAAATTAGTCATCCAGTGTATTTGTAGATGAGATTTTTAAGCTCCCACTATTGATGGTGAAGATCCAGTCTGCAAATCTCAGCGGAGGGATGTTCAGCAGAGATGGTGTGTCTGGCTGGAGGCTGAGTCTGTCCATAGCGAGGTAGACACTGAGAAGTTCCCTTTAGTTGCCCTCTTACTAACAGTGGTAAGTGGTAACTGAGATGCTTGAGGCTACCTTGGGCATCAAGATGGGGCTTATAGATGTGACACAGGACCTACAAGAGACATTAGATCCTCTGGAGCAGCAGTTGAAGGCCAACCAAAAAACTCCAGGACATCTTAATCAGACACCAATACTTTGCAGCTGAATCATAGCTGATCTCTACTGACTGCAACAGGAGCTGAGATGCCCAGCCCACAAATAAATGTTTGGGATTAGGTGACTAAATGTAGATACCTCAATTTCTGACTGAATCTCACCTGTGTTTCTAGCAGGAACCAGGAACCATTTTTGCACTCTGAATAAATTTACATCCATAATACACACACACACAGGTATGTACACACACAACATAAAATGGAGACAGTTCTTGCAGCCAACAACCAAACCAGCATCTCCTTGACTTCTCTCTTTTCTGTCCTTATGAATGCCCAAGGCATGGGGCTTCAGCCCTTCCCAGCTTCCTTGGAAAGCTCCTGCCACCTCCTTTCTTCACAGGTGAGTGAACAACAGCTCCTTTCCACCTTTCCCCTCGGTGCTTGGCTGTGGGAGAGTGACATCCCTGGCCTCAGCCCCTCATGCCAGCACAGGACTGTGCTGAGAACGTTTGTGTTGAGAGACAAATGGGAGAATATTTGTGCTGCCTCTGAGAGCCCAGGGTGTTGGAGAGTTGGCTCCTGTCATCACAACAAGGAAGACAGAGGCTCTGGCAATGGTCAGGACTGGGTACAAAACATTCCAGTGAGGCTCTGCCATGAAGTGGGAACTTCTGCTTCCCTTATGTTGTGGCCTCTCGAAGGCCACTGTCAGCCATGGCCTTTGATGCAGACTGTGAACAGGCAACATCACCTTCAATGCCTGGGGACAAGACCCTGGGAGAATAGCACAAGGGCTGACATGAACATTTCTACTTAATGAACTTCAAAAAAATTCTGTTTTCTGAGAAGTTAACCACAGATGTCTTTGTCAGTGTGTGGTGTGGAGAAGAGTGTGACACCAGCTTTATATCCTGGAAACAACACAGTACTTCTGTAAGTACAGCTGTTGACTAGATATCCCCATATCAAAATGAGATCCAATTACACAAACTAGTAAGAATGTATTTCCTATTCTATTTATGCATTTGTTAACAAAACAGTTGCTATAATTGCACTGAATGGTCTGGGTATAAAATTTATTAATTCTGAGGATAAGCATGTTCAGCAAAATGTTAAGTTGCACATGACCTTGCCAGTGTATGTTTGCCATGATTGTTTGATAACTCCATTGTTTGATCCTCTGGCAGAAGCACCTGTATTTGTTATTGCTTGTACTAATTCCTGTTATCACCATAGGCATTCATATCCATGGGTCCATTCCTTATATACAGCATATACTGAGCCTACCACATTTTTTGGGTAAAACCACACCTTCTTAGCAATACCCCGGCTCCATGTACTCCTCCCCCTGCCCACTGCTACTTACCCATTACCTGCTCAGCAAACAACTGATTGCTTTGTCAGTCCAGAAAAGGTTTGGATGCAAGAGACTCATTTACACCTGTTTGGAAATGTTCAGATATCTCCTGGGTCTGAAAAGTGTTATGTTTTAGCAATATGAGCCACTGTCAAAGAGAAACACACAAAAATTATTTTATTTGAGTCTTTACTAAAAGAAATAATAGAACTTCAGAAAATTAAACAGTCTAGGTAAAATTAAGACTATAAGCAAAAAAGGACTGAAGGTGGCACTGTAGGAACAGACATTTCCCTTTTTAGAAAAAAAAACATAGTAAATGCCTGCTTAGTCATTCTCTTTGAAACAAGAAAAAGAAAAAGAAAAAGAAAAAGAAAAAGAAAAAGAAAAAAAGAGAAGAAGAAAAAGATACAGTAATAATAATAAGTCATGAACCTTATTTTCCCATATATTTCCTCTCATTCTGCTATTCCTTCTCCTTCCTCAGAGTTGGAGGACTTTGAAGAGAGCACCAGGGCATTGCTTGTCACTTCCAGCGGAGCAGACATACATCTGCCCACAAGACTATCCACACCACGGGCAGGGCAGTCAGCTGGATGTGGGAAAGTCCAGCCAGGAAAGTCCAGTTTGGTGCCAGGCTGAGGAGTCATGACAGCACTTTCCTGTCCCAGATGGGCCTGTGACAGGATCTTTGCTTTCCACAGATCTACCCCTAATGCTCACTAGAAGGGCACAGAGAGAGACACGTCTAAACCAACCAGCCTTTACACAAAATGCTGAGGTTTATCACTCAGCCCTACAACTCTTAATTCCAGTTGAACCTTTATCTTTGCCTAAACTAATCCTTGATCCTTCACATTCCCCCTTTGTTCTCACTCTGCTGTAGGTGGTCCTGCTGGCCTCCAGGCAGGAAGAAGGCTTCCCAAGAGCAGCTCCTTCACACTGTGAGAACTCGTGGTTATGTTGCAGAGAGGTTTTTAAATTCAGAAACTCTGGCCTAGAGCTCCAGAGGTATCCAGCACCTGTTTTAGGGACACACAGCAAGTACAATATCCTGAATGTCTGCACAGCCTGTATACCACTTAACTGCAGAGTAAAGGCTTGATTTTGCAGATATTGCAGGCCAGATGCACACATTCAGAAGGAAATTTGTGGATTACAGCCAGCATCTGCATCTACCATAGTGCTGTTTCACTGTATTTAAAAGCTTTTTCAGACAGGGATCTGCCTTTGCACTCAGCCACAAGAACCAGGCTCACATTGGAAAGCAGCAATGGGACCTGGTCTGGGAACCAGCTCCAGCAGTGAGAGCACAGGGGTGGCTTTCAGATTTTTTTTGGATTTGATGCAGTCAGTGTCTGTTTCTACTTTGTTTTGGACCTTGTCTGAAGGTTCAGCCTTTTCCGGTCACAACTTTGCTCCTATAGTTCAGCAGATTAGCATGGGATTTATTGTTTTGTTTTATTTTCATGAGAAGGACAACTCATTCGTCACTGTAGGCAGAAGTAGGCATGGAGGCTTTGAAAATCAGGAAAGGGACCTTGATGTGGTCTCTGCATCAGGAGCAGGGTGCTGAGCCGTGCCCCAGTGCGTGGGGCATCAAAATGAGACAGCAGCTCCAGCCCCGGTGAGCTGGCAGGTAACCAAAAAGTACAGCAAACCTTGGTGTGTGCACACGTGCACACAGCACAATGGAAGTTCAAGAAAACAATAGGGTCAAAAACAAGACCAGCATATGTTATTCCTTATCAAGATACTACTGATGAGATGAGAGTTCTTAGATGTGAATGCTGGAAGCCAAAAAGTACAGTCATTATGTGGAGGGTATGTGGTTTTCCTGCATGCTGCTTTGGTGTGCAGCCCAGGACACCCCATGCCTGCCTCTGTGGATCTGGGCACAGCCAGTGGCATTCCCAGCAAGGACTGTTGGAGAGGTTTCACAAACATGAGAGCTATGAAAGGCATGTAAAAGCTAGATACAAGATAACTTGTAAAAACAAGTATCTAAAGGAACTTGTTATTTCTTGTAGCCAGTTGCTACATCTTGTAGCTTATTACCTGTTGTAATAGGTTTGCACAAGGTCTGCACTTGCCTGCTATGACATCACTACAAGGTTTGCACCATGGAAGTTAAGCTCTGTTGCATTTTTCCAGTGTTAAATTTCACTCTGAAGGAAAAATGGCAAGTAAAGACTTTGGCAGGGTAAATAAAGCAATGTGTACAGTTCAGCATCCCTAAAGGAAGAGCCATTCCTATCTTCTTGCCTCTAACCTCTGCTGTGGAGCAGGGTGTGGTGTTGAGAGCCATCTCGGGTATCTTTGGGCAGGGTTTTTGTTCCAGGACCCACAGTATGTGAATGTGCTGTGCCTCTGAGCCTGGGGGGTGAAGTTGGTGTGCACTGTGAGGAAAACTCAGTCCTGGTAGAAAGCGGGGTGTTGTCCCCAGAGGGCAACTTGCAAAGCACTCGTGAGGATTTTGAAGGTGTATCTGATTTAACAGACTGAGGGGTCTGTTGCAAGGGAGGGTGTTGTTCTGTGTGTTTCCTTCATGTTGGCATTGCTGCTCTCTGGATGTCTTTCTCTGTAGGAGGGAAAAGACAAGATCCTTCCAATATTTTAGTAAGACGGAGGGGGGTTTTTATCCTTCCATGGCTGGAGGTGTGTTAGTGTGTGCTCCAGGGAGCTTCCCAAGGAAATATTGAGGTCTCCCAGCCTGGTGCAGGTTTTAAGGTCCTCAGCTTCATCTCAGCTTCTGACACAACAGTGCCCTAAGTCTGAATGTGCCTGGTCAAACAGGAAAGATGAACAAAACAAGCATATGCTGTATTTTTCTAGAGATGCCAAAGAAGACTGTGGGAATCTGGTATCAGCCTGGATATTGTCTCTTTGGAGAGTTCTTTCTTTCAATAGCTGTCAGTTATGGCCCTGATGATCACATGTGGGTACCAAAATCTTCCTCAGTGAGCCACCACATGAAAGCATGTTTATTGTCCAAGAGTATTTTAACTGCCTAGATTACAGCTTCTGTGACAGTGTTTTATTTGCATGGGAAGTGTGAGGATGCTTGTGAGGAGATGCTTGTTGTGGCTCATACCCTGTCTTGTCTCGCGTAAGAAATGGGAGATCTGCACGCAACAGTAACTGTATTTGAGTTATGGGAAAATAGAAATCCTTTCTATGTCCCTCTCTCACTCTGTCTGACACCCTCCTATTTAACAAGTCCCATTATCTTCAACAGGAGGCAATTCATATGTCAGTGGTAGGATAATGGCTGGCTGTAAGGTAGTAGATAACATAATCTGCCTCTTGAAGTTCTACAGAAGCTGTCTCTTCTATTTATTTTACTTGACCTGGAAAGAGCAAAGTGCTGTTAAGCCAGCAGGTTTGATTGATTGCAGATATATATCTATACCCAGGAGTCTTGCCTATCAGTAAGTTACTTTCAAGTAAGGATGGGTTTGATTTGCAAGCTTTGTCCTTAATCTAAACCAATGTGTAATGGAAAGCTAAACCCCAAGTCATAAGCTGCTGTTATAAATAAAGGCAATCACTATGAAACAAAACAAGTTACTTGTTCAGATGATTTGTTAAAATAAATTAAAATATAGTAATGTTATAATGCTGTCCTTTAGATGCATTTAAACAACTTCTATCACTCTCTGTCACTTGGTAACTTCATTCAATAGCAATTGATTTTAAGAAGGAGAAAAATATGAATTATTCTTCTGGAAGTTGCTCTCCCACACATTCACAAGCAACATCTGTCTCTAAGAGCTATAACATGTCTGAGGCTGTGACAGCTCTGCTCTCTCAAGTGAGTATTTATCACTAACCTGGGGAACTTGATGATTTATAGAAATTTTTGAAGCATGACAATTATGAGACAGCTTGTAGTAGTCTTTAAGTCGTGTTTATTCTGGTCATGGATTGAGCAGTGAGTGGTGTATTTTTGCTTTCATTTTGAGCCACCTAGTGGTAATACAAGTGAGATAAGATTTCTGTGCTGAAGAGCTGTGAACCTTTTTCAGCAGCTATTTTTAATTTAATGGGACTAAGCTCAGTAAGGTGAATTGAAACCTCAAAATTCTGTCCCTTTTGCTAAACAAATTTTTACTAAAAATACAGTAAAACTTTCAATGCTTTCTAACAACAAGGAGTTAAAACATTCCCTCAGATTTTTTCTGTCAATGGAGTGCTCCAAGATTCTGATGTTTTAGGCCACTTTTAACTCTGGGAGCCTTTCTGGTGAATTTTCAACTCACCAGGGGTTCAAGTGGTGCTTGGCAGATGTGGCAGAAGAGTGCATTTAGTGCCTCCCTGGGTGGAGAGCCAGGCAACCTTGGGCCACGCCACTTTCTGGCCCTTAGCCAGAGCTGATTTGAGAGGATTCCCCAAAAACATTCTTTGGTTGGAGTCAGGATTATGAATGGAAGCCCCTGGCTCTGGCCCTGAGCTTGGCCTTGTGTCTCCAGCACTTGCTGCTAGCTTTCATTCTCCAGAGCATTTTATCCAGTGTATCCTAATATTAAAATCTGAAATTAAAAATAGCGTTTTCCAAAATTGAGCAATTTGTCCAAATATTAACCACATAGCTGAACTAGAATTAGCAGGGAGCATTATATATTCATATATCCATGGCAGAGCTGCATTTTCTAGGCCTGTTGTCTGAATGATAATCAATCACATGTCCTTTAGCACTCATAGAACCAAAGTTAATTACAGACCTGCTCAGTGGTCTATGAGATACACTCAGCACCTCAGATATACTGTAGCTAATTTTAGGGTTTCCTAAATGGGAACTGTAGATCAAAGTATCTTTCATTTTGTCTGTGTGCTCATATAATGGTCTCAAGAGCATCCAGATCACTAAATCCTTATTGCTAATCTTACAGGTTAGAAACCACAGTCACCTTCTTTTCTGTGCTGAATTCTTGAAGCCTGTCTAGTCTTTGGCTGTTCTCTGATGCCATGCTGCCTACATTTACCTTTATTTTCAAATATTCCTCAGTTCCCTAAATAAAACTCCCAGATGCTCATACTATGTAACATTCCAGAAACCCCCCTAAATATTACATCCTATATTCTCAGCTGTATTACTGAAATATACTTTCAGAGCAATCTTAAAAAATAGATAAAACAGTTCATCCTCTGATTTTAATAGACAATCTAGAAAAGCAAGGCTCTTTACAGAGAAGAAAAAATTTAAATATTATATCTTTAGTGCTTCCTAGAGCTTAATAGGTTCAAATAATCCCCCAAGCATTGGCAAAGAGAATATGCTTTGCTTTCCCCAGAGGAAAGTTAGACTTCCCCACCCATTTAGGATTTTTAATTTGTGTGATACCTCAAGATTCTGCTATGTTGTGATTCTGTTTAATTTCCCCCTGAATTGAGTACTGGAAGCACCAGGCCTATTAAGCTGAAACCAGTTACTGGCAGAGCATGGAGACAGGTCCTTGTTCATTCTTGTTCATTCTGAAAAAACATGTAGGAAGAATTATAAGAATTCCTTGTAAAGTAGGAGAGGAAGGAAATGTCAGCTGAGGCAGGGAAACCACAGGAACAGGCCAGATGGGAAGAGATATCCAGCCAGATGTTTGTTATCATGCTGAATGCAGGGAAGCCAGACAGCAGGTCGAGGATGCGCCTGGACAAGGAGAGGGATTTTCTCTCTTCTGCTGAAGGGCTGTGTCCAGAAAGAGATGTGTCATTTCCAGATTGCTGCCTGTGTGGTCTAAAAAGAAGGTCGGCGCTCGGAGTGCTGCCTGTTTTCGGGGTCAGAGCGGACAGCTGTGCTCCAGCTGCGGGCTCCGCCGACACGGAGCGACGGAGGCAGCGCTGGGGACCATCGGCGGCGGTGCCGGGCAGGGCCGTGCTCTGCTTCCCTCGGACACTGCTCCGAGCACTGCAGAGAGAGAAGCCAGCGGCTGCCACGGCCCAGGAGAGCAGCGCTGTGCCCGGGGGCTGTGGGGCTACAGCCCACCCCTCTGGGTGCAGGGTTAACCCCGGCCTCCACCGCCCTGCAGGGACGGTGAGGGACAGGGGGAGAGCTGGGCATGAGAATTGACCCCCCAACTGCTCCCCGTGAGAACTGA
>VZSR01001283.1:12742521-12806028 GCA_013398615.1 Brachypodius melanocephalos | reverse complement strand
CCTCAAGTGCTGGGGGCAATTCTGGGTGCCACAATATAACAAAGGCACTAAACCATTAAAGACTGTCCAAAGAAGAACCATGAGCATAGTGAAGGATCTGGAGGGGAAGCTGTATGGGGAAAGGCTAAGGTCAGTTGGTTTTTTCAGCCTGGAGAAGAGGAGATTGAGGAGAGACCTCATTGTGGCCTTCAACATCTTCACAAGGAGAAGAGGAGGGTCAGGCACTGATCTCTTCACTCTTGTGACCAGTGACAGGACCCAAGGAAATGGCCTGAAGCTGAGTCAGGATAGGCTTAGGTTGGATATCAGGAAAAAGTTTTTGACCCAGAGGGTGGTTGAGCACTGAATCAGGCTCACCAGGGAGGTGGTCACAGCACCAAGCCTGACAGAGTTCAAAAAAGGTTTGAACACTTTCAGGGACATGGTGTGATTCTTGGGATTGTCCTGCACAAGGCCAGGAGTTGGACTCGATGGTCCTGATGGGTCCCTTTCAACTCAGCATGTTCTATGATTCTATGGTTCTATGATTCTGTGTTCCTTTCCAATTAGCATTTGAGATAGTTGAAATACTAACTAAACACATTCTGGTTTTGTCTGTTGTTTCCTTTTTTAAAACTGTTTATCTGCCACACATTGATTGGAAATGCTAAAACAAAGAAAAATATTGTTTATAACAATGTTCTGTTTTGAAATTTCTAAAACAAAACTTAAGGATCATGCTGTCCCTAAAGAAGATCATAACATGGCTGTTTAGCTCAAAGACTGAAAGAGAGATCAGTCTGGGGCTCCAGGAGTTTTCCAGTGCATGAAAGGCCTCCTGGCCTGATGCTCACCAGTCCCAATTGCTCAACTGTGGTGTCAACAGCTTGTTTCCCTCTCCCAGCTGCCTGACCTTTCTCCATTTTGTCTCCAGACACCATCCACCCTGGACTCTTGTCTCGAGAAACTCTGGAGAGTAACTGGCTTGCATGTTATTTGCATTTTATCACTCTTAGTGTTTGTCTAACACTCACTTGTGTTGAATGTGTAATATTGCATCTTTGGTTATACACCTTGGGTTTTGGAGCGGGGGGAGGAGCTAATCTGCTGTGTCACGGTGGAGAAATGAGTGCTCTGACAGGAGGAGTAGCTTGGGTTGAGCTGGCTGCACCATATGGAAGGCAAACACGCTGGATGGGTTCTCATCTGCAGCCCAGGGTGGGTTATCACTTGCAGCCAGAGCACAAGCCCCTGTTCTTATGCTGTGCCTTGCTCTGTTCTGCAGGGGTATGCATTACTGCATATAATGCAAGTGGGAGCATTTGGCCTCATCACCGTTTCTGCTGAAAACAAAACCTGTCAAGTGGCACTGTGCTGAAAACCTTCACATTTTCTGCTTCTGTTTATTGTGAAGCCTGCCTCATAAAGAAAGGAATCACAGAATCAACTAGGTTGGAAAAGACCTTTGAGATCATCAATTCCAACCTGTGACCTAGCATTACCTTATCAGCTAAACCGTGCCACTGAGTGCCTCACTAAGTCATTTTTTAAACACCTCCAGGTATGGTGACTCAGCCACCTCCCTGGCAGCCCATTCCAACACCAAACCACTCCTTCTGTGAAGATTTTTTTCCAATATCTAGCCTAAACCTCCTGGTGCAGCTCGAGGCTGTGTCCTCTTGTCCTGGCACTGTTCTCCTGGGAGAAGAGGCTGATCCCCTCCTGGCTACAATCACCTTTCAGGCATCTGTAGAGAGTGATAAGGAAGACCACCTTTAGGCCTCTAAGAAAGGACCAAACTACATTTCTCCTTTCTCAAGTTCAACACAGCCTGTGCTCTCAGAAAAATATCCTACCAGTAGGCAAATATGAACACAAAGACATGATAATTTTGCTCATTCCTGTTTTGTCCTATCACCTTCTATCAATATCCAGACAAGTGAAACAACCTTTGTAATTAAAAAAAAAAAAAGCAAAACAAACCCCAAAACAATTTCCTATGTACGTCCTTCTATGGAACGGGAGGACATTAGAGGACGTCAGCTGTATCCTTGGGTTTTTTGTCAGCAAAATAAGAACATCAGACTTATGAAGATGTCCAAACTCAATCAAGTGTTCATTAACATTCCGGGGAGTCGCTTTAATTAAAGAAAACTCTTATTTTGTCTGCATCACTAGGGAAATGCAGACTAAAATTGGAATGTAAATGTGGTTGTATTTTAGAATGATTTAATGTGACAATCTTTCTATTTGCAAATGGCCCAGAAAAGGGGCACAGTTTAACATCAATTCATAGAATAAAACGCAAGTTCAAAAACATGTCAGAACAATTTGCAGGAGGTTCTTCAGTTATCTGGCAAAGAACGCATGGATATTTCCTTACATTATTTAATTTTTCTTTGAGATTTCATATACTGCTTGTTCTGAGCCATGAGTTGTTTGCATTCTTAAATTCCAGTTTGGGAAGTTTACTGAGATGCTAGCAAGAAGCTCTAGCAAAAATTCCCTTCATTTCCAAACCACTTCAGTGCCTTTTCCCACTGATGGGGTAAATGGGCTGAGCATTCTCAGCTGCATCTCAGGTAAAACCAATAAAAATCAAAGCCCTTAAGGCTCTAATTTTCAAAGTGCTTAGCACTAACTGTAGCTGAAGGTAATTGGAGCTGCTGTGGAACTGTAAGCCTGAAAACTTGAAACAATAATGCTCTCTTTGAGAGGAGGATGGTCCTTGGATTGTCAAACTTGCCTGGAGATGTGAGGTAGGATGACTTTGCAATACTGCCTGAAGTAGGACTATGTTTGAAATTCTGTCTGCAATCTGGTTGATCACAATTTAATGGACTGTTCCTCTCCCCAGTGCAATTAAGGTTAAGAAAGTACTCTAGATATTCTGTAAGTAGGTACAGTAAATACCCAGAAAATAGGTACAGAGGTTCTGCCCAGTCTGAGGAGTTTCCCATTGGGGTTTGGGTGGTGGGGAAGCACCCCTGCCCTCGATGGGGAGCAGCCTGGTTGCTGTTCCCTCCTTGCTGGGGATGTGTGTGCACACATGTGCATGTGCCAGGCCCTTGTGTGCACTGGGGTCCTGATCTTGTGGCACTGAACACTTCCCAACCAGTCCCCACTTTTCCACTGGCATGAAGAGCAGTGCCAGCTCAATTACACACTGTGCAGCAAAGTAAAGCAGAGGCAGGCACATTTTGTAGCTCCTAATTTCTTTTGTGGAGAAGACATTAAGAAGTAGTATTCCCATGTGTGTCTTGGTCATGCCTGTTACTATGAAAATGCTACAAAATCCCTGACTTGTTCTCAGGCTCTCCATCTCTCCCATTGCTGTGCCTATTTACAAACCCCTTGGCTGTTCCTCCCAGCTGAGACTCCAGAAAAGAACCAGGACCTGCTGGCATCAATGCCATGAAATAGTGCCAGCCAGTATTACTGAATTCAGTGGAAGCAGAGCAAGGTTTGAACTCTGAGCTCTGTAACTGGCAGTCTGTGGTTACTACAAAGTGATAACCTAAAAGTTAAGATACGCTCTTGATATCTAATGTAGTTAAAATTGAGAGGTATGGTAGAACCACAGAATTGTTAAGGCTGGAAAAGACCTTTAGGATCATCAAGTAAGTCCCACTGTTAACCCAGCACCACCACCATATCCACCACTGAACTATGTCTTCAATGAATGAGGTGAACTCCATTTGCACCAAAATCAGTATGCCAGGGTCAACATAACTGGCCATGTCCAGCAAGTCCATGTCCATGTCTTCCATGACTTGAAGACATGCTACAGTTGGACCTCCTGTTGAAGCAGTTCTGTGTCAATTTGTTTGCTTATTTGCTTATTTCTTTCACAAGTGATCTTTCAGCTTTCAAGTGTGAAACTATAAAGTGCCCCTAAAAGTATCATCATAGTCATAGTCCAGTGGGGTTCTGTGCTCACTGTCTGTCAGTGTGGCCCATACCAAACAGGTTTACTGTACTAGACTAAAAAAACAAAAGTATTTTACTAACCGTGCATCTTAAAAGCTGGAGTGTATTGACTGAGGACATGATAAAGTCTAAACCTGTACAGCCAAAATATTAGTTTAATCCATTATCTTCTCTCTGGTAGTAGCCATCTGTTGATGCATTGAGAGGAGTACAAAGCCAGGGAAGCCATAAACCTTTCCCCAGCATAATAGCTTCTGATGAACCATGACTCCTGGGCTCCACATTTTGTCTCCATATTTAGTAGACCTGGATTGATTTTTTTCTTATCCTGTTTTGACTCATCACTCTCTGAATCCTGAGATACTCTGATGAAAACCTATGGGAAGACGGCTGTGTGCTTTATTTTTTGTTTTGAATTTGCTGTGTTTTGTCTTTCTTTGAAAGTTCCCAATTCTTGCACTAGAAAAGACAACGAACACAAGGTCCTTGTTTATGTTTGGTATACACTTGTGATTTCATAGACACACATAGTTTTTTACAGTCTTGTTCAGTCACCTCTTTTCAGACTGAAAAAGCCTGATCTATTTAATCACTTTAGATGCAGAAACCACTTGGTACCTTTGTCATCCTAATACTCCACTTCTGAACCCTTTTCAGACCTGCTGTACGCTATGGAGATGAGTGAATCAGGGTGTAGTAGCCCCATACCTATGCAGCATGAGATGATCTCTCTCGCCTTTCTCTTTTCCTTTCTTAGTAATTCCTCACATTCAATTTGCTCTTTTTTAAAATTACTCCTAAGCATTGAGCTCTGACACTTTCATAGACTCTCTATTATATTTCCAAGATCTTATTCCTGAATGCTAATTTAAAGACTGTCACTGTGTATATAAAGTTAAGACTGTTTTTCTTGTACATGCTACTTTACATTTATCTATTTTGAATTTCATCTGCCACTTAATCATCCCGTCAGTTTGTTTCCTCTCTCTCTCTCTTTTTTTTTTTTTTTTTTTTTTTCTCACAAGCGAAGTTCTTATCAACAGAAAACAGAGCCATCTTGCTATTTTTTGCCATCACCTCCTTTTCCAGGTAATTTAGAAGTGTGTTGAACAGGGCAGACTTATCACATACCCCAGTAAGACTCTACTGGTACCTCCTCTGCATTGAGAAAATTGGTTGCTTATTCCTATTCCTCATTTTCTAAACCTTAACTCTTTATCCCTCAAAGATTTCCTTTCCTATACTGTGGTAGGAAGAGTTTTTGGTGAAGGACATTGTCAAATACTTTTCAGGAATTCTAGAGATTGAATCCCAATCAGTATGTGCAGGAGAGGGTGGGAATTGCTTGTTCACCATCTCTCCTTGTACCTAAAGTAGGGAACATTGAAGGATGCTTTTAGAAGGCATGTTTAGAAAAGGGAAAAAAAAGCAAAATGATTCTTCATGCAGTGTGTGGTTGCATGAAGAGTTCAGAGCTCATTGCCACACTTAATGTGGATAGTATTTGTTATTTGTGGGTTCAAGGGATAGACTGGTCTGGTTTACAGATCACAAATCCATTGAAGGTTACTAAATGTCTAGAAATAAAGGCTGCCTAAAGCATTCATGGAAGTTAAAATGGTTGGAAGCCCTAGGAGTCCATTCGCCAGGAACATCCTGTACATCTGTCCTGGTTGTCCTCTCTTTCCTAGACATTCACTTTTGGAGACAGGATTCTTAGCACATCCAGCCTGGCCATTCCTCTGCCTTTCTGTGCCCATGTTCTTAACTGGGTGTATTACCGGATGTCTTCAGAGAATTCTGTCTGGTTTGCAAGACATGACTCCCCTCTTTGAAGGTTCCTTCCCAGGGGTACTGCATTTTCCTAATATCCTCATATTTAAGTCCTACCCGTGCTCCTGATACAGCTGTCAAACTAGGAGGTGCTACAGCTCTACAGATACACCTTGCAACTCACAAAAATTTGTCATCACATTTGCCATCCTCCATTCCTGCAGTGCAATGACAGCTCTAATGCCTTGCAGCTTCCTTTAGTAGGTCAGCCTTTAAATTATCTGGACCTGACAATTTTTTACCTTAATTTTGACAATTTCTTCTATAGATTCTTCTAATGAACTCACTCTAAACTATTTCCTTTGACATATCCCCTCTAATGCATGAAGAAAGGTTCCAGCCCAGATATTTCCCCAAACTCCTTCAAGGGTGTAAAAAATAATTTAATTTTCTTCGTCTGCTTTATCTTCTCTGAAAGTTCCTTTTGTACTTTGATCAATTAATGGGCCTACAAACTCTATAGCTTCCTGCTCCTGATGTGTTTGAAGAAATGATTAATTATGTGGTTTTTACGCCCTCTGAAAACTGTTCTTCAAACTCTTTTTTACTAGCCTGAAACGAGGAACAAGGGAGCTTTGCTGAAGGCATTCATTTTGATCTATTTTTTTTTTTTTTTGATTTCTACTTCAGTAAAGAAAGGAAAATCCTTATTGATTTTCATAATCCTGAAAATATAAAGGTTTACAACTGAACATACTTCTACATCAAATTTCTTACTCTTTGGTCCTACATACATATCTATAAGAACAGTTGTACAGCATATTCTTAATTTTTTCTGTTAAAACATTTTTACATTTCCTCTGACACATTTTTGTGTACTAAATAACCAGATGCGTTTTTCTTTACAAGTGTGCCAAATTGCTTCTCTAAAATGCACAAAAGTAATATTTTAGTCTTCTCTCTCTTTAGCTAGATGGAACTACTTGGATGGCTTTCCTCTCACCTGCTTACACCTTACTTGTATCTCATGGAGCTAGTATCTTGTATCTTACTTGTATCTCGCTTTATGCTTATGCCAGTTGGTTGCTCCATTGTTCTTCCACAGACTCCTTAGCACCCCCATATTGGTTTCTGGCTGATATTTGCTGTTTAATTTTATGTACTTCTGATTTGGTACTTGCCCAGTCCCCCGTCTGGGGGCTTGACTATTCCTGCTCATTAGTATCTCCCTTGTTTGTTTAAGCATTTCTATGTTGGTGACTTAACTCTTCTGCTCAATTTCTGGTATAGAGGCTGTTGTGAATTAAAATAACCTCCTGGCTCTTGTTCTGTGCTAGGGGTGTTTTGTGGTTGGGCATGCTTCTATTCTGCCTGCTGATGGCAACAATCCTCTCTTGTTGTGTAGATTCATCTTTGTACCTGTTGAGAGAAAGCTTCTGTGTTCCTCTCCACCCTATCTGAAATGTCCACATTCCCAGAAATCTCCTCTGTTCTACCTTTATTTCTGCTCCTTTCTGGTTATTCACAATGTAAGAAAATTCCCAGGATTTTTGTTTGCTTTTGGATATTCACAATCATTCAAATTTTGCTGAACTTGAAACAAGAAACTTGACCTTGTTATCTACTCTGTTATTCCCGGCTTTGGAGGTTTATCTGCAGATGCACAGAAACTGGGAGGAGGGTTAAATCAGTAGTAAAACATGGCTCTTCCTGTTTCAGAGAGGGAGCTTCACATTTCAGTCCCAGGAACTTCAGTGTCCCTGCCCCAGATCTGTCTCGTTGCCTGTTCATGGGCAGCCTGAAAAGCTGAGGCAATAGCAAACAAAATTGTCACTTTTTAGTCCTGTTGTGCTCCTTTTTTTAACTCATGATTTTTCCTGATTGACAACATCTGCCTTCTCACTAGATGATTTTTACTCTTAGCTAATTTCCTACTCTATCTTTTGAAGTCACTGCATTCCATGAAATTCTCTTTCTTAAATTAATATTTTTAGAGATGTTGTGCGCATCTAAACTGTTTAATGACATAATTTTTTGTTAAGCACAAGATTTTCCTTCTCTGAAACCTGCTTCTTCGCTACTTGCCTGTGTCTGATTTAATTTGTGAGAATATTGCTCATTAACATTTTCTGACACTGACACTAATAATACTCTATTTCTCATCTTTCAGATTGCCATTCTTTTGGTGATTTGACAGTAAAATAATGTTTGACATCAGCAGAAGCAAAGCACCTAGCCTGTTGGGCACTTCTAAAATGTTCTTTAGTTTTAGTCGTCTGTATGTATCTAAGACTTTGGCCCCACCTTTCTAGAGTTAGTCAATTCCATCTCCTTCTACATTGTTTTATTTACCTCATTAGGGGAAAAACAGATACTTTTCTTTTTTTAAAGCACATAATGTAGTACAATTTAAGTATTTAATCTTCTTGGAAATTAAACCACTGTGTATTTGCAACTAAAAAACCCCAAACTCAAAGTGTATTAAAATCTAAGATTTTATCTGAGTGTCAGATTGAGATTTGTAACTCCTTCATAACCAGTGGCCATTGGGATTCTGCTGAACTTCAAGATTATTGGGTCAAAATGTTTCTAAAAATAAATTTGGAGAAGTTTAGAACTCTGCTTTGAAAGGTGTGACAACAGAATGCACTGAAGAAGGATTAAATATACTGCCTTTGCCCTTCCTTTCTACTGGCCTTAGATGTGCTGAGCAGAGCTAGGCAGACCTGTGCTTCTGTGAAATCGCAGGGGGCGGTTCTGCCTGTACAACATTTCAAACATGGTTCTGCATGGTCTGAAATCTCTGCTGATGGCCTCGTAAGGGTGAGCATATTTGCTCCTTGGCTCTTGTGGCTCTGGCTATGGAGGCGTATTTTTGCTTTGCTGAGTTGGTAAACCTAGCAATGCCTATGCCTAGAAGTAAAAAAAAACCACACACACACAACAAACAAAATTTCTGTCAGAAGGAACTAGCTTTAGTACTTATTCACTGAGTGTTGATTTAAAACCAAACCAAGCTGCTATAAAACACAATCACCACCTCTGTGAGACAGACGAGTTTCAAGGCTGGTTGCTTATCTGAAGCATAAGATGCACCACTGATTTCTGTCTCTCCAAGAGACACAGTCTGCTTTCATCCTGCCTTGTTGTCCAGCCCCTCTTTTAGTGCCTCTTTCCCCTTTGGAAATACTAGTCTGGCTCCTGGAGCACCAACTGTGCTGGGTCTGGGCTGGGAGACATCTCCTCCCTCTGAGCCCTGCTCTCCATAATGTTTTCTGACAGGGGAAGCTGGTTGTGGCTCCCTCTGCACTTACCCTCTGCTCAGCTGCACAGAGCATCCTGGGCAGTCATTTTCAGATGATAAAAGTTAGCTAATTCCTACAGCAGGAGCATTCCTGCACTGCAGATGGGCTTTCTTTTATTGCTTTGTTCTTCAGCATGTGTGAGGTGGCCCTGGAAGGACTGGGGTCCCATATAATCTGGTATCTGTACAAATCTTTAATGAGATGCTGTTCCCTGCTACACAGCTTGCAATCTACAAATGTCTCATGACATATGATGAAACCCAATCTACAGAATGGAAGCAAAGGGATTTAATTGAATGTCACATGCTCAAAAGCCAAAGGGCAAAATCCTGGCCTCGTGGAGGTCACTGGCCAAGGTCCCATTGACTTTAGTGGTGCCAGGCTTTCAACAAGAGTCTTTGCAGCATAAGTATTTGTATTCTGCTCACGTTGACCTATTTCAGGTCGAGATTCCCTTTAGCAGTGCTCACTAAGCCATAGGGCTTGCTGGTAAACCTTAACATGTTTAGCCAATGCAAGCTGACAAGGGCATGACATCATTAGCCAAGTTTCACATCCCACTGACCTTGCCATCATGCCTTAATCTGCTGGGGTCTGTCATCCCTAATGGCTTGGTTTGACAGTGCTTTACTGCACTTATTGTTATTCACCTACTACAGTCTGTTAAGAAAACATGGATATACAGAAGCTGCTGTATGACTCTGATGGCATGTGAATTACAGCAAAGTTTAACAA
Organism: Brachypodius melanocephalos; assembly: GCA_013398615.1. Taxonomy (NCBI): domain Eukaryota; kingdom Metazoa; phylum Chordata; class Aves; order Passeriformes; family Pycnonotidae; genus Brachypodius; species Brachypodius melanocephalos. The sequence continues at coordinate 12,796,306 of VZSR01001283.1, read as the reverse complement.
TACTTTGCATCATTTGTTGGATGAGCATATTGACACCTCTGTCTTGTTTTCTGATATCTGAGTTATGGATTTCTCAAGTCTGATACTATGTGAATTGTGTCACACAGAAATTACCACATTTTGAGAAAACTTGATATATCTACTGAGAAGGTGATTTATTATAATTTCACATCTATCATGTTTGCCTTTCAAAATTTCACACCATTTTACAGGCATCATTATCCTGATTTATTTTAGAGAGCATGAACCAAAGTTGCACACTGACAGGTCTGACCAGAAACCATTGTTTCACTGATTACGTCTCTCTGTGCTAGTAGAAGGAAGAGTGAGTGCCACATCTCCAGTTGAGAGCTGAAGAATTGCAGGACTGTTCTGCAGACCAAGCACACAGGCAACTCACCTTCTACTAGGAAAAACAGAAGCAAGTACCATAAAATCCAGAGCATCATGTGTACTCATCTCTACGTCCCATAGAAAAATCAAAACAATGAAACCAAACAACACAACCCCTCGCCCCAACACCTCAACTAGGAAAGAGAAGGATCAACACCACCTGAGATAAATGATTTGGGCAGTTGAGGGAAAAGTGGGAGCATATGGACTTGTACCTCAGGCACTCCTATTTGAAACATCTTTCCACATTCCAGGTAATCTCTAGTCCTGCCTAGCAAGCTGCATCCTGGGCAGGAGAGTGAGAATTTTACTGCATTAAAAATGAACTAAGTTTTAGAGCTATTTTTCTGAACTCCTTACATTATTTTCATTTAAAAAATTGTCTTTGTGGGGGAGTTGTTGCAGAATAAATGAAGGGGGTGAATCCAAAGTGCAGCACTCAGTCCATACACATTCCCAGTGTGGATTAAGCTAAACACACAGGGACAATTTCACTATGGATTTAGAATGTCCTCCTGAAGAGTTAGTACGCAATAACTATTCCAGGCTATTTCCTCAGGTAGACAATCCTAAACATCTGATAAATAGGCCTATTCCTTTTCCTCTTAAGCAATTAAGTACTTATTTTAGAAGGATAAAATGAATTATCACATAACTATTTCACTGCAATATGTCTTACTTAGTGCATTAATGTCAGAAAAAGTGAACTACTGTCCAGAGATTGGACAGAAAGGTATTAGCGTTTTGCATGTACAAGCAAAGAGATATCTCTTGACCTTATTTTATTTTGGGTAAAGATTATGATGTATTGTTGTTTTTGCAACACTTCACATTTATTTCACAAAATAAATCACATAATGGACTGTCATAATAGCCCCAGTAGCATGACAGGAAAAAAGAATTGGTAGAGCTACACTTCAGTGCACAGTGAAATAGCTAACAATTTGTTAAATATCCCATGAGTGGATTAAATAGGCATATGATCAGTTATGTGGCTGCCAAGCCACAGCAGGAGCCAATTAGAATTCACCAAAAATAATTTAGATGAAAACTGATGAATCTATCAAAACCTAATTAAATTTATGGAAAAAAGCAAACATCTCGTTGACAGATTATATAACCAACAAGTTTCTCTGTAAACAGTCTACAAAGGATGGCCACTGAAAGTGGAGCTGCATTATTTGGTCTTGTTTGAAGAGCACTGAGTTCTTTAACATGTAATATTCTTCCTGTTTAAGTTTCAGGTAAACCAGTCACATAAAAGTGAGTCAGCTGGCTTTACATGAAGATGCACAAAATCATTCAGCAAATTGTAACTGTTGTTAATTATTTCATGGCTTGTTTATGTGAAACATGTAAGAGGCTGTGGAGGGGGAGGGATTTGAATGGAGAAGAAAGATGCTGTAGGCAGGGAACTCTTTCAGGGATCTTATTTTGTGTAATGAACTACAAATAAAACTGTTAGAGCTCTAGCTCTTTAATATTGAGTTATTTTGTATGGTGTAATGTTGGGGTAGAGGATTGTTTTTATTGAAATTGTGTGCATCAGGCCACCAAATGGTGAAGCAAGTCTATGTGAGAATGAACACTGAGTTACCAGCAACAAAACCCAGGAGGCAGAAAGGCAAGACACCTCTAAATCAGAGCTTTCAGTTGCAGTAAACAGATAATCTGTCTTTAGAACCAAAAAGACAGGGACTTGCATGGTTATTATAATCCTGCAAAGACTCAGCCAGAAGCAGGGCTGCCGATCATCTTACTCCAGCAATGTCAGGATAGATATTTCTAAAATGTACCTTACACTCCAGTTGTTTCTCAGATATCTGTGCTGTTCATTCTCCCATGAAACTGTTATACATTGTGAACTATAACCTGAGCTTTCTTTTCACAGAAATTCAGTTTTCCCAGGGCACCAATACTTTTGTGGTGTATGTGTTTTGTATGACTAATCAACACAACAAAGACATAGCTGAGTATTACTCAAGACAGAGATTTAGCCCCCATTGCTATTCAGAAGTGAAGCTTTCAGCTGCCAACAGAAGAAAGGTGATATGTGCTTCTCCTCTGTGCTTGTATTTTTTTGATGGCCACATGGGAAAGTGCTAGGACAATGTCTCATTCATCTCTCTTGAAACCGGGAAGTTAGCAATGACTTTCCTTTTCCCTTTTCCCCAAATTGAAGACAAGTGAAAGATTCAGTCCTTAAATAGAGGTAATAAACATTCTTCCAAGACTTCCAGACTTGTAGAGTCTGAATATTTACAGAGTAGGTGTCTATGAAAATCAAAATGCAGAAGAGTATATGTTCTGTCATCACTGCTTGAATGTCAACGTTAGCCAGACTCTTGCATTACATAAAGATGTCTGAATTACCTTGTATAAATTACTCTTAGAGTCTAAAGAGACATTTTAAAGTGAATGTGTCTTAATGCATGGATCCATAACAAGAAGATGTACTTGCCTTCTCTGGGAAAAAGAGCAGTCACACATGCCTCGTTTTCTGATTTTTCTTGCTTCTAGAATTAAAGCTATCCTTTGAAATGAGGCAAAAAATATAATTGGACTAATTTAAATTCTTGAATTAACTTTAATTAAACTAAAGATAACCTAAAATGGAGGAAAATAGGGGAATAAAGTAGAAAAAAGAGAAAACTGCAAATGAGAAGGAGGATGACTTATTCAATCAACTGTTCTACTCCTTCTAAGTCTTCTAAGCCTTCCTGGTAGTTTGGGACTTTTTTTTGCGGGGGCAGGGTGAGGTCAGGTTTTCTGGGGGTTGGGTGTTTTTGCTTTTGGAGGCTTTTGGGGGTGGAATTGTTTTTTTCGGTGGGGGTGGAATTTGATTTTTTTGGGGGGAGGTGGGAGATGTTGGCTCATTTTGAGGGAGGAAGAGGGACAAAAGGCAGGAGAAGAATCTCACAGAGCCCTGAAAAGGGACAAAAAGATGCTGTGTTTTACCTCTTGGTGATTTCTGTGATACTCTCTGGGGAGGAGGAGACTTTTTGCATGTCTACCCTAGGCAGCACAACGTGTGTGAGCACAGAGGCTGCAGAAATGATGTAGAGGGTCATACAAATAGATGACACATTATGCAACTTCACACCATGCCTAAATAGCCATGGGTGAGCTTCCTGTGGAAAACACCCAGCAGACAAGCTGTGAACGTGTAACATTTTCTCAGCACTCAACAAGGCATCACGTTGAGCTAAAGAGGATTGCTGCCCTTTCCCTCCTTGTTCAGACCAATCCCAAGCCATAAATAAGCCCCTTACACCGCTGCAATGTGCTGCAATGAGCACTTCAAGGACCAGGAAAAAGAAGATTTTCCTCGGGACATGACAAAATGCAGGAGCAAAATCTTTCACTAGGAATTTCCCACTGGTGGGGTTTTTCATCTGTTTGTGGGTTTTTGTTGTTTTTGTTGGTTTTTTTTTTATTTTTAAAATGACTGTTGGATAGCCAAGTCTAACAGAAGCTTAAGACATCCTCTAAAAATGGGGCTGTTTGTTCCTGAACCTGAGACTCCAAATTCCTCTTGAACAATCATAGTGTCTGCCCTGCTCAGGTGTAAAGGACAGCCTACTTTTCTGTAAGAAGGAAGCAGATAAATATTCATTGTGATTATTTTAAGCCCCAAACTAATGTGCTAAAACTTGCATTCCTTGATGTATTTTGAATTATTGAATGCATGAGACAGAAATTTCAGACATTTGCGTTAAAACAACTGGATTTTAACTTTTTTCTTTTTCATAAAGGTCACATGGCAAGTTGGACATAAGGAGGAATTTCTTCACAGAAAGTCTGATTAAATGTTGGAATGGACTGACCAGGGAGGTGACAGAGTAAATGTATCTGGAAGGGTTTAAGGAAAGACTGGACATGGCATAGTCCAATTGACATGGTGGTGCTTGGTCAGATGTTGGACCTGATGATTTCAGAAGTCTTTTCTAACCTGTGGATTGATTCTGTGATTCTGTAAATATGAAGTTTTGTGACACTACTAGAAATATGCCCTTTCCATATCCATGGGTTAATTTTCATGCTTTGCTCCTGAAGAATGCAGCTCAGGAGGAACACAAGAAAACTCCTTCAGACTCCTTTAAAACATATATCACCTTTTCCTGCTGGGGCTGGTGCAGACAAATGAATAAGGGCTAAGCAGCAACTGAAATACATGCATGTCTTGGGGTAGATTTCGTATAAGATGGTGCCAATATGTCTCACAGCTATCTCTCACCAAAATTTTTGATAGTTCTTGAAGACCTTTTTAATGTCTTTAAAATGTCTACTCCTATTTCTTAAGTCAAATGTAAAAATATAAAAATAAGAGGACAAGTATTTAAAATCTGAAACCAAGCGAAAACAATAAAAGTGAATGGGATGACAGGAAGTGCAGGGAAATGGAATGAAGCTTGCCTGATTAATCCTCATTGAAATCCCAGGATTTCATTCCCTTTCCTGAAAGGAAATTCTTCCTTTATGAAATCTTGAAATCAGAGAACAAACACTCTGGAAAGGAGATATGATCAAATAAACTGCAATTGAAAAAAATCAGAACATTTGGAAAGGGAGTGACTGCGACCAAATGGACTGAGCTGAAATGAGAGGCAGTGAAAAAGACCAGGTCTTGTCAAAATTACTCCAATTAAAATCCTGACATTGGGAAAAAAGGAAAACAAAGAGAGAGTAGGAGAATCTAAAGAAATGAAATGTTATAAATAAAAGATGAAAAATCTAAAACCAAGAGAAAACAATAAAAGTGAATGGGATGACAGGAAGTGCAGGGAAATGGAACGAAGCTTGCCCAATTAATCCTCATTGCAATCGCAAGATTTCATTCCCTTTCCTGAAAGGAAATTCTTCCTTTATGAAGTCTTGAAATCAGAGAACAAAGTCTAACAAATGCTCTGGAAAGAAGATATGATCAAATAAATTGCCATTGAAAAAAATTAGAAAATTTGGAAATGGAGTAACTGCAAGCAAATGGACTGAAATGAAATGAGGGGCAAGGAAAACAAACTAATTGTACCAAATTTATCCTAATTAAAATCCTAAATTCAGGGAAGAAAGGTAAACAAAGAGAGAGGAGAAGAAACTGAAAAAATGAAATGTTAAAAAGAAGAAAGGAAAAAATCTGAAACCAAGTGAAAACAATAAAAGTGAATGGAATGACAGGAAGTGCAGGGAAATGGACCGCAGCTTGCCCAATTAATTAAGCTTGCACAATGGGTCTCAAAAAATACCTCTGGACACTAATAATCTGCAGCAGTTTCTTATTAGAAGGAGCTTTGTTATCTGTTTGGAGAAGTAAACAGAAACAGCTTGGTGTACACACTAGCCTTGATGCAGAAAATTTCAAAAAATCTCCTTGATAGATGCAGTGGAATGTATTAACCAGCATCTTTAAACGAGATGGAAAGTTGATTTTTTAAAATCACTCCTGATAGGGAGTCTGATTTATACCAAATAACATCAATAAAACTATAGTCATTAACTTCATTAGAAGGATGCTCAAACTAACTAGTTGCTACTGGTTTTACATCTACAATTAATTTTTAACTTAATTGTCAGAGGTACTAAGTGCACTCCCACAACCCATTGATTTCAAGTAATGTTTTGGGTGCTGGGCACTTCAAAAAAATGAGGCTGCCTTATCTACAAATTCAGTCAAATTGTTAATCCACATTGGAATTAATGGACTAAGCTAACAGAATCTGCAAATAAATTGGAAGCTCTGAATAAGTGTGTCTCCTGATGGTTCTGGAGAGCAGCCTTATCTAACCAGCCCGATCCATTTTTTCACCTGCTCTGACAAGAGGCTGCCAGGCGTGGGCTGCTCTGCATGGCAGCAGCCTTCTGCCAGGGCACTTTATGTCACACAAAAATATATTCAGTGCTTAAAATGAGCCTATTATTAATAAACACCAACAGGTCTCAGGGCTGCTATTCATCTTAGCACCATCCTCGTAAAATCCTTTTTATTGTTTTTGTGATACATTCTCAAGATATTAACCTTTTTATGTGGTTGGAAAGAGAAGAAAATCCATGAATTTCACTCTGTGAACTCAAATCCAAAAGTGGCCAGTGCAGAAACTGTATGAAATTGGATAATCTGTTTACAGAAAGAGCTGGATGGGTAACGGAGTTGGCAAAGACATTCAGCTTTTACAAAATTGGCTCAGATACTTTCCAAATCAGAAGGGTCAGTGAGGCTTTACTGCCTGAGAGTTGCTTTGCAAAACCTGTGAAATAAACTGCACATTTATCATGAAAGGGACATTGCCCATCATAGGAAAAATACCAACATGCATAACATTGCCTGGCATCATGGAAAATTGTTGGGAATTAAATCAGAGGCAGCCAAACGACAAATGGGGTTTCAGGTACTTACAGGATCCTGGAAGATCTGGAGTCAAATGATGACTGGCTTCCTTACCTGATTGCACAACCAACATTCAGACACCTGAATAAACAGCAATAATTAGCTGTTTTGTTGATGTGTTAGGAAAAAAATTATATTTCAGCATTTTTAATTAACTTTAGGTTGGAATAACAGATTTTATTTTTAGTGCGATAGTCTCAACTTCCATTTCCAGCATTTCCAGATAGTGTTGAATATCCTCTTAAAATGAATTTTGTCTACATAATTTCCTAAAAGCTTTAAATTCCATATTTTAAAATATGCATGAACCTATTCTACAATAAATGGAGAAACTAGATGCATGCTTAATAAAGAATGCTGAAGAGACATGAAGTTTAGAGTAAGATCATATTTATTTTTCCTGGTTGTTTTAGTATATGAAGCCATAGAAGAGAAAAAAGCTAAACCTATGCTATAGTAAGAGATGATAAATAAACTGCAAAGTAAGGATGGAGAACAAGTGAATAAGAGGAACAAGAAATCCACAAAATATAGGAGCTTGAGTTAAAATGAAAGCAAAGCATTCACATGTGTATAATTTCCCAAAATATTCTGCAAGAATAAAGAATTCTTATTTTCTGTGCTTTTCTGTTCTTGATTTTCAGCGCTAAGTGCAGTGGAGATGTACAAATTTTTGAGTTCTTATTGTTGTTTTGCTCCTATTTAAGGAGAAAGGAAGAGAAAGGAAGTAAAACCCTTTGAACATTGAATACTCAGTTACAAGTCTTCCTGTGGGCCATTTGGAATCCATGTGGCTGTGAGGGAATTGCATGCCAGACCCAGGTAAGCCTGGCTGAAATAGAATGTTACTATTCATTCTGTGATAGAAAGGAAAGTTCAGGTAAACAGGAAACTCTCTGAGTGCTTGTAAGCTACAGGATCATTTTCCTCTTGCTTGTGATGTTTCTGTCCTATACAGGCTGGATCTCACTTAGCTGCACATCCCATAGAGTAAGGGATAACCTTCCTGGACCCATTGGCCCCAGTGGCACAAGCATGGCCAGGGCTTTAACTCCTACCAAAATGTGTTATCACAGTGATGAAAATCTGAAGCTATCCTGTCACCTGTAGCCATTTGGTATTGAAACTTTGCCCCCAGTGTTATCTATTAGGCACAGATCATTTTGATAGCCGTTATCACATGGATATAGCCATTGCCTCCCTCCCTCTCACCTGCCTCATACCTTTAACAAAAGCTGTCTGTATGTATAGAAGTTTGTGCTGAAAAGTCCTGCTTAGTCATGATGTGACTAATGACTTCCAGGTCTGGATGTGGAGGGACTCTATGCTTGGAACAAGGGTTTGGCTTACTGGCATTTCTCTTCAGAATGTGTAGCAGATCTTCAATAGATAATCTGTGATAGAATGCAATTAAATTTATCAGGTTCCAGCATCCAGAGGAAATCTAATACTTCCACAGTTTTCAGTAGTTCCACACGAATGTTTGACAGAATTTGCAATGCATGGTATAGCAGTGAATATCAGTCTGTGGAGAGGAATTTGAGCAGCAGAGTGCTACCATGGACAGCAGCAAGGTGAGTTTGCTACCAAAGCAGTGGGGCAGTGCAGTGAATGTTGCCCTTTGTAAGACACTCCACAAGCCAACAGAACATAACCAAGCAGACAAATAGTTATATCTCTCTCCTTTGTGTTTAGCTGTGTAGTACCCCTCAGAAGGCCTTGCAGCAAAGAATGATTGATGCACCTAACAGTGAATTTCATCCTGCTCCTCGAGCACAGGAGCAATTGCTGTGCCTTTCCTCTCCATTTTATGCGGTTCACCGTGCTCTTTGCCTCATGCTTTTCAAGTCCTTGAGCATAACCAAAATAGGAAGGCAACCCAAATATTCTGCTGTCTGTAACCTCAGAATAAGGCAGATAATTTAGAAAGTGTTTTCACATATCTTTTGTCCTCTGATTTTTCATTTGACCTCAAATTATTTTGTTTTCTTTTTGGCATCTATTATCAAAGACTATACAGCTGAAGTCAACCCCTACAAAAGATATACAAAAAGCACCATCACATTTTCAGACTGGGAAGGGTGCTTGTCTGGATGGTATAATTTTAAAAAGTCTCATTTGCCTGCAATAAAATATTAATTTAATACTGTCCATTTGCTGTCCTTATTTCCTTGTGCAGCATTCTTTCACACAATTCTGGTGTGTTCTATAAACGCTACCAACCTAAGAGGAAAATCATGCCTCTAAAAACTTCTTGCTAATGGAATATTAAAATTACAAGTCTCAAAACCACTGAGTAACAGCATTTTCCTGTTTACCAAAAAACCTACTCTTTTCAAATAGCTTTATCTTCCTCTTAGATCTTCCATCTTAGTCTATTGGCCTGTGAAAATAAAAAAGAATAGAGAAGTAAATAAATAGAATTTTGTGCTGTGGCCAAAACCAGAATCTGCATTAGTTGCCTCTGGGAAGACTGAACAGCATTTCAACAGTACCAGCACTCATTGTGATTTTCAGTTGAGACCCCTGATGCTTAAAGGATACCTATCTAGGTCAGAGTAGGGTTTTTTATCCATAGCAATTTTTGTATGCCCAAACAAATAAGACAAAGCTTAAAAGGCAGAAAAAAAGAGGAGCAGCTTCTGTGTCATCAGAGCTTGCCTTGAGAAACTCAGTCACCTATATGGGTCCATAAGAGCATGTCGTGTACACAGCATATCCACAAAACCATGTGTGTGAAGGCGGCCTATCCAGAAGACAAAAGCCTTTCCATTCTTGGCAAAATGGTATGGGAGCCATTTCAAGGTAACTGGGCACAGGAAAATGCTGGAATTTCTGGTGGTGGGGAAAGGTTTCTTCCCACTTCCTTCGCCACACAGTGATACTGCAGCTTCAGCTGAAGAAAATGTTTCATCTGAGTCCTGACAAAGTTGTTATCATGTAGTGAGTTTTAGAATGACAGAAAACACAGCTTTTGTTGCAAGTTTACAGCTGACTGGGTGGCTGCCTTCTGATTTGAAATGGTGTGGTGTTGGGCAGGAATGGTAACCAAACACACCTCTGCAGTTCTTTGGGCATCACTGAATCTATCATTGACTGATTTCTGTGGATCAAAAAGTCTAGGAACCAGTATAAACTGCAGACCAATATAATACACTAGAGATATTAAAGTGCAAACCCTGTCTATGCAATGTTTCTCCTTTAGCTCCAGGCACAAATGCAATTTGAGAGACATTTTCTTCAGGAGAACCTTCAACATCTTATTATTTGTTATGGATGTTGAATGTACAGTTTTTAGCTTTGAATCATGTCATCACTGTCACCATTCAAAAGACAGCATGTCATCTTGGCTTAGTGTATGAGTTATGTAGAAACAGAGTTTTGGTACTTTATTTTCTATAGTAATCACATATGCAGTCTTGACACACTTTGTGTTTTCTTTAGCCTTTTGGAAATAATCCCTATAAAGCAAGCAGGTATTGTCAGTACTTATAAACTATCCTGAGATGCTGATCAGTAGTTGATCATTGAGTATATTAGTACCATTAGCCACTTTTACAAGAGCTTCTTTTCTGGGAGCTGGAGCTCCAAGTGTTGACATAATGATTTCCTATTTTCATGATGGTGCTCCTTCTTCAAACATTCTCTACTCAGAGCACTATCTCAGTTTCTCAAAATATAAAACAGAATACTCTATGAATCTAAAAACAGATGTATAAGCACATCATTTTATGCTTGATGTATTTGTCATAGGTTTCCATAAGTCAGAAAAGACACCTTTAGTTTTAGTATTTTATCACGAGTGCTTCTCTTTGGATGGGAACTGCTTAATCATGAGGTAAGGGTAATGAAACGGGATGACAGCAAAGGCCCACCTCACTCAGTACACTTTCTCTAATGGTCACCAGAGGCAGACCACTATGGGAAAGTAAGTATGAGCAAAAATAAGTATAAGCAACACATTTATGTCAGTTTAGGGACTTTAGGCAAATACTGCATACGTCTCACTGTATTCAATAGCTCTCCTTGGATGTTGGTTGCAAAAAACCTAAATGATTTTGAAAACATTTATATTTCAGGCTGAGTTAGATATTGCCTTACTTAGACCTATTTCTTTATTTTAAACTTGAAGTTGCTTAATTTCAACTGGTGGACTATGAGGGAGAGCAAATAATAATTTCTTGTATTTCATCTCTATATCATCCATGATTTTAATACCTTGGTTGTATTCTCCCAGTTATGTCTTTTCAAAACTGGGGACTTCAGGTTGTCTTAGTTTCTCCTTGCAAGAAGATTGTTCTCTCCCCAGTCAGAAGGTTTTCTAACAGAGGCATCATTCTCTGTGGGATCGCTTTAGGGGCATTATTACAATATTATTAGGCCCCAATAGGCTTCAAATAGTGCTGAGAACTATCTATAGATTTTTTTCAGTGCCTCTAAAAACAAGCCATTAGAAATAGAATAGTTAAAAAGGATTTTAGTTGCCTACCAAAAGCCACACAGAGTTAAAACCCCATGATGTCTAAAATATCTGGTTTTCCAGGAGGAAATCTGACAGTGTAAATACAGATTCGTGTTGGTGTTTCAGGAACTTTTCTCAGTCCTTATTGTGCAGGCGAAGAGAGAGTGAGCTTCCTTTTCTTGTATTGCTTTTCATAACTTGTTTTTTTTATTGAGAGTTTAGCTGCCCGTCCTTCCTTGACAACAGGCACATAAATGGCAGACATGTAAACCAAACATGTACATACACACACAGTCCTTTCACTCTGGCATCTTTCTTACACTCCAGAGCAGCTCCTGGTCAATTCCTGCTGCAAAACCACGACTGGCAATGTTTCAGCAGCATCTAAACATCTCTATGCCAACAGTTTCTAGTGAAGCCATGGATACAGCATTTGCCCCCATCCTCTGACTTTCCCCAGAAAGACTGACAACTAGGAGATTTCAATATCCTACCAGAAAAAGAAATGTTTATGTTTCAACATATTCCTCTTATTACTCTTCTCTCATCTACAAATGAACCTCTACTGAAGCAAGGAGGGGAACACCTGAAAGTTGGGAAGAGAATCGAGAATATTTGGGTTGTCTTCCTGGTAACACTAATGTCATTGTTCATTTCCATTTTCTCAAAATGTTGTAACTTTCAGCATTATAATGTCATTTTCGTGGACATAGTCTAGCAGAGAGTTCAAACCTAAAATTTCATTTATCTGTGGGCTTTTATTTTCTAATATTTTCTTCAGTATATTTTATTTAAAATTAGATGATTCCAAGGTCATGTAGCCTCAGAAACCCAGTGTTCTTTAGCAATGCATAGAAAATATGCAATTAAGTTAAACTGCAAAGTAAGTGACACTGAATTTCTGGGAGGGGCAGAATATTGCTAATTTTTGCTTCAGTGCCAAAGTGAGGAGTCAATCAGTCCTCTTTTGGCTAAAACAAGGGAATACGTGGTGTGGGGAAAGGCAAAAAGGAGTTTCAATTCTTCGAGGGATCCAAGAAGGCCGCTTGGCCTTGAAATTAAATATTAATTTGGGGCTTTTTCCAATAGAAGCAGAGAAAAATGCAGGTTTGGAATTAGGTCCAGAAGGCAGCACCAGGAGTGTGGCAAACACTCACATCAGAGATACTGATGGTAATGATGCTCGAGATAGAGATGCTCCTCTGACACCCCCAGCCTGTGTCCACACATCACACATGTAGGACAGATCTGGCCATCTGCCACAGACTTGACCTGGTGCTTTCCAGTGGTTCCTGGAAAATGCCAGCATTCCAGAACACTCGTAACTCAGGGAAAAGTCACCATGGGGAAAGCTGCTGCACTGGAGAGGACATAGCAGGATCCTGCCTGTCTTGTCCTGGGTGTGGATGCTGAAGCAGTTGTTTTTCGTAGGAATTTAATTATTTTTGATACCTCTCTCTTGCTTCAGAACATTGTTGAAATTGGCTGAGTGCTCTGCTACATACTGTTGCAAAATCCTGTGATGATCTTTGATAAACATAAGTGGGGTTTTGTGTGTTTTCCTAATTTTTCTAAAAGCTTTTTTTCCCGTTGGTTCAAGTTCAAAGGAGTATTGTGTGCTTCAAAACAGGAGAGAATGTTGCCATGATGAGATTGTGTCTTGCAGTATTCTGGTTTTTTTTTTAAATGCAGAAAGTTCTGAAGGACATTTTTTTTCTGCAGAGCTCCCTAATTAGAGAGATTAATTAAATCTAGGAAAATATTAATAAAGTTTAAAGATTGTTCCATAAGAAAGCAACAAAAAGAAATGCATGCTCTAGCCACAGAAAATGTAAAAGGCTAAATGAATTCCCCAGTGAGGTGGTTGCCAGGTTGTGCTGCAAAGGGGATGAATTTGGCTCGGAAGCCAAACTGCAAGTTCAGAGCCTCCCCAGAGGTTTGGTTCTGTTGCAGTGTCTCTGCTGCTGTGAACAGCGACTTCTGGGAACTGCGCCTTCCCTCCGTGATTCTGCAGCACTGCAATCCTATATTTAATCAATCCAGGCTCTAGAAATACCTCATTGCCCAGTGTGAAAGTCACTGCACAGACCCAGAGATCAAGAGAATGTATTTAGCCCCCATTCAAAAAACGTAGATATTCCTTTGTAGAAAAACAGATGGTGCAATGCAAGTGAAAGAAAGAATGAAAATACCGTGTCAGATCTTCTGCCCTTTCAAAAGGTGATAAAACTATGGTGAAGTTTGGGTTGGTGTGTTCAGTGGTGTTTTTACTTTTTTTTTTTTTTTTTTTTAGGGAGTGGTATTGATGTTATTTGTTTCATTTTGTTTTGTTTTAATACTCCTCATCCCTACCTGACTCTTGGAAAACAAAAGGGATTATTTAGGCATGTTGTACTTAGGCTAGGAAGTTTTAGATGTGATGGTAACTTAAAGCAACCTCATGATTTTCTCAGGAAAACAATAGAGCAATAAAATCAATGAATGCAGAAGTTTTACGGATATCACATCTACAGAAATTCCCTTTGTTTCTCATGGTGCAATCAACAATTAGAACTTTCTTGCAAATGGGTTGCAGAATCCCAACACACCTGCACAAGGACTCTATTGCGAATACCAAAGTAAATTTTCATCCTAGAGTGGAATATTTCTATCTGACTCAATGTTTTGCTTGCTGCTTTCCACTCATGAATGGCTGCATTTGGGTATCTTCCTGTTTGTGCATTACAGGAGCTTTATAGAGCAGCTAGCTTTACATGAGACAATGCTGAAAATGGATTCCTTTTGAAAAACATCACTGAATGGACAAGATGGTACTTTTTAGCATCTCTAAGGCCTTTATTCTGCCTGCAGAAAAATCTTGTTTACTTCAAGAGGAATACACACGAAAAACTCAATGTACTTGTCTGCAGATGAAAATGCAGTATTTTAAGGTAAGAATTTAATTCAAAAGAATTTTTAAAAATTAATTCACAAGAATAGACTGGCATATGTTTTTTTAAAGTCATCTTAAGTTTATTATCAATGGGTTTGAACTAACCTCAGATGAGGATTTCTTCAGTGCAATCTCCATTGGTGTTAATTATTTGCTGCAATTACGTGTTTAAAAGGCTTTGGGCTCTAACCTGCTTGTTAGGCCAACAGACAAGGATCTTGGTCCTAAATTAAATTTGAAGAACATCACGAGGATTTTCCTACAAGAGGAAGTAATTTTCCATGTACAGGTCACTGTGGGATGTTCAGTCATGCCATTTGGCAAGGCTCAGGGAGCATCCTGTGAGACTGCAGGAGCCCTTGGCTGCTGGTGTTGGTGAGAGCAGAAATCTGCAGCAGGACCTCTTTGTGCAGCACTTGACACTGTTTAGGTGGGTGCTTGCAAGGCAGCATCTTCCTTCCAGTCCCTCACAACTTCCTTCTTAGGTTTCTGGAAAGAAATTATACAGATTTGGTCTCAGCTGGACTGAATTGCTTCCTTTGAAAATGCTGAGGTAGATAATTTCAGACATTTTGGCATGAAATAATCTGAAGCATTGCTAAATGCAAAGGAATATCTTTCTCTTTTGTGTTTATTATAATGATACTGTTACTATTATGATTGTATCCATTTCAGAAGTGTCCTTTACAGTTAGTTAGGATTAATCACTGTCTCTACTGTATGACTTTATGGCCCAAGAGGCATTATAAGTAATGATAAACAAGTCCTTAGCATTACTTTAAGTGAAAAATTCAAACCTGGAAAAATGTATTTGATATTATGATAAAATGCTAGGCCATCGCTATTGTATTTTACATAAGGGCATATAGGGCATAAAGGTACTTACTTTTATTGCTGGTGTGTAAAATCAAATGTCATTCAAAAACTATTATGTTCATAAGTGTCTTCAGTAGAGTGGCAATAATTTGCACTAACTCTTGGAAAACCCAATCTGAATTCATTAATTTTGCAATTCAGCAAGAAATGAACATATTTAGCAAGAAAGAGGATAACTCAACTGAAACAGCCTGGTTTCAGGACATCAGGATGAAATTGTATTGAATACCTTTTGCTGCTAGTGCTTAGAGCTGCTGAGAAGAAGAAAAACTCAATAAATTAATGCCCTCTAACACCAGTCTTACTAAAAACACAGTTTGTACATTTGATTTGCAGGACTGTGCTCAGCCCATCATTGCATCATTTAGAGCAATGCTTGGCATCACTGGAACAGTTGTATGGGCTGCTGGACCAGAGACACGTCCTGCATGGTCTTGGGAAAGTCATTTCACCTTCCTGTGCTTCTGTTTCCCCTGCCATTGCTTGCCTGTCTTATCTGCTTAGTCTGGACTGCAAATCTCCAACACAGGCATTCGCTCTCCCTTTTTGGTCACTGAAAAGCCCAACTGAGTGTCAGCTCAGCTGCAGTTTTTGTGCATTGCTGTATTACAAATACTGCCTTCTTTCCACAGATATAAATGCAGTGTATCATACTTGGCAAAACCAAAGTCCTGGTAATAAGACCTCTCTCTAAAGCATCTCATACTCAGAGAGATCTCAGAGAGATGGAGAAACCACCTTATTTATATGAGCAAGCATGAAGTTTGGAAGAATATACACTATTGAAATTTTGTTGCTGCTCTATCTCTTGTTAAAATGGATTATTCAACTTCATAGCTGCTGGTTTTTGCTCAGCACACTATGCAGGCAAAGCTTCATGCCTTTTGATAGAAAGGCCAAGTTCAGGCTGTCTACCTTCCAGACAGAAGTGTCAGCTAGTTGGGAACAAGAGGTGCAGAAAAGCAGAAACCAAAATTGCATCACTAGCAGATTCCATCTTACACATACCTGCAAAATAAAACCGTCATCCTCCATCAAAATAAACTAAAGCAAGCTTGTGACTTTGAAATCAGAGTTTTTAAATGCTGCCTGTCTTGATATTTCTTGCTCTTGCCACTTATAATTCTCAGATAAACAAAATTTACAAGCGTAGTAGTTGTTGCAGGTGGTATTGCAATCTTGCAATACCAGTGTGGGTCCACACAGCACCAAAATCATTTGCATGGGCAGGGGGAGGGGGGGAACCACAACAAGGAAAAAGATGTTAAATTAGTATTTTTCCTTCATATAAATGGCTTTCTGTCTTGAGACCCTGTTTATTTTGTTTGATATTCTTTTAAACATGCATGAAATTGTTGAAAGTTTCCATAATCTCTATCCTCATTTTCTGTCAGATTGCATAGATAACTGCATCTAAGATTAGATTCTTGTTTCTGGGCTCCTCATGCATTTAGATTATTGCTTAAGATATTTTTCACAGCCCAGTTAGAGCGTGAAAGCCCTGTTTGTCCGAACAGAACTGCTAATGCAATGTTCCCATAGGAGAAGACTGTCGCCTCCCTGCTCTGATGGAAACTACTCAAGCTAGCATTCTCCTAAAAAAGAAGAGAGGAAGGTTTAGGGGCTGGGGCACCGGCTGATGCCCCTCTGGCATCTCTCTGCACCTGGCTGTGGCAGGAGAGCGCTTCCCCGGTGCGGAGCCAGCCGGGCCGGTGCGTGAGCGAGTTCAAATTACGCCCGTGTAGGACTGCTTTGGGAGGTTCGAAGCGCAGGAGCGACACGACTAAAACACTCCGCTTAGCTAGATGCGGCTATTAGGATGCCTAATAAATATTTATAGCCCCTCACCGAGGAGGTGATTGACAGCACGGGGGCAATCCCTACCCTGCAGCTGCAGGCAATCAGCCGCCTCGGCCAAAGCATCCCGGGGCGAGGGTCGCCTATAGTAGGGTCGCGTTGCTTCCGCACTCGCGGAGGGACTGGGACGGCCTTTGGAGCTCTACAGTTCGTGCCTTCCTCCTCAGGGCCTGCGGGCACCGGCAGGGCAGGAGCGGTCCCGGCCCGCGGAGGGACGCGCGGCCGCTGCGCGGTGCGGCCCGGCCCGGCTCCCCCCGTGGTGCGGGAGCGCGCTGCCGCAGTCACTGCGGTCCCGCGGAAAGCTGCGGAGCCGCCCGCCCCGCCGCAGCCGGGCTGCCTGCAGGTGAAGTGAAAGTCGTCGGGGAGAGACAGGAGGAGGCGGCGGCGGAGGGAGCGCGCAGCCCGTCCTGCGCGCTGCAGCCGGCGGAGGCTCCGCGCCGCCCCCGGCGCTCCGCGGCGGCGGCATCCCCGCTCCGCCCAAGTGAGTGGTCCCCAAGTTGGCTTTCCCTGGGGAGGGGGTGACCTTGGGGCGATCGCCCTGCGGGCAGGTGGGGCTGAGCGGGGCGGGGGTCGGCGCTGCCCCCGCCGCCGCCTCCCGGTGCCGTCAGCAGCTCGGGGAGGCCAAGGGCGGGCGGGGAGCGCTGCCCGGGCGGCTCCGGCGCGGGGGAGGCTCCGGCAGCCGCCGCGGGAGCAGCCGGGCGGCGGAGCGCCGGCTCGGGAGCACCGCATCCTCCGGCCGCGCTGGCCGTCCCTGTGCCTGCCTGTGCCTGCGAGTCTTCTGCTTGTGAGTAAACTTAGGGATGTGTCAAACTTAGAAGTTACTTATTGGTAAGCGTGGAGTACCACAGAAACTGCTTTTCCCCCGAAAAACATGATGGGGGTGGGGTGGAGTGTATTGCATGCTTTGACTGTCAGAATCTTTCCACAACAAAAATGACTGTGCTTTTTGGAGGAAAAGAACGCCAACCTAAATCCTTTAAGGAATGTGCAGTTTGAGTCGGAAGCTTTTGCTTTGAGCCCTGAGGACGAAAGCGCAGCTCTCCAATCACTCCGAGTGCGGGCTCCGCAACCCTAGACCTGCTGCTCTGGTCGCAGGGACCGTGCGAGGGTCTGGAAGATGCCTATAGTAGGGTGCTGTGCGTGTCTTTGCTCATGTGTGTGCCCAGAGGTATGATCTGCTCTCAGCCGAGAGTCAACTTTTTCTGATGCTTCTGGAGTTCAAGCAAAACTATTGTTAGCTTCAAGAACAGCAAGATTTGGCTCGTTCGTGTTTGGCAAAGTTCAGCCCCTGCATGCAGTACTGGGCAGTGTAGTGATGTCAGCTTCTCAGAATATTGAAATGTCGTGTTTAGTGCTGCATATCTGTGCTGCTGTTTAAAACCAGTCACTCTTAATGTGCTTTTGTTTCTTGTTCTTTTTCTAACGCCTTCAAAATCCTTGTTTGGAGTTCTGCAGATGAGTATTGCATACTGCCCAGGGAAATCACCAGCTGCTCGTTTGTCTCTGGTTGTTCAGGAAGGCTGCCTGGACAGTGGCTTTTGCTTACTGGGAAAGCACGGTTAGACTATTAGGCAAAGTATTGCATGATATCAAGCATTAAGATGTAATCTAGTAGACTTCTGGTAAACTGAATTTCTGCATGTTAGAGATGGATATCAAACCCATATTATTAATTTCTTCCTTCTGACCTTGTGAACTGCGTGAAGTGCAGTGAGTATGCATAGAAATCTGTATCCTCTAGCTCTCTTAAGCATGACATTTTCATACAGACCAAGCTAGATCTCTGACTAACTATACCAACTATTTTTTTTCATTAACTCTGTGTTCACTAAGCCAAACTTAATCTCAAATTCTTGTGATAACACCCAAACTAATGCATGCAGGAATTTCTGTGCATACAGCTGGTCATGTTGTATATACAGCAGTCAGGGTGCAGCCCTGATAGTGCACAACTCTTTCTGCAGCCAAAACCTCCTCTGATTTCATACTATGTATACCTGGAGTTCTGACTGATATGCATAGGCCCAAAGACTTTATATAATGCCATAGTTCAGGCTTGGATTTTAGTGAACCTTTATCCTCAGATCATTGCACAATTAGAGAGGAAGTTTAGTATTGAGTATTTTTAATGCTGCTGTGTCTGGAATTATATATGTATTTTTTTCCTGTATGGCAGAAAAATGATTCTAAAACTGTTTTGATGATTTGTTGTAATTTAGATTAGCTATGTTTTCTAAAGCATTCAATATGCAACAATAAATTTGCCATTAAATAAAACTCCTGTATTTGCTTACTTTTTTCCCCCCCTCATAAAAGTGTTGCCTTTGTATTCTTATTCATGACTGGTTTCGTCAATCATGGTTTTTTTGTTTATTTCTTTTTGTTTTATGCTTTTTTTTCCCTCCTTAACAGATAGATGTTCTGATTATTTAATTTGCTGTCTACCTACATTCAGTGCTTGACATAGCAATCTCCTGTTTATTGCTCTGTGATCGATTACTGTACTGGTACTCCATGTAGCTTTTGGTTCAGGCAATAGAAAGAGGTGGGAAAAGTTAGCTTGCCTTTTTTTTTTTTTTTTTTTTTTTCCCCCTTTTACATATGCCTAAGGAAGCCAGTGCTCTGGTAGGGCGGCTTTTTTTCTTGAGTGAATAAATTAATTTCTCCTCATTGAAGGTTAAAGCTTGGCAGCTCTTTAGTGGGAAGCCTTGTGTAACAGGGGCTGTCGGGACAGTGGTTTTCTTGGGGCAGAGATGACGTCTAGGCTGCTGTTGGTAACAGTTTGGATTTTGTAAGGTTGCCCTTAATTGAACAGCTCTCTTGTGTTTGACATTTGCTGTGACCTCCTGCTGTAAGCAAAAGGAGACAGTTAATGATTTTGAAGCTTGTCTTTCACTCAGAGTTGAAAATGAGGATGTTTATTTCTAGTTCCTGTTCTAACTCTCAGCCATGGTTGATTTTTCACCTTTTTTTTTTGGGGGGGGGGCGGGGGGGGGGCTGGTCTATTGCATCCCTATCACACTTGAAGTTTTTACAAGCATGCAGAAAAATTTATGCCTGTACAGAGAACCTAGGTGTTTAAAGCTTGCTTTGAAGATACAGAAGTCTTAGAGATAAACCTAGCCCATTTTCACAACAGCTATGTTGATTATTCAGTTAGAGTTTGCAGGCTATTGGAAGTTAAGCTAGGACTATTGAAGAAAGCAATGAGGAGAGAGTAGACTGTGGGTGGTAAATACAAGATGAAGAAAAAGGGCCATGCTCTGGAGCAAGAAGCAGAGGGTGCAAAGCAAGCTGAGAGGGAGGAAAACTAAAGAAATATCTGGGAAAGTGGGGTGGAACTAATGTTAGCTGGCAGGGAAAGAGAAAAAATACAGACTTTGTTTTCTATTTGACTCATCACTTATATGAAACTGTAATGAGTTTAAATCGAATGGAGGACAACATTATTTTTATTTACCATTCTTTGTGTCAGTTCTGTATTTGACACTGTTGTGTGGGCAGAATCTCAAGCTTAGAGAGAGGAATTTTATTGCAAATCTGGTCTGCAATAAAAAAGAAATCAGTAATTAAAAAATCAGTAAAAATCAATAATTGCAAAAAACTCCACAGAAATTATTTGAGTTACGCAATACCAAAATTTTGCTGATTCAGGTAAGAAATTGCTCTGTCTAGGTAACAGAACTGACAATTTTTTTGTGAAAAGATCTGGATTAAAACATGCGTGTTCTAGATACTTGATCTGTGCAGCTGAATTGCAGAACCTGTGTTTGAGAGGGAAGGGAGGACAACAGGTCCCAGGGAAATCATTGAATGAAAGAGTGAAGGTCAAGAACCGTCAATAAGTGAAGGGTGATACAGAGAAAGAGTCTCCACAACTACATCGTTTGTGCACTACCTCAGTCCTGGGCTCTTCTACTGAAATAATTCATGTGGCTGGGTTGGGAGGGTGTCTGTGTGTGTTTACACCTTGGCAATGGCACCGAAACTGGCAACTTGAGCCTTCAAAGGGTGGTTGGTTGGTGGTAACTGCTTTGTCTCATAAATAGCCCGCCTGGAATGTAAATTGCTGACCTGGGGGTGAAGGACTTTCCAGTCCATTGCAATTATTTGAGCTTTTGGGCCTCTTCCAAAGCAGTGCGTTCCAGCTAGGCATCACTGATTCTTTAATTCTGCAAAAAATAAATTGCTTTTCCTTGAATGTGTTGTGCTGTGGTACAAAGGGACGTTGCTCTGTGATACCAAACATCTCAATCCCTCTGACTGGAGCAGGTGTGGTCCTTGGTCTTGATTTGGTGAAGAGTTGCACATAACGCTTGACTTTATATTAATCTGTAAGACCTTCCAGATTTGTATTCATAGATTTGGATTCACTAAAGATGTCTTGGAACTTGTATACATAGTTTACATCCATGCAAGACTGCTTCTCATTTTTCTTCTGCCTCAGCACAGTTGAATAAGAGTGTTTCTTCCATTTTTTATCCAGTATAAGCTGGAATTGGCTATATTCCTGTATGCCTCAGAATTCATTAAATAATGAAATAGTAGTTTTCCAAGCCAGCATGAAATGAAATAACTCTAAACATGTATACACAAGAAGAAAATGCTGAGATATTTGTTTTTAACATTAAAGTATACAGTTAGATCATGGAATAACAACATTGTCTGTCCCAGGGTGGTGGGTAATGTCAGGAGAAAACTGAATTTGTGTCAAGGACAGAATGAACTGGGACAGTGCAGTGGTTATTCCAAGATCATCCCTGATAGTAAATATTGGTGGTAGTTTGGGTTTTTTCTTTTTTTGTTTTGCTTTTGGATTTTTTTTCCCTGTGTTTTGTTTTGTTTTAATAAATAAGGGTGATATTAAAATGGTTGTTACACCATTGTTATATATTCCAATTTCTTTGGATGGGAGAGGGGAAATGTTCTTCTGCAGTTCCTCAGTGAAAATCTCTCAGGAAATCCTGGGAGGCTGGAGTATCTCCAAATCGCTTGATACAGTGTTTGGGTAATTTAATGGTAAATCTGTATGCTCTTGTGGACTATGTGTTTCTTTAAACAGGGTAGCTTTAGGTTCTTCTCCTGTATCTCTTCCTTCCTCCTGTAGCATTATGCAACTTTTTACTTTTGGTCCCAAATTGCCTAAAATATAAGCCGTGTGTGTGTGCCCTTTTCCCCCCCTTTTTCCTCTCTTACTTTTCTACATCCCTTTTTTGGGCATGGTGAGATGTGAAATGGTGCCTTTGTAGAATTTGGTAGGAGTTTGGCTGAGAACCACAGGATGGTTAAGGCTGACAGGGATCTCTGGAGTTCATCTTGTCCAACCTCCCTGTTCAAGCAGGCCCACCTAAAGCTACTTGTCCAGGTGGCTTCTGAGCATCTCCAAGGATGGAGATTCCAGAGGCTGTCTGGGTACTCTGTGCTCAGTCAGCGTTGCTAAAAAAAAGTGGATTCCTTTGAGATGGAGTTTTAGAGGAGTGTTTGAAATCTTTGTGATGGGTCATGGGTATTTGATGAAAGATGCAATTTAAACCAAGTTAAACCCACCACAGTAGAAAACTTCTGGGGTTTCCTTATACAGCTTTATGCTGCTCAAACTCACAAAAGCTGACATTTTATTCTTCAGCTGGCCTACCTGCTGCTTTCCTTTTTTTCTTTTTTTTTTTTTTTGTGATCTCTTTCCCAAAAAGGATGAGCACAAGAAACCTTGAAATCCTAATTTCCTTTACCAGGATGGAGAAGGAAGCTCTGTTTGCACTGCTTCCTTAACTCTGAAAGAATGCAACTTAATCATGTCAGATTTAGGAGTTCCGGACCACAAACATCCCAACCTCTTCCTCCTCTTTTCCTGGTGCAGCTGATGCTGGTGAGTGCTGCACTTCTTCTGTTCCTGAGTCTGGATGTGCAGTTCAAACAGACCTTTCCCTAGCTGTAGTCCCAAGTCTCAGAGAAGATTTATCTGGGGAACAAACCAAATACACATTTATCAATTAATTTAAAGTTTGGTGTGTTCACTGTGTGCCTAACATTGCTATCCTATTCTGTACTTTCCTGAGAATACATTGAAGCTACGTTGCATGAATTCAGTTTTGCTGCATTGTTAGGGTATAATGTATGGCAGAGTATGCATTTACTAATTATAGTTAAGCATTTACTAATTCTTTTACAAATGAATTGTGTATAGATTTTTGACCTAGGAAGGCTTTTATAAGTGAAACATAGCAATATTTTTTTTCTTCACAATTGACTCACTATACTCTGTTTAAACCAACTTTTTTCTTGCTGTATTGCATAAAATAGGGTAGTATTAGGCTCTCTACAAGTATGTAGGAGCTCAGCATCATGTTTTTGGCTATTGGGAAGGCAATGGAGAAAAGCAACAAGGTTCTCTTGGGATCATATAGATGAGAATGTGGACTGTCAAGATATCTAGGATTGAATATTGCTTTAGTAATGACAAGTCTTACCTTGGAAACAGCATTCTATCTGGCAAGAGTCTAAATTCTGTAATTAGGAAGTATATTCTATCCTTTATTGCTATGACTTTGTGTGGAGATTATTTGGAAAGGTTTGCAGGAAGAAGTTTCTAAAAGGTATTTGTCTTCGTGTTGAAATCCATAAGGATGGATTATACGTATTTGTTACGCAGTCATGGAATATGTAATTAGTACTTTGGCTGAACATGTATTATGCATTTAGTGAGCAAATGCTTTCCATTGTAACATTTGTTTGAATAAACCATTTTTTAGTATGGATAATCCTCTTTTAACATAATTGGAACATGGAGCTAATACTTAAACGTTTTGAGTGTAGAGACCGATGGGATAGTTGTAGTATGTTACTGTAAAATCACCAAAGAAATATTGAAGCAGTCACGTGCTATAAGCATGACTACAAGATTTCTGTATTTCATCCAGTCCCATTTCTATCACTTTTGTATGTGGTGGTATAGTAATTATAAAGACTTTAATTGCCTAAGAGCTTGCCAGCTTGCATTTGCCAACTATGCTGAAATCCTGGCCAAAATCTTCAAAATCATGCAGTAAGTTGCAGTTGGCTCAGGACGGTGGATATAAATAGATGATACGGTGTTGAATTACAATTCATTACTGAAATTCAGCTAGTGTCTAATAAATAGCCATAAAAAGGCAATATTGTTTCCCTAATGAAGGCTTTTAAAAGAATGCAGGTGGTTTTTTTTGGTTTTTTTTTTTTTTTTTTTTTTTTTAAATTTAGCAAAGTTAACGTTTATCACAAAATTGTAAGGTCTAGTTCATGGTTTAGTGACTCTTTCCAAAGAAAAATCTCTTTCTGTTTTTGAGAAGAGTTGTGGTCTACTGTCTGGTTGGTTTCCAGTAGGAACAGCTCATTACTTTATTTTGGGGTGAGGTAAAATTTGAATGAAGACAGTGCATTTTATACATAAATTCCTTTTCCAATATCTTGCTTCAGAAATTATATTGAAGATCTGCAGTATCTAGTTGATAGTATTCTCAAAATTATTTGTGTTTCCTCTTCCCAAAAATAAGGAAAATTTGTGCCAGATTGGAATTTTGAAAATGGGAAGATACAAAAGCTTATTTATGGAGTCAGTTTAAACTAATCTGTCTGTGACTCCATAACAGAACCTTCCAGAGGCTGAAATAACATCAGAGTCCAATGGCATGACACGTTATGGCATGAATGGAAAGAACTCATGAGAAAAATCAGGCTGGAAGGGACCTCATAAAATCTCTAGAGTGGCCTGCAGCAGACAGCAGGGGCAGCTGTGGTGTCAGAACAGGCTGCCTAGGGCTTGATTCAGTCATGTCTGTGCAGGCTCCATCCGTTTTCAAATCTCTCAGGACAACCTGTGCTGCTGCTTGACTGTCCTCATAGGGAATAAAATGGCTTTGTGGGTTATGGGCTTCTCCAGCCAGTGTCCTTGGTGCATGCATCTGTGTTAGATCTGGGCTCTACTCTTTGTGTTGCCCATCAGGTGGTTTTTTTGTTTGATTTTTAGAGGATTTAAGTGTTTCACCTAGGGGCTTGGGCTGTTTCTTCTGCACACAGAGAGGTTGGGTGCCTTAGAATCCAAGCTAAAATGCACTTCTTGGGGCAGGAGTTGCAGAGAGTGAGGAAATGCTGTGTTGTGTTATATTTGATATCCTGTCTCCATGGAGCTTAGGCATACGAGGCAATGCCAGCTATTGGCCATGTGAGAAGTCCAAAGTCCAGCATTTGCACAGCTTTATATGGGGCCAAGACCAGAACCTAGCTCCTGAAGCTTTGTCTGTTTGTGTTGTGCAGCTAGAAATGTTGTTTAATTGACTTATCTCTGCTCCTCTGAAACATGAGACCTGATTATGAATACTTTGGGGCTTTTTAGGTAATAGACAAAAAGTTAGGTTAGTTAGAAGCACTTTCAGCAGTGTTTCAAGTTACCTTGTGCATTGCTGCTTTCAAACTAGCAGTTTTTCTGTAGTAGGTTCTTCTAAGATGTGCTAGGTAATTCTGTGAGTGGTAATTTGAGGAATTCAAATTACTTCAGCCTCTAGTTAGCACTTTCAGCATCACTTGGCAGGAAAATGAGGAAAACATTCAGCAAATCCTCAGCCTAAGTAAGTTTAAACTCACTTCTGTAGCCTAGCATTGTAACTTGCTGAGGTCTGTTTATGTGTCTCCTATTAAAACTCTGCAGCTGGATGAACAAACCAACATCCTTGGAGGCAAGAAAGCATAAAGCTAGTTCCTTTCTTTTCAAGTGATGGCAATGCTGAGAAAAATGGACCTAAGAGTGCTGTGCCACTGAGCTAGAGTTCACTCTGCACTGAAGTTTCTCAGGCAGATGCAGTTTCTCAAGTTTATGTGTGTTACAGTGAAGTGTGTATTCACCAAAGGTATTAATGATGGATACATCAGCTGTCAGCATGCTAATAAGCATCATTAACTATCCTCAAAGCAGCTAAATGACACACCTGTTGAAAAGGCAGGAGTTGCACTCTAGCCTCCTGTCTGAGCTCCTCTTTAGGCCCTAGTGGATGAAGCTCGCTGAGGGAAAACCTGAGGATAAAAGCTTGGAGGTGGGTGAGTCTGTGAGAGATTCTTCCTTTTGATGTTTGCTTCAATGTTAACAGAGCACCAGTACGCACTGGAATTGTTTGGCTAGAGTTATTGTTTTGGTGTCTGATGACCCATGACCATTTATTAGTTTCTGATGTTATTAATGTAATTGAAATAACACCTAAAAGTTTCCAAATGATGCAGTGAGGCCACTCTGCTTTCCTTGGTTACCTGCAGGTGCAGATTTACCGGTAGGTTAACCTTTTCATTTTTTACTGTTTTCAGGGTGTTGTCTTCTTTATGCTAAATGTTACAAATTTTCTTTGTAAACCAAGTGTTTCCATGCACAGCTATTAATATCCTATTACTGTACTTCTGTTATTTCATAACGCAGGTCTTGTAACCAGTTCTTTTATGGGGTTCTCTTTATGGCCTCTGGCACAGAGCTTGGTCTCTGGATTGCTCAATAAAGACCAGACCTCTGAGTGCTTCCTATCATTCACAAAAACAAAAAAACCAAAAAAAAACCAAAAAAAAAAAAAACCAAAAAAAAAAAAAAAAGCCCATTCGCTAGCATCCAGCCCAGCAATTAATGGTTTTCAAATTTATTTATTTATTTTCTTCTGCCGATTAAGGAGAAAATCCCCCTCGCGTTTGCGGGAGGACCGAGAGGAGAAACCGGGCACTCTGAGGTTAAATGGAAGGAGATCTGTGACACAGCCAGGAGGCGTTCAGCATCCTCTGTGCCTGGAGCTCGGGTCTGATGGTGCCCAGAGAGGGGGCGTTCAGCATCCTCTGCCCCTCAGACTCGGGTCTGATGGTGCCCAGAGAGGGGGCGTTCAGCATCCTCTGTCCCTGGAGCTCGGGTCTGATGGTGCCCAGAGAGGGGGCGTTCAGCATCCTCTGTCCCTGGAGCTCGGGGCTCCTGTCCGGGCAGGGAGGGCCGCGGCCGCGGGAGGGAGCGCGGTGTCTCCGCGGCGCAGGGCAGGGGCTGTACTTGGCAAAACATCTGCGGCTCAGCCCTTCTGTTCGCCGGGGCTGGACCATCAATGCTATTTTATGTGTCCAGCGGAGTTTTAAAGGTTACGTGGGGCGTTGTGTACGGGGCGAGAACAAGAGTCTCTTTCTTCTGCGGGCTGCCTGTTTTGAGAGCTGCTGGCAACTTTTGACCAGGGATAAAGTTGTACTTTTTCCTACTCGTTTTATTTTTATAGCTGACATTTTAAAAGTCCTGAACAAATATCTGCAAAGGGCACCAAATAAGCTGAAAATTATTAAGATTCAAAGATATGAAGTGCAGTGATGTAAATATTCAAAGCACAATTTTTTTTATTCTTTCTTTGGTGGATTAAGCTAGTCAGTGAAAATCAGTCTTGAGTTCTGTTGCCCACCCCCTCAAAGAGAACATCATTTTGCCAAGCAACACTGATGGACACAGTTGTTACAACAATAGCATTTCTGTATTTGTGATTCTGTACTAAGCTGAATTTTAAGAATACCAGGTTTTTTCCCCATCTTCACGTTCTGTCACTACAAGGATTTTATTTCTCTAGTGCTCAAAGAAACACAAACACAGTATGACCAAAGAATAACAATAATAGCTATTTATCAACTCCTTTAAAACAGAACTATTTTTAACTATTATAACTAACAATAACTATTGTTTTAAAATCAAAACACAGAGCAAATCAGGTGCTCCAGCCAGTCATGCTAGTGTCTTAGGTGCAATGCACCCTTTGAATTCAGACACACAGAAGTCCTGCTGACCCTCAGTTTACTGATGTTCAGAGCAATGTTTCTCAGCCTTTTAAGATTTGAACAATTTTTTTCCTGATGGGGTTATTTTTTCCATGTCTTCTATTTGCTCTAGAAGAAGAAATGCAATGGTAGTGACAAAAATATAGGCACTATCTCCTTTTGAGGCTGTACAATGGTATTTGACATACAGAATTAAAGCATAGAGGTATTCAGAGAAAATGTCACTATATTGTAGCCACCTCACAGATTCAGTATTTTATTATAGACCTCTGTGTAAAGACTATGTTTGTGAAATCTTATGTGTCCACTAACTTTTAGCATGGTGTGTAGTAACTTGAGCCTAAACCTCACCTTCCCACCTTCATCCCCTTACTTTAGAAAGATACAAACATTAAACATACTGTCCTTTTTGAAATAAACCAACCCAAATGTACAAACAAATTAGTAATACGGGACAAAAAAGCACTGAGGCATAAACCCCAAAACCTACTGGATACTTATTCTGTGGTTGAATATCACATGAAACATTCAAATATAGCAAAGTTAGCTATTCATTGTCACCAGGCAGAGCTGAATTACTGTGGCTATAACAGTTCACCAAATGTCAGGTACTGAATCTGAACTGATTAGATGTGTAATTAGTTTAGGTGATGCATTGATTCTGAAGAATTTCAAACGAATGTGTGTGTACTGATAAGGTGCATTTTTGCACTGCAGCAAGCACGAGCAGAACTTTTTATTCACCATCCCAGCCCTTCAATTTTATTTTGCACAGCTGAGTAACTTTAAAACTGAGACTTTCTGTCATGTGGCAGCAACAAGAAAAATGTTTGTCGTCTCCAAAATAGGGTTTTTTTTCATCCTAAAGATGTCATATAGTCAAACCACAACTTTCCTGCATGGTTAATTATTAAATGACGGGAGTTTGCTTGTTGATTGTTGGGAATTGTTGATACAACATTTGATTCGGTGATTTACTTATTTATTGATTTATTCTCCGAAAGAACTTTTTTGTTTCCATGGTCCAAAGAACAACTCTAGCAAGACAGTGACTGATGGAACTGATGATTTATAGGTGCTTTTAGTTGTGAACTTTGGAACTAATGCCAGCAGTTCTCAGGAACAGAATCAACACTTAGCTTCTTTCTGTGTTAATACTTGCCTGCTTTCTGTAGCTCATAGGAGGTGCCATGCTGGACAAGCAATGCTGAGTGAGGGATGTGCTGTACACATCTGCCTCTTGCAGCTCTTCCAGTAGACGACTCAGGCAGTTTTGACAGTGGCACTACAGAACGATTGGAGAACAGGAGGCTGCAGAATTCTGTAGCTTCTGTTAACTGTGAGCGTTTTCTTTCCTTGTGCATAGGATAACATGACCTGCTAATGTGACCATTAACTGAAAGGATCGTGCAAGCTGCTTTGTGAAGTGGGGCAGGAAGGTGGAAGTGACAAGTCTGTAGCTAATTGTCAGAAATTGGAGGGTGTCACAATAGAAGCACCCTTCTGAAATTTATTATTTTCCTATAGTTTGCTACTATCAGAGAAAAGAATATGGCTAATGAATAGTAAAGTTTGAAATGTTGCAGCCTGCCTTGAGTTTTACACAAAATGACAGTTCCAGAGCAGTTACTGCCCTGACTTCTATTGCTGCCTTGCTCCAATTCTGTTGGTGCTCTGTAGTACAGAAAAGAATCTTTCATTCATATTTTGTCATCAGCTTAGGTTCCTCCTTGTCTCCTGAGACCCATGTGTGAGTGTATTTGCAGAAGAACTTGCTTAATAGTTTCATAACCCATTTTTACAAACAACCTGCACCTTTATTTCCTTGAGGAATTCCTTTCAGGTGCAGTGTTTATCACACAGGTTTGCCTGTGGCTGGGTATACACATCCTCAGTTGTACCCATCTTTACCTGTACTGTAAGGGAGGCTTGGTGTGCATTGGCAGTGCTGCTTTTAGAAAGAACAAAGGGCCTGTAGATGCAGAGCCTGAGATGGAATTGTATCACCTTGTGCTTGATGAAAGCTTACTTTGAACAAATGCTGTCCATAAGATACGCTTCTGCTATATCACTCAGGCTCTTACTATAAAGGGAATTTTTTTATAATCTTCTTTTTCACTTTCCTCAATTTTTTTTTTCTCCCAAGTTTCCATCATGGATATGTTCAAAGTAGTTGGTGGTGGTGCTGGATGTGACAGAAAGCCAAGGAGGAAGTCTGGGACTCATATGCCATGCTTTGAGCTCCCTTATGACTGGATGAAATGAGCGAAGCATCCAGGCTGTCTCTCACTGCCATATGTGGGGTTTTTTAAAACACTGACGGAGTTTTATCTCCTAATCTGGGATCTTGTGGTACCAGAGAGAAAAGCTGGTGTGATACAAGAGTCTTGAGCTCCATTGCTTTCATGCAGCACATCTGTTTCGTATACTTGATCACTGAGTTTATTAACAGTGGTGTTGCAGGTGTCAGGCTTTCAGCATAGATTTTTTTTAACTGTGTCATGAGGTACCATTTAACAAATAGTACTTCACGGGGTTTTTTCAGAACTTATGTTTATTATCAAATACAATAGGTGAGTTATAAGTAGAAACCAAAATGCATGAAGCATAAATATTTCTTACCTTTAAGGATGATGAAAGAAGATACCTTTGAATAAAAGTGCTTTACTCAAATGAGTAAAGGGGAAATGTGTAGGTGGTTTGTGAGCTCAAGATGCTAAACAATCATGTTAGGAACTACTAGGACACATCAAATCTTACAAACATAGCCTCTACATCCGGGTTCATAATAAAATACTGAACTTGAGAGAGGGCTGCAGTGCAGGGACAATCTGTCTGAATCCCTCTGTGCTTTAATTCTTCATGACAAATATTGTGGTGCAGCCTGAAAAGGAAAAACGTGCCCATATTTATACATTGCTACTGTTGCATTTCTTTTTTACAGCAGGTGTAAGAGATGATAAAAATAAACTGAGGGTCAGGTGGACATGTGTGGGTCTGAATGTGAATGGTGCACTGCACTTAAGGAACCAGCATGACTGGCTGGAGCACCTCATCACCTCTCTGTTTCTGGTGAACTTTCACTTTGAAACCATAGTAATGTTTTAAAACAGTTGATAAATAGCTGTAATTGGTTTACTTTGGTCATACTGTGTTTGGGTTTCTTTAAACAGTTGAGAAATGAAATTCTTGTAATGACAGAATGTGAAGACGGGAAGAAAACCAAGAATCCTCAGAATTCAGTTTAGTATAGAATCATGAATAAAGAAATGCCATTGTTATAACAACTGTATCCAACAGTGTTTTATGGCAAAATGAAGTTGTTTGAATTTCTTAATTGAATTTTCATACGCAGCATATTTGGATTCTTTCCACACATAAGCTTAGTTAATTTGCCTGCATGCTGTAAGATTAAAACATGACAATATTAGGGGTTTTTTTAACTTTTGATTCTTAAGATGTTGTGCATAGATTGATTTCCAGACCACCACCTTGTCATTATTTTGTGTTGTTTATGAGAGAAGTATGCATCTTTAAATTCTATTCCTCATATGTGGAAGTACTGAATACATTGAAACACATTGCTGAAGTGTTTAACTGTTTAGCAGAGTGGTAACCTATTATATTCACAGATGTGCAGTTCTGTTGCTTATTAGTTGCTCTGCCTTGTCCACTGTGGTATTTTAGTAGTCTTTTTTGAGTTCCTGGGTTTTTTGTCTGGAGTTTACAACTGTACAGGTTGGACTTTTCAGTAAGTCATTCCTGGTATGTTTCTTGAAGTGACAATTGCTAAGTAACATTTACTTTTTCTGAGATGTGTAGATCTGGATGTGTACAAAACACAGGTTTTATACTGTCTGGCTACTTTTATAAAAGTACACTTTAGCTGTGAATGGGGAAGACTGAAGCACAGACAGGAAAACTTGATATTTGGATGATTGCCATAAATAGAATTCAGCTAACACATGGCTTTGTCTGTTGTTGAAATTCAACTTTTAAAGGATTAATTTCTCAACTCTACCCTGCTGTGCAGAATCCTGAATATTAACAGCTTTGCTGAAGGTTAGTGCAACACTGCATTAACTGGTTCTTGTTCAGCTATGAGTTGCTCTTTAATAGTAGCATTCTTGATACTAAGAGTTGTATTTTAAAAAATGCAAGAAACAACTCTGTGTTCTCATTTTTATTTTTAAGTACAAGAAATAATGATATTATAGTTGTGATAAAATTTTAATGACTTTGGTGGTTAATAATATATTACTGATCATCTTTCTTTAAAATAGAAGTGTTTGTCTTTCAGAAAATTCTTACCTTCACTGACTTACTACTTACTATAGTGTGCATTTCAGTGTTGGAGTTGCTGCCTTCTCAGTTAGGATTTGGATTTTACATTGTCCAGTGCTGCATCATCAACAGAATGCTCAAAACCTCTGCTGATTCTTCAGTGGAGCTGTGCCAACATGAACTTACTAACCATGAAGTTTTCTAGTGCAGGTAGAAACAGGGCATCTGCCTTTCCCTATGTGCTCATGAATTGTCTTGGTTTAGAGTTTGCACCTTTAGTCTGAAGCCAGAGGAAATGGAAGGAAGGTTTTCTGTTTGGCTGTGTAAGGCATTTCTGTACATGCTGCAGCCTCTTTGAAAACCTGCTACTGCTGCTGTAGCATCAGTGCAGCCCTGCTGCTGATAACAACAGGAGCACTGGTGGGAGGACTCCCTTCCAGTCTTTTACTGCTTTAGCATTTACAGCTACTCTGAATTCAGTGTGGCAGATAGAGGGAGGGTATAGCACTCTATACTTTTCTTCCACTGTCCTGTCTTTAGTGGTGCTACTCAAATGAGAACACATGGTGAATGTTAGGAAGGATGCAGTTGTCTTGCTGACGTAATTTCGTTTGAGAGCTGTGTGAAAATTTGTGGTCCAGATAGTGCTGGGAAACTTATTCGGAATAAGTGAATATCAATAGGAACAGAAGGAAGCACTCTTTGTGCATTTGTCAATTAACCACATTATTTTGAGATATATACTTGAAGACATTAAATAAAAACTTTGTTTTAGTAAATCTTTCCAAGCAGATTGAACACAGGGTGAGACAAATTCAATTGTGCACCTCTGATGGCTGGCTGAGGAGTCTAGGCATTCTCCCTATGACTCAGTTTCTGCATTTTCTAGCGGTAATCAACTTTCTACAAAGTTTTAAGGTGTGTCCATCAAGCCTCTTATATAGTGTATGGTGCCCTTTTACTCACTGTCACCAAGGGTGGCTTTTTCTTGCTCTTTGGCTCTTGCCATGTGGTTATGGTTAGATTTCTATGGTTAAGTATGAGTTGGCAGAGTTAGGTTTATGGTTGGACTCAGTGACTACAAAGGTCTTCTTCAACTTAAATGATTCTATTGTGAAGAATTTTAAGGAATAACGGAGACTGAAACCATATGAATTAGTAATAGCTTTATGACTTATCTGATTGCTGAAAATAGTTCTTTTCTTGGCTACATTACTGATTTCGAGGTACCATAGCTAAGTGCAGATGTTCCTGTTCACAGTAGCTAATGTACCACTTGTGTGTGTATGTGACTTGCTCATCTGTCTAGGGTGCATCTGAAGTGATGTCAAAGGTGCAGAGGTGTGTGAGAAACACCATTTGGATACTTTCATATATCCAGAATGGAAGCTGTTCAGCTCTAAATTGAAATGAGTTCCATTAGGAGGAATTCATTTCAAGCAGAAAGTATGTTAAGAGCTACTCCTGCTTACAAAAGCGCACATCATCACTGAAGAGGCTTGGAAGGATTTCAGATTTGCTTGTGCTTTTGCATTAAATGAATTATTTCTGGTGTTTCTATTCCTCTCCACTTGCTACATTGCTACTGTGCCGTTTTTTGCATTTTCCCAACATATTACCTGTTTGTCCCAGGAAGAGTCCTTGAGCCATAGCCTTCCTGCATGGGTGGCTTGAGGTGTGCTCTGTGTTCTGTTCTGTGTCTGTAGGCATCATCTCTGCTTGGTCCATGGCTGGAAAGTAGAAGCAGGCTCTTCCTAGTTTGCACTGAGCTTGTGCAGTTCAATTAGCTACATTTTTATAGCTCACCAAGGCACAATTTTCCCTTCAACAGAGCCCCCTTCTCACAGGGCAGCTCTCTGACCTGCCTCTTGTATGTGTGGTGGCAGATTTCTGTGTCATTTGCATCCTGTTTGAATCCTTGTGCTTCATGAAAGGTGAAGCAAAGAGGGAAAAACACACTTTTACAAATTTTGGGGGTTTTTTACCCTAGTGTGGTGGTAGGAGCATGGCTGAGAGATTTAGAGGCTTGGTGAGCACCCTGGCTGGTGGCACTTCTGGGGCAGGACCTGTGAGCCTCTCTGCCTGGCCACCATGGTCAAACTCTTGTACCTTCCAGGGTTTTCTGTGAAGGATGGTGTGTTCCCTTCTTGGAGACTTAATCTGAGTCTCAGGATGCATGTGAACTAGTGGGGCAAGAGAGTGAAAAGCAAAATGTGAGTCTTGAAAGACTGGGATATTTCAGTTGTCTGAGAGATATAAAGAAGTTTCAACATTTCTAATTTAATTTTAATCATTAATCTCTTTATTTGTCATTCAATTAATCTTCATCTATTCTATTTTTCCTTTTCTGCTTTTTCCCTTTTCCTTTCCCTTTCCTCCTTTTCCTTATCCCCTTTTCTTTCTTCCCCTTTTTCCTTTCCCTTTTCTATGGATTAACATAGAAATTTCTATTCATTTGAAGGGTATTGCTATCAAACATAATGAACAAATAATTTGATAGTACAGAAACCTTTTTAAAAATTATTACTTTTAGGAAATAGGTAAAGAACTTAATAGGATATAGTGGGACAGTAAGAAAGAATTGAACCACCCATCTCTCCTTGGATTAGCTCCCTCATGTTGCTTGGTTTGGTCTACATTAACTCCTTTCTCATCTGCTGCCTCCCATCCCACAGTTAACTGTTTCTTGTTGTGAGCAGGAGAAATCTTGGTGAGGCCATTTGGGGAGCAAGTCAAGATATCTGAAGTCAGTTTGTGGAAGGCTTAAGCTGTTGAAGGTTACTGTGTCAATCCCATGTTGGAGAGTGAATGAGTGATGCACTTCTTGTAATGCACACCTTGTAATAACCTCTCTGCTTGAAGGTTGAGTCCATGTTTATACATTTGAATGTTTCGTATTTAAAAATAAGAGTAATTATCTGTAATGGCACACTAAATAAACTGCATTTTTCCCTCTTCAGAAACACTTTTCCTCTGGAGAATTCAGCAGCAGAAGTGTAAGGCAGTTGCTCTTTTCAGAATATGTGATTTCTTTCCTGGCCCTGAACTTTTATCTTGCTGAAACAAATATTTTATGATTAAGAACACTTGGTCACATCTGGTACATCTTAAAAAGGGTTACTTTTCCAAGAATAGCATGCAAACATGAAATCAGAATCACAAGCAGATGTTTGGTAATATGGCCACAGATAACCTTTCAGTTTCATGTTTAATTTTTATAAATAACCATCTGTAAAGAGTGCAGATTAATAGAGAACAGAGATAATTTCTGTCAGTGTTAATATGTTAACTTTACTATGTTGCTGATGCTGTACATATTACTATAAAATAGCATTATTTATTGTATAAAATTGGCAGCTGTTGGTTGCACAAAAAGAGACATTTTTGTCATTGATCTTTTACAACCTGGAAATGTTTGCTTTTCTTTAAAGAACACAGGATGATTATCTGTGTCAATAAGACTGCTAATTTTAGCTCAGATCTTTCATTCATTGATAAATTACTTACCAGAATGCTGTGGAATAGAGGGAATTTCTGGCACTTTTTTTGCCTTTGCATTTTTAGTGAGCTTGGCATGGCTCTTGCAGTTGGGCTGGTAAAAGTGAGGTATTTGCTCCCTTGACTGCTGGCCTCAAAGAAGCATATTTTAGCTTGTTTAAAAAAATCTGCTTCATAAGGCGGACCAGTAGCCTTTTGTTCTCCTCTTATAATATTCTCCTTTTAACTTAGTTAAATTAGTTTTGGATAGTTCAGTGTACAGATGCAGCTGACAATACTTTTCCTTCACTGAAAAGCCTGCCTGTCACTGCTGCAGCAGGAGACAAAGGCGTAAGCTATGCTGCCACTGCCTCTGCCCTTCCAGAAGGGTCCTGGTCACAGTGGGACCTTAATTGGTGGCAAAATGTATTCAGATGCCATCATAGGGAAGGCATGACACGGGACAATGTCAGAAGTGTCCCTTAGCAGTAAGGGCTGTGGTCTGTGGATGCTCCAAGCATGAGGCAACTGCCATCTGCTTTCTGTGAGGTATCCAGTGCATCACATCTTTAGGACAGCTCTGGGTGTTTTGGGAGCTCAGGATGGCAGAGACTACTCATGAAGCTGAAAAATGATGGTTGGCAGAGGCAAGTTTGGGGAGAAATGCAAACTACCACATCTGCTTACTCAGAGCATGAACCTTGTCAGGGAGAGGGGTGAAGTTCATTGGTGTGGTGCTGCCCGGGCCGTGCCACTCACAGGACTCTGCAAACCCCTGGCTCCAGAGACCTGTGCAGGACCAGTCAGCAATGGGGCAGGTGGAGAAGGGTGAGAAGGGTTAAGTGCCAAAACAGGTTAATGTGAGTAAGCAATCAATCCCTAGAAGGTGTATGTTTGGGGCTTTTTTGGGTGTGTTTATTTTTTTATTATTTTTGAGTTTAGCAACTTTGAAACATCTGACTTGATGATAGTATTGACATTCCTCAGAAACAGAGATGCGCATGAGTATAGGAAGTACATCTCAGCATCCAAATTTGTAGATGACGTAAAAGAACTGTTTGGGAAAGATAGCAAGGCACTGAGAATTCATTAGAGCATTGCTTGCATTATATTTGAAATACCTTCAAAGAGAAACTAACAATTGAAGTAAGTTCAGAAGCAGAAGCGCCTTGCAGGCATTAGGGAAGGGGTGGGTAGAAGCATATGTGTTAGCAAAACATCTCTAGCTAGAATATTATTTTACATCTCTATTCTGTAGTTTGCTCCCTTGGTAATTTACAAATGGAAAATAAAATTTGGAATTATAGCTGATTAGATATTATGAGTTCTCAACAAAGCATGTTTGTGTTCTGAATGCAATTATTACAGAGTTGCTGGATACAACTTGGTAGATGTATTTGAGTTATCTTTTGTGTTCAAGCAATTTAGTCTCTTCTGTTTTGTGTGAAAAACGAACCATGTTCTCCTCCAACTGCAGCACTCTTTAGATAAAGAATATTTTATGGGGTTTTTAAAGCAGTAATTATTTTTCAATTTTATAGTAAAAATTAACCTAATTTAATCAAATATAGCCTGAACAAAAGATTTTGATTTTGCCAGTTACATTTGTGTAGACTGCATTTTGGTTTAAATAAGCAGTATTACTGTTCTCATAAACCCAGCTACTCTCTCTGGCTCCTTTTCCTTCTCCTGGCTCACTTGTACATGTTCTTGTTGGTCCTTTCAATCCTAGAGGTGAATCTGTGGTTCTTGGTAACAGATTGTCTGAGCTTGTTCTGAAAAATGATGTGGAGGCAATACTGGAGCATTTTGCCAGTGCCATGCTCTTCTGATGGGCCAAGGAGAGGCAGAGGCACTGGGATTCTGCCTTTTGCTTTCTCTTAGGGTAGTTGGAAGCTCACTAATATGGCCAACATTTTGCAGGTGTGACCAATGATTCCCTATGGTCAAGCAGTGTTCTTAAAACTACTTTTGTTTTCAAATTTTGAGATCTTAGGCTTTGTTTATCAGCCTACAAGGCTTTGTGAATATGAAATGCTGTCTTTAAGTTTGGGAAATATCTATTAAACCATTTAGACATAACTTAGAGGGCCAATTGCATGTTTATATCTCAGCCTTTCAGCAGATCCACATTAATTTTTTGGGGTACTTTTAATAACGGCCATTATTTCAAGATATTGTCACCTTGAGCCTAAATCACATTAATGGCATTGATAATGTTTAAACTCGTACTGTTCTTGAGTGATGGGAGTAATGTTCTTCTTTTTTATTTTCTTGCTTCTGGAGATAATGTTTTATTTGAAAAGACTAGAACAAACAAATGGATGAAACTTGGAAATGGGTATCAGTGAAATAAAACTGAAATAAAATTTTAGAAATGCTGAGAGCTCAGAATTTCTTTGGGCATATGTCAGCTTTGCCTTGAGATGAAAGGATAGCTGATGCTTTAAGAAGTTGGATCATTTGTTTGCTAACTTGTGTCAGAGTAGTAGAGAGAAGACTCAGGTGTGAGAATTATGACACCGATTATATGGATGGTTGTGGCTAGATCTATTGCTAATGCAGTATCTAAATATTGCCAATGCAGTGAATAATATAATCGGATCTAAAGGGTTATACCATAACCAGGATCAATTAGAAATATACAGGTTTGCAGTCTTTGGCCTGCAGAATGTACAATTACAAGACTACAGAGCACCTCTGTGGCTGCTTTTGGATTTTCTTTCTGCACGTGACTGGATCTTAGTGCAGATACCCACCTGTCCAAAAGAGTGTGTTCCCTGTCTTCAGACTGGATGTACCCTGCAGGCATCTCTGCCTGGGGAAGGGGTGAGGGTGTGATCCACCTGAAAGCTGTCTACAGCTTTAGGGGACCAACTGGCCCAGACTCCAGCATTTCATACTCTTTTGCAGACCAATCTGTACCAAAGTCAATGGCAGTCATCCCAGCTTCCCTGTCTCTGGAATGCATTCATCATGTGGACATACAGACAGTTCCTCCTGCAATTCCCACCTAGCATTCTAATCTTAGGAAAAATCACATTGCCAATCAGAGACAATTGCAAGGGAGTGGGTGCAGGTGTGTGGGGAGTAGGACTGAAAAGACCTGACTTTCCTTGCTGTCACCCAGCTGCTGTGGAGCATTTCTGCAGGTTTAAAAATATTTGGTTTTAAGACCATTACAATATTTTTCTGAAGTGAATAGCTGTTAAATTGCTCATACTTCCAGCTTTAATTGCATTTTAACAAACAATGTTTTGGTTAGTCAGCCTCGATGAAGTTGTTTGCAGGGTTTTCAGCTGTGGCTGTGGGAGGCTGCCAGTGCTGGTTTCCAAAGGGACTTCAGCACACTCACTCTTGACTCACCTGTTTCCTGTTTTAGGTTTCCTGGAGCTGCTGTGCTGTGATGCCCCGGAATGCCTCATGGCACAGCCCCCCGGCCGCCCCGCTGGAGCGTGGCGCTCCCCTGTAGAGAGCTGGGTAAGTGAATCCCCATCCTCGGTATGGAAAATGCTGCCCACGCACATCACCTGTCTCCACAAACCTCGTGACATGGGCTGCTCTCATCAGCCCCTTCTTGTGTGTCTTAGCATGCTCTCCTGGCTTCATGTACATTGGTTTGTTGGGAAGGGGTGGATGAGTGTGTTTGTTATTCTGGCATGCTTTAGGACAGTTTCCTCTGGAGAGGTGACTATGTGTTAAATGGATAGTGAGGATATAAAAGCAGAACTAATAGGAGTTGAAGATGCTCCCTAAGTTGTGAATTATGCCTTCATTTTCTTTGTGTACATATATATATATATATATATACACACACAGAAGATAAGCATTGGGGTGAGGAAGGTGGGTTAGAGGAGGTGCATCTGAAATACCCTCTTGCTCCCTTGTTTAAAAAGATTATTTTCTAGAAATATATATATATATATATATATATATATATATATGTTTTCTGCCATAAACACTGTTGATTTCTTTCGTGTGCTGGGAGCCCAATCATATTTTCCATGTACTGCTAAAATTTGTTAAATGTGGCTACCTGTTATGGAATAATTACTCTCAATGTGATAGTCCAGTTGTATAATTTCCCTTTTGCGAAAGTGAGATGTGGTGGGTGGCTGGGACCTCCTGTTCAACCCTCTAAGGCAGGCATTTGGCTGTTTTCTGTGCCTGAATTGGACCTGGGCCTTTATTTATGGTTTTATCAGTGTATGGATCACTATGTCTGCTAGGGAGCCTTGCTGAGACACGGAAAACTCTGCTTACAATTCTGTTATTTGGGAATAGATCTAGATATTTTCATGTTAATGTTTGTG
Source organism: Brachypodius melanocephalos (assembly GCA_013398615.1). NCBI lineage: Eukaryota > Metazoa > Chordata > Aves > Passeriformes > Pycnonotidae > Brachypodius > Brachypodius melanocephalos. The sequence goes on along the minus strand of VZSR01001283.1, from coordinate 12,756,530 downwards.
GTTGTACAGATGGTTGTCAGCTGTTAGACAGAACTGCGGACTTCTGGACCTAGATCCTTCTGATAGCCCTGGCAACAAGACCCATGGGTTGAAGGGGAATCTCTAGGAGTTAATTCAGCTGTCCAGGAGGAAGGACAATTAAAGTACTCATTGACATCTGATCGTTTGCTTTAACTATATATATAGAAGGAAGGAGTGATGTACCTGAAATGAAGAAATACTCTCTTGGTTTTTCTACAACAAGGAACTGTCTTGGGCAGCCTGAAGCATGAATATGCCAAGCAGAACTGAGAAGAAATTATCTTGTTTTGTATAGACTACGCAGTCTGATGCTGGGACAGTTCCTCAGACCTTTGGTTTAGGAAACTTGTAGATTATTGATAGACTGTTTCCTTTTGGATTTCATTTAGGTTCGGGCAAGAATGCATTTTGATTCTCTGAATTCTGCAAGGCCAAATACTTACATTTTTGATCTACTGCTGTAGTTGTTTTAGCAAGTGCCAGCTCACTTATCCAGTGGTGGACATTCATCACTAGTTTCTGAATTAATGGGCAGAGATGCTGCTGATTTTGAAAAATAGTCTGATTCCCAGGAAACAATCTTTCAAAGCCATGTTGTTAACTGATCATTTCCTGTCTTGTCCCGTCCTCTTGCTTGGGAAGAGATGATTGCAAGGAAGAGGCTTTTCTGTCTACAGGCCCACATATTCAGAGGAAGTCTGAGCCTGCTCTTGTGCCTTTCCACGTGGGTGAGAGATCTGTCTGCATGGTCAGGGCTAATAAGCTATTTTGTTAAACTGGACCACTCTGTGATCTTGAAAGCACTGTCTGTGGGCTGTTCTGGTGTCTGAGGGCTGGGTGCACCAGGGCAACGTCTCTGGGAGGATTTGCAGCCGTGATGGGTGATTGCTGTTGCTGAGAAGAAATGTGAATTGTTGTGTCATCCATGTAGATGTGAAGCTGTGTGTGAAGTCATTGTCAGCAGAGCAGTATCAGTACATTGGCAATGATCACTTGAATTGATGACCAGGTCCTGTTCAGGCAATAAATGTGTTGGGGTTTGTGGTTGCAATCTGTGCCCCCAGAGGGACTGTACTCTTATTTGCCTCTTGGGTAGATGATGTCAGCAACCTGCTCCTCTCATCTTGAGATCTGACCAGAAGAGTTACCTTGTCATCGGGGTTTGTGATGCTATTAGCTCAAATGTTTGAAGCTGTTTCTGTTCATCATGCTTTGCGTTTGTTATTGGCTGTCTTGAGACAGGCTGAGTTTAAATTCACCTTACTGCTGTGTTTGTAGTTCTGAGGGACAGACTGAGTCTCTGCAAGACACCTTTGAATCTGAAGCACTTTTTAAAAGTAGGTTTAGTACTTGAAAATTACCTCCCCTTTGGGATTTTGCTTCCAGCCAAAGCTGGGAGATAGCAAAGCTTTGAAGTGGGGTCTGGGAAGGTGGTGTCTCAGTCTTTCCCTCTGTGTCTGGTTAGTGACACTACAACCTTTTGTATCTGCTTTAAGGAATTTTTTTAAAAAAATTCTTTTCACAGTTATTCACTTCATTAATTTTATTTGGAATAGGGTGGATGTAGTTCAATAGAAATTTGCCTTGTGGTTGTTTTTAATGGTTTGAGCACTTTCCAGTAGTAGATTTTTTGAGGGTCAGTTGATTCACAACCAGCCATGACTGGCATTCCCAGTGGGTTGATTCTTTTTTTTACAAATATCTGTTTTTCACCAATATGGTTATATCAGATAAAATAGATTCATTTAGGCCACCCAGTCTCAAAATGGGAAGGGCTGTGTGGTGGGGCAGAGCTGCAGCACACGGAAGTTTCCCAGCCCTGGCTGAACTGATGTGGATTCTCAGCATTGAGTTGGAGTTTTCCTCCAGTACAGTACACTGATTTTAGGAGCTGAAAGGAAGCCTCTGCAGTAGTTAGCTGGAGTTGAAAGCTGTTGAACAGCTTGAGCTTCATCAGTCTGGCACTGCTACCTCTCCCTCCCTGGCACCACTCCTGGGCTTGTTCTTGAGCAACCCTATAAAATGATGGGGTTAGAGGGAATATTGTGATTCTTTGTAGCTATTTATTGCTAATTTTTTTTCTGCTATGAATGTTCACTGCACATATTTGCTAGTTGCATTACATGCTCATCACTTACCAAACTTGCATGTACAGAGGATGTTTTTCTTTTCATTTCTGCTTTTCAAAATTTTTTTTTTCTGAGTCTGGTAGGGAGCATGTGTGTGTGTGCTCCTGGTATCTTTTGCTTCAAGTTTTCCTTCTGAATCCTTATCTCTGCATATGTATTTGTGATGGGTGTTTGTATTTTAAGTGCCCGAGTTGGAAATTGACTTTCCTTGATAGTGTGCCTAAGGTATTTGGACCATGTCTTTCCTGTGCCTGTGTGCATAAGCAAAACAGATGTACCTGATAAACAATTTTGACTTTCTCTCAGTCATTTAAATGAGCCAGAATTCTTTTCTTTACAGATTTTGGCTTTGCCATTGTGAGTTCTCAGGGCTCTTTTCTCTCCTCGTTCTTTTGTGTGTCTCTGGTTGTGTGGTGTCTGTGTTTCTTTTCTGCTTTCACCTTTCTTTGGAAATCAAAGGAAATATCCTAGTTTATGGCACTTCTTTATCAACTCTTTTCTCCTTTTTATTAATTTTCTTCCTTTCTAACTGGGATAACTTTAACCTTTGCTGGTCCTGTGATGGGATTCTTCTGTCACAGATGTTCCTGTGAGGTGCCTGAGTTGTATGGGGGAAAGCTGCATCCTGAACAAAAGCCCAATTTCCTGATCTTTTAAACTCTACCTTGTATTTTTAAAAAAATATTTTACAAAATACATATATGTTGAACATCTTTACTTCATCAGTCTGCATTCATTCTCGCACCTGGCAAGCATTGGGAGCATTTCCTTATATCTGCAGTGTTTTACCTATATATATTAAGTACGTTTTGCAAAATTTTCTTCTGAAGTGTGCAACATCCTGAGAGAGGGAGATGGTCTGTAAAAGCAAGGACTCTTTTTACCTTCTTCTGTGCTCCAAGATGGAGTTCTTAGTAGTTCTTGGATCTTGACACACTGAAGAGAGCTGTGATAGAGAGGGCCCGTGTTCTCCTTTTTTTTTTCATTCTGGAGCAGATTTATTTACCACTCACTGTAGCCTCAGTTCTGTAGCCCTAGTACATTTTTAGTGTAATCATAAAGCTGTCTATTTTAATTGGAGACTTCAATTTATCTGCTCTTTGAGATGGTAGTTCCACCCTTTCCTCCCCAGGCTGTAGAAATGCTGTGTCTCCCACTGAAATGTCAAAAAGGAGACTACCTACCATCACAGTGACCTGGTAGGCTGGGCACAGTGTTTGCCATGGGCACAGCTTGGGCAGTGTTAACATGGTAAATGTGTGATCCCTCATGGTGAGCCCCAGGGCTCCTTAGGCAATGAGTCCTTTCCCATTTTCAAGGCAGACCCATCTGCATATGAAGATGAAAACAAACCCCAGCTTGTAGCCTGAGAAGCAGAGTCCTTACCCAGCTGAGTGTTGATTCCCACCACCAAGAGCTGAGAAGGTGTTATTTTCTTTCTCTCCCTTGTTCTATTCAAGAGGATTTACAGGACCTTCTGAGGAGGAGAAAAATGATGTTTTAACATAGCCAGCCCTCCCCTGAGGTGTTACCTTGAGGAACTGCATGATTTCTTCATCATTGTTTCTCATGAGCTGCAAAGGTGTCTTGGACTCTGACCATCTGATTACTTCTTCCAAGAAGGATGTTTACTTTCCTCTTGAACAGGGGAGGGTGGGTTTTGGACCCCCATGAACTTGAGGAGGGTAGGTAGTTTTGCAGTGAGAACTGTAGAAGAAGGTGTATTTTAGCAGTGGAGAGTATGGTTTGGGAAACACTTTGGATCCTAGTCTGAGGCTGAAGTCCCTTCCATTAATGTAAGACACAATGGGTGAACATGGGATATTGGGATAGAGAGGTTTGCCATTGCTTTGTGAGGAGGTTTTATTTGCTCAACTTCTGCCAGTTAAAGATCAGCTGGTGTTTGTTATTCCTGCAGAGCTGACACTGGTGTGAGTCTGCTGTGAGGTACATGGCCTCCTGCCCAAATCAGGATGAGGTCTGATATCCATTTTGTGTCGGTAGCTTGAACCTGGGACCAACCTCTCACTTCTGCACTTCTGAAAGTGTTTTGTCTCTCTCTTATCTATCACCATTTTCAGGAAACATCTCAACCTGCACTGCCAGCGCTCATCTGTAGAGTGTTTGTTGTTGGAAAGGTCTTAAATTCTCCCTCAAAACTCCCTCTTGGTTTTGTGTCAACACAACCCTTTCTCTCTGGATTTTCTGTTTGGTTGTTTTTTCTACTGCTAACCTTCCACCTAACTCTGGGGCTGAAATATTTCTGCAACTTTTTATATTCAGGAGGGTTTAGGGGCATGCTATGAAGGTCCTGATGTTTTTCTGATTGCTAGCCACAGCCTAGGAAAGGTCCGTAGCATCGCTTATCTTCTGCTGAACACTGGGAGTCTCCCATCCAGTTTCTGCCATGAACTGAGTCGTTGCTGAAGTATCAAGAGATTATTTGGCCTTAGAGTGTTGAGGGAAGCAAAAATGATTTATCAACTTTTTTCTTGAAAATGTGTGATGAGGTGCAAGGAGTAGAATGCAGGGCTGTCAGTGCCACCCAGGTTTGGGGGAACATGTTGGGGAGCAGTGTGATGCACAAGAAAATGTTGTAAAATGCAGCAGGTATCAGTCAGTAAGATCTCATACTGGGTGGTTTTAAAATTACCCTTTGGCATATCCCAGCATTTGGAAAAAAACAAAACAAAAATAATGCTAGAATTTTGATGAAGAGACATGACGTGGGGGAAATGTTACAGAGGTCAGGTTTGTCAGTGATGTTCAAATGCTTTTCTCTGTACCATCTTTATTGCTATCTTAATTTTAAATTAGTTGCTCCTGTAATATATACTTTGGATCCAATATGACTTCAGGGCAAATGTCTTCAATACACAGATTCCTTCTGGTATATTCTTTTCCTGTTAAAATAATCAAGATTTTAAAAGAATTCATGGAGTACGGTCATAGCTCCAGAGTGGATGTGAATGTTGAGCAGTCATCATGGCAGTGCTGGAAAATACTTGTGTAAATAAAATATACTTTCTTGGGTTTAGGGTGGGTTTTTTAAAAGGACTTTAAAAACCCCCAAACCGACAAACCTGGTAGTTCTAGAAGGCTTGGAAGCATCTAGACTGTACTTGTGATGAGTAATTATGGTATTTACTCTCAGAGAAGAACATGGTTAGTAGGGACTTTGTCTTGAAAATTATTTTTAACGTGATGAAAAATGTCTCATCTGTCTGTTTCTTTTCCATGTCTATACTATTTGTGTCTTTCATTTCCTTTATTAGTAAATGAGAAGGGGAAAAATGGGAATAACTTCAGGAAATAGATGAAGGCACAGTAAACAGTACTATGGGAACAGTAAATAAAGCATCCACTTTTGATTTTTCTGTGAAATCAAGAAGTAACTGGAGCAAAACACTTGTTAGATATTTTTTCACTTCTGTATCTGCTGTCATGCCTCCCCTGCTTCTTTGAGTTTCTTTTTTTCTTGAAACAGTTGCTTCATTGAAACCAAGGCTGAAGCCTACAAAGGAGCCATAGTGAGGGAATAATAAAGGACAGAGATTGCGAATGTTGTTGATCTGGGTTGGATTTTTTCTGCAGTGTTTGTGCCTGATTTGGGATCCGGACGTGACCCTTCCCGGCAGCGTGTTTGTGCGGCTGCAGCGTGGTGAGGCTGCGGTCTGCGGCTCTATGGGCACCACTCATTTACTGTGGAGAAATTGATGTCAACATGACACATAGCTCGCCGTTTTCACAGGTGGAATGGGTCTGCAGCATAGCCTAGGGATGTGAACTAGAGGATTGTTTAGCATTTTGCTCGATTATTTGTTCTTTGGCCCCCTCCCCTCCATGCCCTCTTCGCACACACATCGTGGCTCCCATTATAGTGGAGTGGCCAACATGGGGCTCTTCCCGATCTCCCCCAAATCCAGCTGTGCATCCCACTGGGGGCTGTGTGCATGCCTGGCAGGGGCTGCTGGTTAATCCCAATCCCTGAGCATGGGGCAGTGAGTAAAGCAGTGCTGAGTCTGAGGGCAACATTGTGATACTGGTTTGGAACCATGGCACAAACCCAATACAGCTGTGGTCAGCAGCAGGGTCCCCAAATCCTGTGTGATTGACACACTTCCTGACACTTCCCTTCTCCTGAGATGTGTACCATGGCTTGCAGATCAAGGCTTGCCAGACTTGGCAGCATAGTATTAGTGAGGACTCTTACTACATTTTAGTGGTACCCTGGAGGTTTGTTTGCTGTTCCAAGCTAGTCACTGCAAAATGGTATTAAATGGGAAATAAAAATAGAGAGGGTTTTTTATTAAATGTGAAAGATTTTAAGCAAAACCCACTCATCCATCTACCAACTTCTAATGTTTTTATTCCTTTAATACTAAGGGCTAGAAGTCTACTGTTTTGGGGTTTTTGGGAACTTTTAAAAGTAAGTGAGTCTCTTCTGCAAACATCAGACTTGAACAACTAAGACTTTGAAAGAGCCAGATGATATTGTGAGACTCTGGAGGGAAAAATATTATGCTTATAATACTGTAGATAGCTGCTTAAAGTACTCCCTCTGCTTCCGCATCCCTTTATTCTGGGACATGAAAGAGAAACCTGAGCCAATACAGGATTACAGAACTAGGTTACAAACCTGAAGCTAGGCTATTTGTAGTTAAAGCATCAGAAATTTATTTTATATGCTTATTTTGGTTTAAAAATTATATGCATTTGGAAAACTGTCTCTCCCCATGAGAGTTCTTCCTTTCAAATAATTAATGCAAGACAGTGAGCAGAAGAGACAATGAATTGTAAAATTTCATTGCGGGTTTACAACAAGAATTTGAACCTCATCCATCTGTCATCAAAAAAAAAAAAAAGCCTTTCAAAAAGCAGATGGTCTTGTAACTAAAACAGATCTGAATTCTGGCAGACAGGGTGAGAAATGTGCATTGTGAGAACAGGGGAAAAACTGTGTTGGGAACTGTTCATCTTGGTGGAATGCTCCAGCCATGAATACTTCTGCTAATTCCGCCTTGCACAATAGTGATCTTCAGAGGGCAAAATCAGTAACTTTCCTTCCAGCACAGCTTGTATACTCTTTTTCTGAAAGGTATCTTTTCCTATTAGGTATTTTATAAACAACTTAAGTGCACCTTGTGCATGTTAATAACAAGGATTTCTGCATAGAAAGTATTTAATTCTAAGTGGAAATCATGGATTAGCATTGCAAGAACTTCCTTCAAAATAAAACTCTCTACTTACAAGCATTTGGTCTTATGGGTGCTCTCTAGCAAGATTCTTAAATTAACAAGCCAATTAATAAATAATGCCAGCTCTCCGTCATTTAATGGTACTTTGAATGACAACAACAAAAAAATCATCCTCAAACTTGCTAGAGGTTTGTTTTTGCCTGTTACTCTGCTTTGCTTTTTACTTAAGTGAAGTTGTAGCTGTACAACTTTGTTCAGGATTCATTCTCTCTAGCAATCCCTGAGTTATTTAATCAGCCTCATCAGATTTACTGGCTGCAATGGATAAGTAAACTCAGTGTTGTTTGCATGTGTGCCACAGGTACCACTGATAATTGAAATTCCTAGGGACTGTCTGTGCCTCTTGCATGAGGTTTGGAGTTCAGTAGCTCAGCACACTATTAAAATAATTTTTGTAGTGACTGTCCACTCAAAATCACATTGAGCCTGCCCTCAGGCATCAGAAATGCTTTCTGGAGTTATCGTAGCCTCTTCATTGACAGCTAGTTGTTTTTTCAATAGTATGTAGTGGGAAATTCTCTCAGTTGAAAAATACTAGTTGTCCAACACATCCACATTTATTGTAGCAAAATCATTAACTATTTTAGGCCTAGTCTTTGGTCCAGCCTATGTTTAAAAACAGGTTAGAAATCTGAAGTCAAGATTTTGATAGCTGCACAATTGCTATGTCTTTATGTCCCAAAAAGCAGGAAGATGATCATGGACAGCAAAGTCAGTAGCATCATGTGGAGTCTTTGGGTGGGAGTCTTCTTTATGCAGTGTAGTGCTGGTTTGTGCTGCTGACTGAAGCAGAAAGTTGGGGATGCTCTGTGTAGACCCTTGGGATGAGTTTTATGCCAGAGAGGCAGCACTTGCCATGCAAATAGAAGACAAGCCAAACAAAAGTCTTTTGCATGATTGTTTGGTTGAAGGGAGCCATCCTCCTACTCCACATCTCTTATGGTAGGACTTCCTTTCAGTATTGCTCTCTCTTGCATGCATGCAGCATGAGTTAAAAAAAAAATGGGCCCAGCAAATACCTTTCAAATTATCCCAAGGAAAACAATACAACTGCCCAACCTGATAACTCTTTATTGGCTATTTAAACAAATGATCTACATCAGAAGATGTGAAAAACCTTGAAATAATGATGCATACATAGGAAGTCTTCTTCCAGAGCCGTTAGTCTTTTTATTATACCCAGAGACCTGAGAACAGTCATAGCTTCTGCAGTCTTCATCCTCATGGGCATCCCACATTATGCTTATGGCAACCTGAAAGCATGTGAGCTTTTAGTCTCACTAAAATATATGAATAAAAGATGTGAATATTGGTGTGTGGGCTTTTCTTGCACTGCTGGTACAGTTCTGTGCCTGTTGTAACAATGTGCTTTAAAAAGAATTTCTTATAATGCTTGTCATTACATTTCAGTGACCCACAGACTGAAATATCCTTACCTTGATAAGTAAAATATTAGAAGGAAGAAACCAAATTTCAAATCTGATCTCTGCCTTACAGCAGAATTTGAACTGTGCCATCTCACCTTCAGAAAGTTTGTGAAGCTGTGGCTAGAGGGTCTCCCTCAATGCTGTACTGAAGGTACATCCTTTGGCATCAGTAACAGTTTTGGGGAGCAGTGGTACAGTTTGGTTTTGTTTGCTGTGACCACTGGGGCACTACCTGGAACAAGAGACTCCCTGCCACACACCCTGTTGAGCAGGGTGTGTATATTCTGATGCAGAGCCCCAAAGAAAGGTAATGGGAAAGGGGAGTGCTCCCTGTCCTGGAGCACTTGGTACTCGAGAGCATACTCCACAAGGATCAGGGTATGTGCTTAGGATCCCCTAATGATGGGGAGGAACTGTATCCATGGAGCAGAAACCTGCTCTAGTGGAAGATGTCTCTGCCCATGGAAGGGGGCAGTCTTGTACAGGAGTGAAATGTCACAGGACATGCAGCCATCTGGAGCAGTCACCTCTTCTGGCTGGAGTGGGGCCCAGTTGTCCACTCTCTTCTGCGTGTGCTGGGACTGGATGCACACACCTGAATTTCAGGGGCTTCATTTTCCATCTGAAACCCACACAAGTTCCTGCTGCAGCATGTCCTGCAGTAATATACCTTGTTTTGTGTCAAAGGGCAAGTTTAAACTTAGGGTTTTCTTTTTATTTTGTTGAAATGCCAACTTGGAGGGTTCCTGAGCTTGTGTGCATCACTTTCTATGTGACACAGCTACCAAATAAAATCAATAAAAATCGAAGAGCTGTGGGTGTAGTGTTGAGGTACAGTGTGGCATGAGTATCTTAAAATATACTTGGTTTTCCTTATTGTCTGTTTTATTGTTTCATGTTTGCTTTTGTTTAAGTACTTAGCCCTATTTAAAATTAATCTTGCTCCTCTTTGGGATGCTTGTATATGTTGATCTGCTGTGGTCTTTCTCATGGCAGTTTCTTGGTTCTTTTTGAGTAAGCAGAAATGTTGCAGCTGTCCAGGTTAGTCATCACTGCTGCAGCACTAGCCTCAGATGTGTTGGGGTTTTGAGGATAAAATAATCAGAAAAGATTGATTTCTGCCAGGATAGAGCAGCTTCCTCCCTCTCCTTTGACTTATCTGCTAACAAATCACAGCAGATGCTGTTGGCAGTGGGAGGATGCACACCAGCCCCAGAGAGGACCTGTAGAGCTGGCACAGCCCCACTTCCCAGATGTGCACCCCGATCCTTTCATCACATCTCTGGTATGCTGTGGCAGTGCCTGTGCTGTGAGAAGTGAAGCTACAGAATCCAGAGCATGTGGCAGCTGTGATTTGAAAGTTTGCCTCTAGTTTTCTGTCAATCCAGTGCAAACCTTGCTGTAAGATGTTTATTTTCCATACAGCTCTGGGAGTGTCTTCAGATCATCTTTCAATGTTGAATTTTTTTGTGGTCAGTCAGAATGTGCTGTTTGTCAGAACTGTTTTATTCAGGTCTGCTAATGGATTCAAGAGAAAGATGGATTTTGCAATTCTGTGCATGTCTCAGAATCTTCTTTGTCAGACTGATTTATCAGAGTTTGAACCCAGCTCCCTGACTGTTGTCATTCACATCTCTCAAGAGAGAATTTGTTAGGCTGTTGATGCAGTAATTTCTTGAAAATATTAGGGGAAAAATGAGGTTTGGAGGGAGGACCAGGCTTTTAGTCTTGAGATAGGAGTAGTAAAGGAAGGAAGAATTAGAAATTTGTAAGCATTTTTGCTGTCATAAATTTCTGTGTGAAGTTTTTTGAAGGAAAGTGAGGAAAATAGGTCACATTTAGATGTGCGTGGGTTATTTTTTTTTTTTTTTTCTTAAAAGGAGAAAATTGAAACCTTTTAAAAATCTTTTAAGGCATTGTGTCTGAGGACCACAGCCCCTGAAGGACCTCATCTCTCATTTAATTTCTCTGTAAGATGTTGTATTATAGGTCTTAAATCTATCATATCTTCTTGAGATCTTAATATGCATTATCTATATATACTTATTTGTATTTAACATATTTCTGTGTTAAGGGATCTCTGATGCATACAAAAGCAATTTTTAGCTACTAAGTAAATAATATGATGAACATTTTTCAGAATGTGGTGCTGCTTAGAAATTTTTTATCTTTAGCATGTTGTGTAGGGATACCTTTGTAGTTAAGTATTCAGTGCAAGTTAAATTACGGATTGAGGAACAAGATCATGCATTAGCAAGCTAAAATTCTGCAGGCTCATTCTTTGCTAAGCCCCAGCCTTTCATGGAAAAGGCAATTGAAAAAGGAGAAAAAAAAAGCTGTGGTTATCTTAGAGCAAAGGATTAAAACTATCCCACACTAGTCTGGGAAACAGTCTGGCCGTGAGAGAAAGGCTGATAAATTCAGCTGGCTTTAACTTGCCAGAAGTCATCCTGTCTCCTCCTTTAATATTAGCTGTTGGAGAGCTGTGATTAAGTGTTGTTCCTCCTGATAAGGACTCACTGAGAAGTGGCTGACAGGTAGAAACAGCAGCCAAACTCCTGCGTGTTTTAGGTGGTGTTTGCTGACGCCCGGCATCTCTTGTCAGCACTGCAGATAAGCGCTAATGCAAACAGCCACCCAGAATGTGTCTGGCAGCCCCGCGAAGGGCCAGATGAATTGTGCTATGCACCATGTGCTAATTGTCACAAATTGGCTACTCTTGGTTGGGAATGACAGGATGAGGGTCTACGGTTGGTTTTTTTATAGTTTAGTTGTCACATACTTACCTTGTACCCATTTTATTCTGAGAACAAGCATTTAGAATTTTTTTTACATTGGCAGCAAAGGGAATTTTTGTTAACCTCAGTAATACCATTGATAAACTACGGTATAAAATTCAAAGCAGTTTTATTTAAAACAAATTTAAAAGTGCAAGAAAAGTTCTGGAATACAATATGAGGAACTGTTTTATTGTTGGAGTGTTTTAAAAATGTTTTAGGAAATGTTTATTTTTCCTTTCCAAGACCTTGTAAAGTCAGAAATTCCTTCTATCCAAAAAAGACCTGGCCAATATTGGCTGACTAAATAGAGTGTCCCTTTACATCCCCTCAGAGATGGGTAGGATATCTTCTTTCTTCTCAAAAGTCAGCGGCTGTTGTTTTTTTCATTTGCTGCCCTCCTCCATCAACACTAAAATACTGTTAGAACAGTTCAAGCCCACAAGATGGGGGTATGAGGAATCATATACAGAAATGGGCAGGAGAGGGAACGTGTGTGTGCTCTGTGTGAAAGCTCTTAGGAGAACAAAGCCCTTCTGTTGAAGGGGAGAGCTTGGGCTGTTCAGCTGCATTGGGGATGGAGGGAGGTGCTGGGGCTGTCCTGATGTGCAGGTCACCCTGTGGAGGTCACCCTGTGCAGGTCACCCTGTGGATGTCACCCTGTGTCCCTGCTGCATGGCAGCACCTCCGTGAGTGATCGTGATGACCCGTCAGACTACTACATAACTCAGCTTTAGGCTGCAGGGCAGACATAGCTGATGTTTCTGAATATCCTTTCTTTCCATTGTCAGAAACCACAAGGCACTTCTAACAGTGTTCAGAGAAGTGGGAATGGAGGAAGGAGGTTTGTTTACTGCTCTGTTACAGCAAATAAGCAGCCTGGAACAGTAAGTGTTGCCTCTGCTTGTCCCAAGCTAAAGACACATAAGAAATGCAGGTTCGTGCTACTGTCTGCTTGTCCTTTCCCAGCCAATTTATGATTTAGATCCTAGGAGCCTGCTGGGTACATTCATTTCTCTTAGAAATACAAAGCTGTTACCTTTCTTCCTTTGTCCAGCTGCAATTCAGAAAGAAGAATGAGAGAGGGACACAGGCACAGGAGCTGTGAGGGTGAGAATGTTTCATGGTACTGTTCTTTGTTATAATATAGCAAATAATAAAGTGCTCGGTAGGCATAACACTACATGTTTGCTATGCTGGGGAAATTGCCAAACACTGAGAGAGGGAATGGTATTAAGAGAAAACAATACTTTGGCGTGTTTGGTTTCTGTCCAGCAGCCCCAGAAAATGGGGAGAGTGAATAAACAGAAGCAAGAAGATCCTGTATAGTCAAATTGTGCAAAAATGCCTTGTCAATTGAAAGAAGGTGAATGCAGAGGACAGGGTATTCAGAGGGATTTGAACAGCACCTAAGGCAGGAAACAAAGAAGGATGCTTAGCAATTGAAACAGTGTTGGGATATTTTTGTTGGTTTCATTTTGTTGCAGTTGGGTTTTTTCCTGATTTTTTTCCTAATTTTTTAGTCTATTATATTCTCAGTGATAGAGTCCTGTATTGCTCTTTCAGCTAGCGAAAGTGATGGTTACAGTAATGGGCACTGTAATACTGTGTGAAGCATGAGAGAAATGCAAGAACATTCTGAAGGAAAAAACAATTTTTTTCTGATTAAGAAAAGCAGTGGACAGACTGCCATTCAAACTTCATGAAGCAAAGCTGTATGCACTCCTTATTCACTTAGTAATTTTTTTTCGTTCTCTTTTCTCCTGCTTTTTTCTTTGTTCTCATTTTTCACTTTTTTTAAACAGGAGTATTAAATGTCAGTAAGTAATTGTTATATAATCCTTGAAGAATCATGCTTTTAAAAGTTTTTAACTTTATAGATTTAATCTGGTTTAAATCACAATGAATTCTTAGGTGAGTTTATAAAAGTACTTTTAGAGATATCCACAATTTTACTATTTGTTTAGTTAATTTTTTCCTAATACAGACTTTCTTTTGCAGTTTCCCACTGGGGTTCAACATAAATAGCACACAAATATTAGATGTATTCTCTTAGAATAAACCGTTCAATCAGGATTCTTGGCTGTTGCTCTGAATTCACTGTTTGTGGCCTTTTCTTGCAAGCACTGCTAGGCTTGCTAAGGCTCTGTGGTCTTGGTAGTTGTGGCACTTTCAGGAGCAGTGAGTTGCCCTGTGGGCTGTGATCTGAGCCTGTGGACATCTTCCTGTTCTCTAGTGGGCCACAGAGAAAACAGAACTGCTCGTGTTTCCACAAATGTGCTTCCACCCTCTTGGCTCTGTGCTCAGTGAGTGCCATGTGCACCTGGACTCAGGTGCTAAGCCAAGATTTAGCGTGACTGATACGTTGTTGTTGTGGTTTGAAAGCAAAACAAATGA
>VZSR01001283.1:12731043-12742421 GCA_013398615.1 Brachypodius melanocephalos | reverse complement strand
TCCAGATAAGGTGGTCTTCCTGAAGCAGTGATCTCGTAGAAAGAGAGGTCTGGCAGCTTTGGTCCGCTGGAAAATCCAGTAGACAGGAGCTGCCTGTACTGTCCAAAATGTCAGATTATATCTAGGTGAAACTGCTTGGCTCCTCCCCCTGGGCAGAGCATCTCACAACGGGAGCATGAATCACACTGAATGGTCCTGCATATCGCACATTAACACCCGGAGGGAGTTATCTATAGTCGTTAACAGAAGATAGGGAGAGGGTGGTGTTTGATAAGCCATTAACAGAAGATGGCCCAGAGGGAGGGGTGGTGTTTGATAAGCCATTAACAGACGATGGCCCAGAGGGAGGGGGCCTGGAAAAAAAAAACACTGCTCCAACAATTGGATTCAATGATTCATGAAGATGGTGATAGAATACTTTGTGCTAATCCTATACTACAACCCAGGACAGTTGTTCACCAAATATACTTGGATTGGGTTTCTGTCTGGGTTTTCTTGCCCTTCCCAGAAGCTACCAAAGTGCTCAGCAGCAGAGATGCTCTGTGGGACAATCAAAGCTTGGAGGTTGTACAGAGCACTCTGCTTTTTTGTGAAGATGTGACGTTTCTTACCCATGTGGCCATAAGGCTGGGGCTTCAGAAGGAATGTTCTCCAAACCAGGTATGCTGGTGCTCATCCATGTGCTGGGGCTGTGGTCACAGGCTGTCAGTTCTCTGTGATGTTACACCACCAGTGCTCTCTGTGTAACATGGGCATTCTGCCTGAGGGACAAACATTTTCTGGCGTGTCTTAAAGAGCTGTTGGGCTTGAAGTGGGAATGAGGGAGAAATGTAATGTTTTATGCAATTCAGGAGTTGGGATTAGGTGGCTGAATGGCCTTAACCTCCATGAAAGCGTAGATCTGGTTTGCTGAGGGCTTGACTTTGAGGACTGATTTAGCACTGTGCCCTGCAGAAGGATGTGGCACACTTTGGAAGCATTTTCCAGGTTAATTAGCAAGATGGAATAACTACCAGTTGCACAAATCATTAGAGGCCTTCAGTGGTATTCACAGACTGCTAAAGAAGATGGAATAAAATGGGCCTTGTCCTTTCATTGTAGCTGCTGAAAGGTTGTTGGGGGACTCCTGAAATAAAATGTGACCTCTTACATCTTTCTCTTACGTAGTTTTAACTTAAAGATTTATGCTGTCAGAGCTGTACATCAGTTTTATTTTTTAATGAGGTTATTTGGTGTTTTTACTGTATACTTACATATTTGAAAATATTTTGGAGGGTTCCAAGTTTTACTTCAATAAAATGACAGAAGTTATTAGTGGCTACTTGCTGCTATTTTACTATAAAACTATCACATACAGGAATTAATAACTTTTATGTCTGAAATGTCACAATAGTTTGCTAAATTTGGCTTTAGTAATGAAGTGTAGGTTCACAGCAATGTCCTCCAAAGCACAGTACAGAGTAACTTGCTTCAAAACAAAACCTCTATGAAGTGAGGCTGAGTGTAAGGAGGATCTTTCTCTACTCATAATGTACTAGGTGATGATGTATTCTGTTTTCTAAATGTCTTGTGGGAGCTCCAGACTCCTGTTCTAATAATTTCCATGTAAAAACCACCAGTGTTTCCTCAGTTGGTATAAAAATTCAGGTGTAAGTTCTGTTGCCTACTGTCAGACAGAACTTAAATTTGGTAGGTAACAATGGTTTAAATCACTTTTTCTCCCAATGCTGTTTCAAAATGAAACAATTTTGCAATGCCATTTGCATATTTTACTGGTTTTCTTTAAAAAGGTTATATTCACGTCTTATTTTTTAAAAAGTCATTCTGGTTAGTGGCCTCTGTGCAAAAGAAGTTACCTCAAGCTATAAAAAAATTCCCATTTCCACATTAAAGTAAAAAATCCAAAGAAGTGCAGATCACCAGAAAGAAGAACGGAATTTTCCAGGCTCACTTTATTTTGTCTGCTGAAGTTGAATAACTGCTTCAGGCAAACCCAGATTTTAGTGGAATTGAAGACTCAGTCTGAGTCTGCAGGAATTTTGGAGTTTTTTGACCTCTAAGTGTTGTGCATATTGCAGTGTTTGAGTGAAGACAACAACAAACTTTACAGGCGTTCTATTTTCCTGTTGTTCTCGCCCTTCTTCCTCTTCTTGACCTCCTCTGCTGTTCCCAGATGCATTAGAAAGAAGATGTATCTTCCTGTTCCTCTGCTTAAAGAAACTTGACTGTAAACTTGAGCCATGAACCATCCTGTGGGACCTGTGCAGGGAGAGGTGGTGGTGGAGCCCACTTAATGCTGTATGAAGGGGTCACAAAGTCACAAAGGAGTGTGGTGTCACCTGCAGCTGGTTATTGGCTACTGGCTGTGATGGGGATATTGAAATGCTTTGATTGAGTTCTGGTAGCTATTGAGATTTTAACCAGTTTGTGTTGCTGTCTGCAGTTTCATCTCCAAGTCTTGAGACTGTGGGAGATGTAGCATTAGTTCCACAAGCACCAATAATTCTTTGCCTTTGTCATTACTGAAAAATGTGAATATGTGAAGATCGAATAAAGACCCCTCTGAACTTCCTTTGCTAAATCCCATCATTTTCTTGTGTCATTATATTTTTTTCCAGTGCTTAGGCTTGGGAGCACTGTTTAAAATCAGTGAACAGCTGGGTTCTATGTGCTGATTTTCTAAGCTGGGATGTGACTCCCTTAATTTTCAGTGACTAAAGAGTTTTATATGATGAAACTGCTATAATGGTGAACTGATTTTTCTCATTGATGGGAAACTACTTTTTTGTTATTCTCATTCTGGTTGTGACTCTAGCAGAAGTGTCAGAAAACAGCTGAGGTGTGCAGGAAAATGTCCATTTTGTATTAGATTCATAACTCTGCTTTCAGATGGTCTAGTCCAGATGCTATACAATAATGTAAACAGAAAATAGAATATGTATCAAATGTATTATTATGCAAAGGATAGACAGATCTGCTGTGCCAGACATCAGTTTTGTAGTCCTGCACCCTGCATGTGCCAAATCTGAAAGTAAATATTTTGAGGTCTGGTCATAATTTTGTTCACATTTTCAAAACCTATCTGCAATTTAAACTTGAAGTGAGATGATTTTTCCCCCAAAAGACAGCTTCACTTGCAAGCTTGCTAATGTGACAAAGTAATTAGCACTCACCTAGTAAAACTAGAGAGAAAGAAACTAGGTGAACCAATTTGCTGAAAATTGCTTTGGAAATGACTGTAAATGCAATGTGGATGTTGTGCAGTTCTCAGACCATTCAATGATCCTGATTATTGATTATATTTTGATAAATTGAATGTACTGCACTAAAATGTTGAGGTTTTTTTAAATGCATACTTTATGTGAAACTGTATCAGTCTTGTCATTACTCCTTGTTGACTTCTCTCTTCTTAACTGAGGCACTGTGAAGCCCAAATGCCAAGAAACACAGCTGTATGACATGGTGGAAAGGACTCTGCTGCTGATGTGCCTACCCAAGTGAAATGGCAAAGCATTTCCCAGTCTTCTCCTTTTTCCACCTCTTTTCTTAAACACATTGGTGTGGGCCAACATAACACATCCTCTGTCTTTGCTGGGACACGGCCAAACTCTGGTTTGCTAAATTTCATGCTGATGTGCAGTGACAGGAGTTCACCATTAGATCTGTCAGTCTTCTTACCCAGAGCTGATTTTGACCTGATTTCTCTGTGCAATCAATTCATATAAAAACAGATGCCAACAATCTGTATTAACTGTGAATTAAATTCTTATCAAAATGAATTGCCCCAATTTGGGGTGAAACAAACAGCCCATGTCACTCGTTTCAAAAAATATACCATCTGTCTGATAGAGCTGATTATCTAGAAGTGGCACTAAAAACGTCTGCATGTCTACTGAGGAGCAAATAGTTTGCCTTAGGAAGGAAAAAAACCCCTTTTTTGCTGTTATGCTGAAAGAGAGTTATACTTCTGAAAGTCATGTGGATTGATATAGTGATTTATTGTCCAGAACGCCTGGAGATGAGCTGTTATGTGTAGGGCTGTTTGTGGGGTGGGATTCCTTCTCCTGCAGGTATGAGAAGGGCTGCATTGTGAACCTTTTGTGCACTGTACTCTTACTCCTTTTGCATTGCAGCAACACTAAGTTTTATAACCATAAAACACAATTATTCCTAAGACATGCCTGGTACTGTAATGGGAGTAATTCTGAAGCAAAATGACTGTAATATAGCTGAATGAAGAGCTCAGGTGGTCTCTCTTAAAATTGCAGGGCAGGTCATGTTCAAAAAAGAATCAAATATTAAATGAGGGGTGAAAATACATTGGAGTAGAGCCTGGATCCTGTAAGTAAGTTGTTGAGGACTATAAGCTGGTTTCCTCAATGAGTATTAATCCAAATCGTGTATGATATGGTGCTAAGTAATAGTAGTTAAGCTAAGGATCAAGAGTCCTATTTTCATCATGTTTCTAGGAAATATAAGACTTAGTGTTGCATAGCAACAGTTGGAGGTATAGCAATATTTGCACTTGAAAATGTTTAGTGCTTTGGGAAGCATTAGGTGGCTGATGAGGTAGGCAGTGAGGAAATGGTGTTATCCTCTCTTAGGGTGCTGGTTTAAATGCAGTCTTGGTTTTACTAGCTGAAGAACATTAACAACCAAATAACTAGCTACATGTCTGCAAAATGAGTTATTGGTCCCAGTCCAGTTTTCAGAGCACCCATATTCACATTTCAAAAACTATTTCTGTAACTGGCTGTGTTGTTGGTGTGCTCTGAAGGTAAATCAGACACAACCATGGAGGCAGCCACAGATCTCTCTGCTACAGAGCACTCCTGCCTGGTTGCAGAGGGCTTCCTGCTCTTGTCCTACTGCCAAAATGAGGCATTTCTACTCTTTCCAGTTTACAACTTTTCTCTGCAGCTGTGTGGTGAACTTCAGAGCACATTATTTAAATTTCATAAGATCCTGGTATATTTATTGCCTTTTGTGTTAACTGTAAGTGTTTGGAATAAAAGATGCTGACTAGGATATTTTTCATCTTTTGAGATCCTCCTAAAGCATTTTACACTGAACGTTTTCAGAATGAGATGTGAGTTCCCATTGAAGGTAAGAGTTTCCCAGAAATGTGCAATCTCTGTCAAGCCATCTGTTTTCAGAAGGTCTGTGTTCTTCTCACCTGGCACACCTGGAAATAGTAGGTCTGAAAAAAAACAGGAAACCATCAAAAGATGCAGAGGAGTAAAGCTGGTGGAATGACATGACAAGAATTTGGAGTGCCCTAAATGCAGTTTGGTACATTAGCTGTTCATTGCTCAAAATTTAGGAACTTTTTGTCAGAAGAGGTTGTCGGATGCTCAATAGGATCTGAGAATGTTGTAGCGAGGTTAGGGAGTATTGTGGAGTAACAATGAGCAAAAGGCATAAAAACTGTCAGCTAACAGCATATGACAGTCATAGAAGTGCTTGTTACGTTTTCTGTGAACATCTAGTTTTACATTTTTTACTAATATTTAATATGCTTTAAAGGAAGTAGGTGCAGTAGATCATCTCCAGAATAAATCCAATACGACTGAGAGATGTGGAAAAGCTCAGGATGTCCTTTACCACATGAAGATTTCACTCAATGCCAGTGATAACTCTTCATTTTCTTAACTGCCTAAAGTAAGCTTGGTGATGAGCTTCGTAAGAACATTCCTAGCAAGGGAGAGGTCCAAATTTAAGATCTACCAATCTTTAAATAATCATCTAAAAAAGTAATCTATCATTGACTCCACTTCATTGCTTTAATTCAGGAGACCTCGAGATATATGTAAATTAAATGAAGGCCAGATTTACAGGACATCTTAAACTACTTTGTTCCATAAAAGTACATCTTTTCATCTTAAAGTGATTTTAAAATGTTGTAGCCATTTCTGGATAAAAAGATTGATGACTATTCTGTTTATGTTGCTTGTCCTAAAGGTAGGCAAGGTAGGAAATTATGCCTATGTCATTTCACTCTTATGATAGTAGCAGGGATGAAGAAAGGTGTTTATACGTGAGTTCACTCATATTAGCAAAGTACATAAAGGACAACAAACCCCCCTGGACTCCTGTCATGAGGCTAATTCTTGTGTAATTTGGAGTTTTGAAGGTCTTTGGTAGAAAAATATTCGCTCTTTTTGAGATAACCTTTATTATCTGAACATAATGCCAGCATGTCTAGAAGTCTGGAGGTTTTTGTCTGCTCATACGAGAAGGTGAAGATTCTACATTAAATGTACATATTTTAGATGAAAAATACACTTAACCTTTTTGGTTATATAGGCTGCATATATAATCAAAATGCTATTCTCAGAAGATAGACTATGATGGCTTTGATGTAAAACCAAATAACAAAACCCAATAGGAATTTGTATGTAATTTTATTGATATTTAGCTCATGATACAGATTATTTTTCATTGTCTTGTTTCAATGTCTTTCTAAGCTATGTCCAATATTTTAGGGTCTAGCACTGCAAAAGCAGAGGGGAACTTTGGTATTCTGTATTTCCATTGTGAACTAAGGAGTGTGTGGAACAGAGGGAAGCATTTTTTTATTATATGCATATGAAGGTTTCTGTACAATACACACTGATGAAGGTATTTTGACATATTCTGAAATATTCCTGACTTGATATATCTCTTGATACTTCTTATTAATTTTCTTGAACTATTGAAATGACTGAAATGTAGAGTAGACAGAGGTTTGAATGAGACATATTCAGAACCCAAAATACATGCTGAGGAGCATTCAGTTTTGTTTCTTAGCACAGGTCTACCTGTCTTCTTGAGGAATTATCTGCCACCAGTTCAGTGGCAGCAGGTGTGGTGTTTGTGTGTCTGTATGCACATACACAAGGCTGTTACTGTGAAGGTTTAGCTGGGATTGTGCTTCCAAGAACATCTTTCTCAAAAGGAGCTGGACCTTCTCATCACTATATGGTGTGTTTGGTCTTGCCCTTTTCCAAGGGACTGTAGAAACAGAGAAGAAAAGAAACCTCACTTTGCAGTCTGTGGGATCCTACAGTTTGTTCTGCCACTTTCCCGGGGGTGCAAAAGCTCATCAAGTAGTGTGTGATGCTATTGAATGGTGATCTGGATCTGCATTGCCCTCTGACAGCTGGGCTGTGCTCATTCTCCAGTCCTGGGACATCAGAGATGGCATTTTGAATCTGCATGACAGCAGAACTTTCCTGTGAACCAGATCTGTTCCCAAGGTCTTGCTTGGATCTGTTCTCATCAAAGGATGGTGCCACCTGCATTCTGGGCTCCTGTGTCTAGTTCTGCTTTCAGGACAGGTTCTCATGCATGTAAATGGGTGCTTGTTTTTGATATTTTGGAGTCCTTGAGCAATATAAGGAGCTTACAGAAGCATGCAAGGTCTTTGAGGGCCTTTCAAGGTCCTGTCCTGTTGCGAAATTTAAAGGAAAATCCGATGTCAACTGATGAGCATCACACCAACAGTGTCTTACTACTAGGGCTTGACATTCTGTGGGACATGGCAGGAAATTTATTCAGACTAAAAGCTGAATACTCCTCAGCATAAAATCCTGAGGTAAGTGGTAAGCAGGGTGTCATACTGCCTGCCTGAATAATGAAAGGAAGCGAGTAGGTGCCTGTTTCCAAACACTAGTGCTGTATAAACAGCAACATGTGGAGGTGTCAGTCAGTGAGAGCATGGAGAGCTGCAAGTAGAAAAATTAGCAGACATAGAGAGATAGAGATGTATTAAAAATATAGAGAGGAAGAGGTTTCTGCTCCTGGGGAGGTTCTGGGAATGACTGGCACCAGCAGGAGCAGATGGTGGCAAGGACATGGATGGGCCATTGCCAGCCCAGGTGTGCAGCAGTGCTTTGGCCTGAAAATACTGACACAGGCTGCACACCTGGTTTTGTGGTGTTTAAATTTCTTCTAATCCTGTCCTTCAGCCTGATGTTCTTCATCCATTGGCTCTGGGTTGTGCTTCTATGGCTCCTTGCTATGTGTGTCCTTCTGGTTGTAGTTGGTTGCTGAGCAATGGATCAGTGAGGTCACCTGGCTGGCAAGCCCTGCTAAACTTGATCTGATTTTCTCTCCTTTGCTGTTCTCTGCTTGTTACAGTCCTTGCTCTCTCCCCAGCTACACAGATGCTGCTTTTGGGCAGATTTTCTGCCTAACTCTCCTGGTTTTTTAACCAGAAAAGAAAATCGATAAAAAAAAAAAGGGGGGTGGGGGGGAATACTGTTGGTGGAATTGTATCAGAGTTTTAAAGTGAATTACTGTTTCTGTAGACACCATCAGAGCAAGGCTGTTGCTTGAGCATAGGGAGGGCACATCCACTGAAGAAGGAGGGCAGAAGCAGCTGATGTCATGCAGAGGCCAATGCCTTTGTCATCTGACCTCTGCCAGCAGCTGCTGACTTCAAATGAGTATTGTTATTACCAGATGTTGCGAATAATTAACTGTATATTAACAACTTCTTGTGGGATTCATAGGAGCATCTGTTCTATTTAAGAGCCCTGCAAGTGTAGGAGGAAGTACAGGAAGGGAAGAAGGAGAAGTGTGATCCAGGAAACGGCTCACTGTCTCCTTACATTGATCAAAAACTTCTATTGTTGTGTGCCTCTGCAGTGCATGGTGACACTTCCTTATTTTATACTCCAGTTTGTATTTTGGTGGACAGCTAATCATATCGTATCATACAGTCTGAGAAAATTAGAAACTTTTAGTACCCTCTTCAGATGCTTTAAAAAAGACGATAAAAACTCATGAAGATGCATTCTGTGGAAGCATAGATAGGCCAAGCATGAGCTGCTGTAGAGTGGAGAAACCTCTCCTTCTCCAAAGATTTCATTTTCCAGATGTTAAAAGAACAAGCTTGAATTTGGAAAGACACTGATTAGTTGTTATGTTTATGACTAGTTTTCTGCTTTGATATGTCTGCAATGTTTGGTTCTGTTCACAGGTGGGCTGAAAAGACTTTCTGGAGAAAAAAAGAGCTCGTATTCTCCAAAGTAGAGGTTCTTGATGGGGTTTGTGGGGAAGGGCAGTCCTGTGAGTGGCTTTTTCATTTCTGTTTTGTTTTCATGATGGGAGATCCATGGTGGAGGTGGAGCTGAGGGCTGTGTTTGGAGGAACTGCTGGCAGTCATGGGTACAGGATGCAGAGCACCCGGGCAGTCTGTGCTGGTGGCTCTGGAGCAGCTGCTCCTGTTGGCCGTGCTGGGTGAATGGAGCTGGTTATGTGCACACACAGCAGAGTCCTAGGAGCACGGGATTGTGACTTAAATTGGATAGCAATTCCGTGGAGAAAGGCAAAGGATGAACCATCTCAAATGAGATTTGGCACTACTTAATGTCTTTTAGATGTGGCAGCACAATACTGCTTAATTTGCAGATGAAAGGCCAGCTACTTTCTTCAGTCTAAAACCGAGTTTCTGCAGATGCTGGCTGTCCTTGTGATCACAGAACAAATTGCTTAATTTACTAACTCAGAGATGTCTGCCTGGTGCTGGAGTTTTGTCTTTTCCTGTCTCTTTAATCCTTTGTGTTTGGGCTGTAAGTAAGAGCGTAGCACATCCTACAGCTGCAGGGCCAAGGCACCAGTGATAATTGTTTCCACCACTTCGCATACAAAACAATTGCTTTCCTTCAGGATGTTGTTTGCCTGCGACTTGAAAATCATCAAAACTCTCATTTAGAGACTGATGGTCTTTCAGTTTATCCTAATACACATGCTATCTTTTTTAATGACTTCTATTACATCCCCTGAGCACTTTTTGATGTTTCCCAGATTTTTTGAGTATTATTTCCTCTTCCCTTTAGAACTGTGTGTATGCTTTTGGCTTTAGCACTTGATCTTTCTTTGACATTCAGTAATTTTTACAGTGGTAGTAGTTTTACTGAGTGAGTACTAAGTACATTATGTTTCCCTGTTTCAGTCAAATTAGATCACTTCTGTCACTGTTGCAAATATGTGTGTGCTTCCTTTTTTTGAGGAGAATGCATTATAGTAATGAAATTTGTGTTCCTCAGTAGCTCATCAAGTAGTAACTCAAGGTCATTTTCTCTTACTTGAAACTGCTTTTCTAACAACTGCAGATATTGTGTAATAATTGTACGAAGAGTCATTGACAACTTTACTGAATATATGTATTTGAACTACTGAAAAAGCTTCTAACCTAATGTTCAACTTAAGTTTCTTTCAGTGAATGGGGAAACATATTAGTGACACTGATTTTTCCATAGGCCCTAACCATGATTTAGTTTTGTTATTGTAGGAGGGAATATAGTATATTTAAAATTACTCAAAATATTTTTGTGAGGTTTTTTTGTTCCCTTTGCCTTTGTCAGATTTCTGGGGAACTTTAAAGTGGTGCCGCAAACTCACCCATCATCACAGTGGTTTTTTCCAGTAAAAAGATTGGATTTTATGTGGTGGGTTGACCCTGGCTGGACACCAGGTACCCACTAAAGCCACTCTATCACTCCCTCCTCAGCTAGGAAGAGGAGAGAAAATATAATGAAAGATCATGAGCTGAGATAATGACAGGGAGAGGATCATGGGTAAAACAGACCCAGCTTGGGAAAATCAGTTTGATTTGATCGGCAGTAAATTAGAGCAGGGTAATGCAAAATAAACCCCTAAATCTTAAAATACCTTCCCCCCATCCCTCCCTTCTTCCTGGGTTCAGTTTCACTCCCCATTTTCTCTACCTGCCCCCCCAGCAGCACAGGGGGATAGGGAATGGGGGCTGTGGTCAGCTCATCATACACTGTCTCTACCTTTCCCTCCTCCTCAGGGACAGGATTCTTCCCACTCTTCCCCTGCTCCTCTGTGGGTTTCCTCCCACGGGAGACAGTTCTCCACAGACTTCTCCAGTGTGAGTCCTTCCCAGGGACACAGCTCTTCCCAAGCTGCTCCAGCATGGGTCCCTTCCATGGGGTGCAGTCCTTCAGGAACAGGCTGCTGCAGCATGGGTCCCTCACAAGACAACCAGTCCTGTCAGAAATCCTGCTCTAGTGTGAACTCCTCGTTCTACAGATCCTGCCAGGACCCTGCTCTAGTGTGGTCTTTCCATGAAGTTATACCCTCTGTTGGGAATCCACCTGCTCCAGGGTGGGGTCCCGTGGCCCTCCCTGGGCTGCAGGGGGACAGCTGCTTCACCATGGTCTCACCATGGGCAGGGGAATCTCTCCTCTGGCTCCTGCACCACGTCCTGCCCCTCTTTCTGCACTGACCTTGGTGTCTGCAGAGTTGTTGCTCTCAGTCCTCTTGGGGCTGCTGTTATTCCAAGCAGTTTCTTTAAATGTGTTTCCCCAGGGATGCCACCACCGTCGCTGGTGGGCTCAGTTTAGCCAGTGGCAGGCCCATCCTGG
>VZSR01001283.1:12705662-12730943 GCA_013398615.1 Brachypodius melanocephalos | reverse complement strand
TATCTGTGAAGCTAACTTGTTGTCCATTAAATAAGGATTGCTTTTTTCTATTCCATTTTCCCATGCATTGTATGCTTTACTGTGTACACTGAAAGTACCTTTGTCCCAGGTGGCATATTCCATCCCACTTGACAGAAAAATAACTTCTTCTAAGCACAGGTTGTAACCTTGTGCTTGCTTCCCTCCACACTTGGATCTTCTCCAAGGGAAATTATTTTAGAATTGTCTCTCTGTGCCTTTATGGATGTTGATGGGGCTGAGGGAGAAACAGGCTTCTTGTACTATGGAAAAAATTTTTACATCCTCCAGGATGCACAGATTAATAAAGAATCAGTTGTTATTACTGCTTTATCAATTAGGAAAGCAATAAGCAAACTAAGTGACATCCTGCCATCGTGTAATTCATTCTGACTCCCTACAAAATTTACTGATGCACTTATTAGCAGTTCCGATATAGGTCTCAGTATGTGTTGGTGAGGCAGTGCAAACCTCTTAACAACAGTTAATTACTTACAATGTTTTCTGGAACCTTACGAGATCTATGCAGTGCTGTGTAATTTAGTTGTCATAATTGTGTTAAATTTCTTGACATTATCTGTCATAAGTTTTTTCAGCAAACAGAGAGATAAGTAGTGTATTTCTACTGAACTTTTGAACCTTTGCTAAGACAAGATGTGCAAAAAATACTAAAAAATTGAGACAAATTTATGAGTTGGTAGGCGCCAGCAGTCTAATATAGGAGCCTGATAGGAAAATACCCCACAATTAAGAGCACTAAATTCTAAGTTTGAATTCTAGCCAAGTGTCTGAAGGCACTCTGGGAAGAAAAAGTGTAAATGTTGCTATTTTTTTCCCCCCAAAAAAGGTTAACATTGCTTGGAACACGAATAGTTAATAAATATGCAAGAGACATGACGCAGTTGGTGAGATACTTGGGTAATGGGTCATAAAAACTGAATTGGATACTGCTGGGAACTTGAGGATATTGCTGAGGTAATTTCTTTAGCTGTTGATCTGTGCTAGGAAGGATGAGCTTGATTTTATCTTTAATGAAGGCCGGAGCAGTACATCCTGGAGAGCCTTAGTCTGGTGAGGAGGGAGAGGGCTGGGAAGAGCTGCTTACAACATGGTCCAGTGAGAAAAAGACCTCTTGTAGGATTGCAGCTCCTTAGTCATCTCTGTACAGAGAATTTATTTCTCCTCTCCTTCTCTGATGCATTGGTATTTACTTCTGTATCATGGCCCTTTGCATGAATATGAGTGCCTGAACTCCAGCAGTGCCGCTTCTCTGGCTTGGCTCCACGTGGTCTGCATGCATCCTGGGGATTGAATAATTGAATGATTTCCACATTGCTGAAGAGTAGGTGTGAGGAGGCCTCCTTCACTTGTAGTCAGTAGCAAAACTTCCAGGATGACTTGCTGGTATTACAGGAAATCTTGAAATAGTGGAATTTTCATTTCACTTCATTCAGGCTTGTCCCTGCTGTGAGCCCATTCCTGGCTCCTGGACTGGTGGTGTGGAGAGCTGGGGCTCCCCTCAGTGTACAGCTGCTGTTGAACAGAGCTGTTTTTCAGTGTTGTGGTGAGTAAAACTCAGGATCAGAGAAACTCTAGCTATCATATATGAGAGATTTTTTAGATGTAAATGTTTTAATGTTTAACAGAATCTCTCTCTTGGTGCTATGAAGGGTCATCTATAGGAGATCAGAGATGGGCTTTTTCTTGAGGTAACAGGAAAAGCTTGAAATGCCAGGCAGTTGGAAAGTTGTCAGCTGAAGTACCTTTTGGAGGTGAAGGAGAAATTCAGTTGTATAAACCATCTCAGGGGAGTCTCTGTGTCTTGCATGGATTTTGTGATAGTTATGTGCAGTCCTACAGTAGCAGCAGTTCTGCACAGAAACAATTTCTTATTTTTCTGCTCTTTCAGATATCCCATGCCTCATGCATGGCTTTTTAAACATCTCTGTTATTGTTTTCTCCCATCCCCCGTTGTCTTCCTTGTTATTATTGCAGCACTTTAAGTAACATGTCAGAAGTGATGTTAATACAATGATAGGGCCAGCAGACAGAAGGCTGCAGGGAGGCAGGCAATGCACATCAGGCTTCATTTTAAACAAATCTCAGAATAAAGTTTTAGGCCAAAGCTCTTCTAGTGCAATTAAATGGAAATTGCTATTTTCTAAAAGAACCGGAGAAAGTTGATACCGTCAAGCAACTTGAACTTCTTTATTCTCATATGTAAGATGTCTCATAAAATATCAATAAATAATTAAAACAAAGAACAATCTTTTTCTTTCAGTTGACTATCAGGGTAGGGTTAATTCTCCACTGAAATACAGTAATGGTCACTTTGAAACAACTGTCTGCATGAAAGCAGGCACTAAAGCAGATACATTCTCTCAGAAGCATTCCATCCTGGGGTTTCCTGAAGAACTTCAGCCATTCCCATTTGTCTGCTCAGAAACCTGATTTTCTGCAGTCTGAAGGTGAACCAGTCAGCTTCAGGTGTCAGGGAAACGAGCTTGAACTCTGAGGGAGCACCTTTGGGGCTCTCTATGGCCTCTGCTGCCATTCTTCTGTGCTGCGTGATATTGGGTGAGTGTCTTCACTTAACTGCTGTGGTGGAGATCCAGCAGTGTTCTGGCAGAGTGCAAAGTTCAGAGGTTGAAACTCTTGTTTCAGGAATGTAACAGGCAGCAGGTGCTCTGGTGTTTGAATGTACCCCAGAGGTTTTGCCTGATTTACCAAGAATTCCAGGGTTTGAGCCTAGAGGTGACAGGGTATATATTGCACATTCAGGAAATGCCTGAATGTCCAGTCAAAATCTTCTTGTAATGGTGGGTGGAAAGCAGAAACTCCGCTCATCTTTAATCATCCAGAACTGGAGAATTCAACCAGACCTTCCTATCACTGAGATAATAAAATGATAGTTACCATTTGTCACGGGGCCTTGTAAGAGGTTCAGCCAAATCCTTTGGCAGCTTCCCCAACCTTATTGAGATGTGGGTTTGGGGAAGTAATGAGGCCATTAAAACAGCTGGCTCTACTAAATAGGCTTGGATTGAGTTCTCACAAATTAAAATGCATGGAAAGATAAGTACAAACATGCATGTAAGGTTTTGGGTTTGGAAAGGACAGACTGCATTAATCTGATTCCTTAGTTTATCTAAGTCCAATGGGCCATGGTGCTCGAATAATAAAGTTGCTTGAATAAAGAAGTCTATTTTTTCCCCCACCTTAGGAATCATACAAATCTGGAATGCATATCTGAAGCCAAGGGAGACATTTTGGAAAAAATGACATTGCATTTGAGTGACATTTTAAAATAGAAATGGAAAATAACATCTCTTAAAAAAAATACTGAGGAGTAACTTTGTAATGAGAGTATCAAGGGCAAAAACTACAAGTGCTTGTAATATGGAACTCAGCAAATAAATTAAAAGGAGCTAAATATGGTTCTGAGGAGAATCAAGGTACTGGACTTGATTAGTGAGTTGCTCTTTCTCCAGTGGCAATAATTGTCTTGGTGCTGTGATACCCCCAAGGCTTGTCCAGACCTCAGCAAAGCAAATCACAATATGAAATACAGCTTTGTATTAGCTCAGACTTGAAACTGGTCCTCCTGTAGGCTCCACCTGGGCTAGGAAGCAGGATCAGGGCACTGGTTAGAGCTCAGTGTGGCCTGGAACAGCCAGCACTGATTCCCACAGCTGACCAGCTGCTCCCAGTCAGCAAGAGGTCAGCCTCTGTGGGGTGTAAATGGGCCAGACCTGTGGGTGCAAGGCTTCCCCAGCTTCAGAGACAGCAGATGGGCACCGCCCCAGAGTGGAGCACTGGGAAGGGACTGTGTTTGGAGCTGCTGCCTTGGCCCTCAGGCTGGCTCATGTCTGCTGATATGATGCTCCAGACCAATGCTGGACAAATCTGCTGCCATCTCCTTTCTGTGTCAGCTGTAGTCCTGTGGATATGGTTTTCTCTTGATTTATGTAGGAATTAATTAAGTCAATGATTTTATGTTTCTGTATCATCTCATAACATATCGTGAGTGGTCTGCTGGTATAGGAAGAAGGAAATGTAGCATAATATTTTGCAGTAATTAAGTCTTTTATAGAGTAACATGTACAGATTTTTTAAAAACCTCTTATTTTAATGCTTCTGTTTGAAGCTCTGTTGTCTGCTTCCTGCATACTAGATTCTTATGCTTCTTTTCTCCATGTTGCACAAGGCTGTATAACATCTCTTTGGGCTGTCCTATGTATCAAGTAATCACTGTAATAATCTCTTTTCTTGTTCTCAGAGTGTCCTTTAACTCTTATCTGAAAATCTGTTCTCCCATGCTCTCTAATGGTTCTTATGTGGCACTTCAGTGTTCTGGGTTTGAGGTTGTCCTCTGCTTTCGCTCCAGCCATGGTGTCGGGGACTGACCCTTGAAAATGCAATTTCCACTACATGGGAATTTTAAAAGCTAAAAGGGCATAGGCTACCCTGCAAGGTCATCTTCCTTCTCATTTTTTTAACATGTGATTACCTAAAAATAGAAATGCACCTACTGTTTTTCGCAGACAAACCACTGTGCATTTTTAGGGATGGTTGTGATTAGCTGAAGCTATAGGATAGATGGAGTTGATCCTGGAAAAGTTTTGTAGGTAGAGTAGTAGGAAGCTGGCTATAACTGATGTCCCTGTAGAGGACAGCAAGAGTCAGGGACACAGGAGAAGCTCTTGAGAAAGTTGGCTTTGTTAGAAGCAAAGACAGGCTAAACTTGATCCATGCTGTAGAACACCATGCAGGATAGTGGTTGTGTTTCTGAATTTCCCTGTCAGCACGCTTCAGTACAGGAGTGGAAGCTGTAACCCACTTGTTGATGGCTTTTTAGGATGTTCTCCTCATAGCCAGCCTGACAGTGCTGTGCCACAACCTGGCACTAGGCAAGAGGTGGTTTTGGGGTGACTGCATTACATTGGCCCCTCCTGAGGGCAGGAATGGATTATGTCTGCAGTCATGCAAATCTAGTTTATTATGAAATTACTTTTTTGCCTCTCCCTCCCCCTTTCTTTCCCCTTCTTGGAACATTCCTCGTAATAATTTATGAGAATACCGAACAAACTTTTCCCACAGGGTTTTGTTGAAGAGGGATAAGCAAGTAACACTTACTTTTTTCTCAGCTACCTGTTTCATGGTAGTTAACTCTAAAAGCACATAAAATCACAGACTCCAGACAGTTTTTGACAAGAACTCCTGATAAAGTCATTCTGTGCATCTGCTGCCAGATAGTCTGGCTCCATAAGTATCACTGTCTCGTCATGGACTTTTAAAAATAAAGCCGAATGACCTCTTCATTTGAGTCTGTAACTGCTCCGTAACTCTGGCCTGCTTGGCAATGAGTTATGAAGTAATAATGAAAGACCCTCAAATGCAGCTCCCAAGCAATTCAAAAATGCAAAGTAATGAGATTCCCAAGGAACTGCTTGCATCTCTTTGGGGAGGTTACAAGGGAATAAAGTAACTGTCTGATGTAGAAAAAAAACAGAGCTCAGAAGGTACTCAAGAGTAAGAGAGTTGGGAAGCTAAGGGAAGTAAGAAAGGGAAAACACAAAGAGCTCCAAGTGGCTTTCCATGTCACTTCTTTTCCTTGTGGCACTTTGACTTTATTCTGTTATTTCTGATTATTAGAGAGGAATGAATCAATTTCTGCTTTAGATCATGAATGCTTACTTACAATTTTTTCAATAGTGTATAGACTTAACATTCAATTCAGCACTGAAAACTCTAAAAATATCAGTAGGATTTAATGGGTTTTTTGTCTTTGTAGTTTCTATTTTAATATGTGCCAAGGTTACAGATATGTGAGGATTATGATTTTTCTCTTTTTAATTATTATTATTTATTCTGAACTCTGCAAATTCATTCAAGAGTCAAGCTGAGTTCATTCCTTCTCACTCAATAATGCAAGTTTTCTGAAGAAATTATGTCTTAATTAACAATTGTATTGCACCCAAGACTTATTGAGTCCTTGATGATAGCTGTGTAGATCATCTGAGACCTGTTCTTATGAAAGAATAAGTGTTCAAATGTGCATAGCAGTTCTGATAATTAATTTCCTGCTCTCCTTCTCCAGATCCCATCGTCACAGCTCTAGGGAGAGGGATGGAGTGCTGTGTGTGCCATGCTAACACAGCCAGGAGCCCGAGAACTTGTTATATCAGGCCCCTGGTAGAAGATTCCTAAGTGAGAAAGTCACATTTTCAAAGCAGAATAACCCTTCAGATGGGCTGAAATAGGACCGACTAGACTTCAGGGATTTCTGCATTCTCTTGGACTTCCTTAGTGTTTTCTCTTCCTAAGGTGGGCCAGGAGGGGGGTAGAGGAAGAGAGAGAGATTTCTCCTCTCCAAAGGGATGACTTTGTGGTGTTTTGTTTTGGGTTTTTTTTTCTTTTTTTTTTTTTTCCCTACTTGAAGTAATAAAATGGCATGCTTAATTTTTAAGGCAATTCACTGGATAATAGGATTTCAGGGTTACTGCTTTTATCTTCCTGGAAAACCAGTGTGTGCACATCCTGGGTAGAATTAATCCTTTTTAAGGTATGTGTTTTGCTTTTCCTATAAACTAATTTTCTCTCTTGAAAGGCAAGAGAATTAAAATTGAAACTTGGGGAAATACTATTTACTGAATGTGTATTTACTAAAATACAGTTACATGTCCTACATATCCCACACCATCTAGTGGAAAGTTTTTGCATCAGCAGTGTGAGGTCAAGGACCTGAAGGGATTGAGAGTTTTCAGAGTGAGAGAGACTTTGAACCTTTTCCCTCAGCCACCATAGAAACAGTGCCACGTGGATTAATGGTGAATTTTTACCCCATCTTCTTGAAGAATACATATAATGGCTAGTTATTCCAGAAGAGGGAACCTACTCAGGAATATTTGCCCTTATCATTAAACAGAGCCTTATTGAATCCCTTGTGGACAGATGTAAACTGGAAAAACGGGGTTGGGAGAGGAGCCAGGCAAAAGGTCTTCAGAAGCTTGTGAGTTTTGGGTGGGGACTGGCCATGCTGTATGTTCTGATATCACATGATAATTCTTACAGAACAGTTTATACAGAAATACTTTGGCTTTGCTAGATACATTCAACTGGTGTGGTAGCCTTGGTTAGGAAGGGATAGCTTGTGAAAAAGCTTTTTGGATGGGTTCTGATTCAGGCATAGAGCCTCTGGTCACCTCTGGCAGTGGTGACCCTGCCTGTGCATCTGACTTCAGGTGGCCACTCCTCTCTTAAATGATCACTTTGTCTCTCAGATACAAAGGCTGCAAAGCTGTACAGTGGGACTTAGCTGCAATTGCAAATGTAGTAATGCTAGCTGATAGCTGAGTTTGTGTGGTGAAAAAGGGAGAAGTAGAGAAACTTGGATTGAGTTTAAGACTGGATCTTTTAATCTAGGAATTACTTCTGATTTTTATACTTTCTTTGTTGTGTATTGAAATGTGGATTATGGTTTATCAATTAACATCACCTGAGCTTTTTAACCTAAGAAATTCCCCTTACTGATACTGTTCCTAATTAGCAATGCCTTTGGTTCTTCCTGACTTGTAGCTTAGACTGGTAGTGTTTCATGTCATAGGTCATGGGTTTGGCATGGAGTGTCTGGAGCTCATGCTGTGAGTTGTGTGTGTGCATAGATGGATTTTGGCATCCTCTTGTCTGGGCTCATGTGCAGCTTGGGATGGAGTCAGTAGCTCAGGTGGTCCCTTCTGATGTGAGGGGATGGTCATATTGGTCTCCATGCCACACAGCAGCTTTGTTGAGTCTACACTTGTCCACCATGTGTGCAAAGTTCAGAGAAAGATGAACCTCCTTTTACATTGCTCTAAATTAGAAGGCCTGTTTTCTTCTATGGCCAGCATGAAGGTGACCCAGCAGAGAGGACCAAGAAAAGAAAACCATTAATTCAACACTGAGGCAGTTAACTGTTTCCAAACTGTAGAATCTAATTTATTGAGGAGGGGTTTATACCAACTTTATGCTTAACAGGCTTGGTTTTAATGAATTATGAGCCGAGAATGTGTCTGATGGGGTCTGCAGATGAGAGCCTGCCAGCACTTATTTGAAGGTGCAGCTTTCTGGTACTGAAGGAGGAGACACTGGCTTGCAGAAAGGGCAATCACTGCAAAGTAGTTGCTAAAATGGAGATCTGTCTGAAACTGAGGTGGTGGCAGGAAATATACTTTACTGGACATATCCAGATACTTTCTGGTCTTTCCAAGTGCTGTGCACTACTGGTTAAGAAATAATAGTCTTCTAGACTTAAAGAATGGTTTGGGTTAGAAGAGACCTGAAGGATTACCCAGTTCCAACTCCCCCGGTGTGGGCTAGGACACCTTCCACTAGATCAGGCTGCTCAAACTCCATCCAACCTGGCTGTGAACACCTCCAGGGACAGCTCCACAACTTCTCTGGGCAACTTGTTCAGTGCCTCACCACCCTCAAACTTTCTAATATCCAGTCTAATCCTATCCTCTTTCAGTTTAAAGCCATTTCCCCTTTTCTTATCACTGCATGTCCTATTTAGAAAGTTCTTGTCCAGCTTTTTTGTAGACCCCCTTTTGGTGCTGGCAGGCTGCTCCAAGGTCTTCCTGAAGCCTTCTCTTCTCCAGGCTGAACAACCCGAGCTCTCACAGCCTGTCTCCACTGGAAGTGGGCTTCAGCCCTCTGATAATCTTTGTGTCCCTCCTCTGGACTCACTGCAGCCCCTCAAAATCCTTTTTATTCTGGCCTCCTTTCAGTCTCACAAGAGTGGAGTAGGAGTGGTAAGGATGTCCACATGCTCAGACATTAGAGTAATTCATTCCCATCCTCAAATCTGGATTTTGTTTTGAAGAAGAGTCCTTTCTGCTCTAAACAGCTTGAACTGAGAATGGGAGAAGAAATAAAAAAAATAAAGCAATAGTTGCAACTTGGTTATTCTTCAAATAACAATTGTTGTCTCTTCCTGTAGCAGTAGCAGAATTCATTTGTAGAAAACAATCCCAGCTGTAACACAGAGTCTGTGTTTAGACAATAGCCTGAAGAAAAAAAAAGAATTTTACTTTAGGAAGAAATATTGCACAGACTGGCTGCAGCAGAAAATCTACATGACACTACAATGAAAACATCTCTTTCTTTTTTCTCCTAACTAAGGGTAAAGGGTTTTGAGTCCAGGAGAAAGTAACCCCCTAAGTGTAGGTTTCAAATACGTTAGTGTGTGTGTGTGTGTGTGTACATACACACAGTTGAAATATATCTGTGATATATTTAAGAAGAAAGAAGTAGTCCACAGACATACTGCCATGTAAATTTTATATGTATCTAGGACTACTTCTTCTTTCTTCAAATACAAATTGTATTTCCAAGAGAATTTTCTGTTTTGCCATGTATTTTCTGCACAGAAATTTCTGAAGAAAAATTAGTGTTGGGAAAATTGTGCTAACCACAGGTTTCAACTGCAGCAGCTTGGTGGAATTGAAACTGCCTGTACTTTGATTTCTGTACCTGAACACGTACTCTGATATGAAATTATCACTCTCTGAAGAGGGAGGAATTTAGTGGGTGAGAACATGGGGAAGAAGGGTTCTTTTTCATGTCCTTCATTTTAGAAACATAGCTTACTTCCTGAGGGTTATTAGTTTCATACCTACCTTACAAAAGAAGAATTGTTTTCAACCCATGTTCTAAGTGTAGCTTATTTTTTCCTCTGACAATGTTGACTAGAGACCTGCAATTTAATATTTGTAGTGGTAAGCTGAGCTGTGTTCTGCTATGTGCTACCTATTTCTTCTATCACAAAATAGAGTTGAAGGTCTGTTTCTTCTTTGAAGAAGTTTATAGTGTCACTATTTAGAACTTTTTTCCTGACTTGCATCAAAATCTCAACAACCTTTTTTCCAGGAGATTTTACTTTGCTTGTTCCTGTCTCTCTCAAATCACCATCACATGAACCCAAATATTTACTTGTACAACCATTTTGTGGAATTAATGAAAAATTTTCCACCTGACACAGCTGCCTGCTGTTCCCCACTAAGGATTGAATTCATCTCTGCTTTGTAGGCTGAGGTGTCTCAGGGTCTATCACGAGCATCTGCAGGATGGATAAAGTCTGTCAAAACATGGAACAGTTTGGTCTCAGAATGCTCAGAGCTTTCCCCCTCCAGTGTGTTCTGGGAATGGATTTGCCAAAGCAGTGTCCTCCAGGCCACAGGCAGCCAGCTGGGCTTTGCTCTGGGCTTTTAGCTGCGTGTCAGAAGGTTCTCCTTTAAAAGTCACATTCTTCAGCATTTGCAAGTCCTTTCTGAATACATATGATAAACTCCTGCTTAGTTTTTATTGGGCACCTCTTGCTATAGATCTAAAATGACTCAATTTCCAAAACTGCCTGAACCGGAAACTGAGTGGGTGCTTTCATGTGGTGATGCTAATTCCTAGCAAAGGTCTGGCCACTGTAGCCTGTGATTCTGCTGGCTGCAGTTGAATTCTGAAACATGCCAGTGGGGGTTTCCCAGTACCTTGGGGCTGCTGCTAAATTAGGGAACTTTGAAAACTTCCAATTTGGCTGTCTCCAAACTAGCGAAGCCCTGTGAAACCTGCATGTTTTAAAAGCCCCAGGCAGTGTGTTTTGTTGTTAATGCAGACACTCACAGAAGAGTTGTTTTCCTCAATGTCTGCCTTTTTTTTCATAATAAAGTGCATTTTGAAAGTCAGTGTTTAATGATGGAAGTGGGAGGAGTTTGAAGAAGAAATCAGAAGCATTAAGTCCTTCTGAAGGTGATGCCCCTCTTAGCAGTCACATTTTAGACTGATTTCCAAATTCAGTGTATGTTACCTCAAAATGTATCATGCCTTCCTGCCACTTCAGGGAATGCACAAATAGTGAATCTGTACATTGTGATTTATAAGGAATGAATGCCTTGCATTTGTTGCACAACCTTGGTGTCTCACTCATTCATCTGTGGACAGAAAAGCAATTGACTTCTCATTTCCTGTGTTTGACATTCTTTTATGGAGCAGAGAGGTGCTTGTGATGAACTGTTATAACATCTTTTTTAAATGCATATATAAAATTATGCTGAAAGTTTAGCCCAGTAAATGTTTCAAGGATGGTTAGGTACAAGTTGTGTCAGCATCAGTCAGTAGTTCTGTGGCACACAGAAATATTTTTGACCTCAACAATCGGCATAGGAAACTTTTTCATTATTTTAACCTCCTGGGTGTAACTTTTTACCAGGTTCTGGAGGAAGCTCATGAATCTGTGCATGAGTCCTAACAAGCAAAAAGTAACATGATATTTCTGGAGAGAGCTGTCTATATGTGCAGGTATGGCTGTTCTTTGCCTTGCTCAGAATAGATCACCTGATGGATAACTCCGGCTTTGCAAAACAAATTTTTGGGAGGTCAAGAAGGGTGAGAGTGATTTACTCAAAGTAGGAATTGAAGGTGATTTATGCTATCCATTCTCTCTACATGGCAGCTTGGGTTGTGCCTGGTGACTTCACTTTCTGTAATAAATGTGGGCTGTAGTTGTATTCTTTTTCAGGATACTTTCTCCTGGTTTTGTCTTCGCTTGCTTTCTCTGCAGGAGAGGCACAGAAGAAAAGATTTCTAAGTGAGTTAATATGTTTCATGGATGGCTAAACTTAAATCCTTTGCTGTGAAAGCTGTTATATTGTGCCTTCCTCTCACCCTGCCTTTGGTACATCTAACATATCTGCCTTGTTTATTCCTGAGCCAATATAGATTTAATGTACATTGTGGCTCTAGTTACATTTATGTATCTCATTCTGATGCCCAAGGGACCAAGTGTGCCACCTCCTTGTCAAGAATTGAACCTCTCAGCTGCAGGACATCCTGTATTGATCTCAGTGAGGAAAATACGTTTAATATGAGTTGTCTGATGAATATTTTAAATAATTAATGCACAGGAAGAGCACTGAGAAGGGCTGTGTGTGATCCTGATTAGGGCAGGCATAGAAAAACAGGGATCTTCTCTCTCTAGATTTGGGGGGGAAAATGATCTTGAGTTTCCTGCAGAGCCCCAGAGTGCTGCAGCCACTGAGGGCTGTGGACAAGGATGGGGACAGGGCAGGTGTCACAATGCTGCTGTCACACTGTCACAATGTCCTGCTCACTGCTGCTCTGGGAACAGTCCTCCAGTGGGTGAGCCTGACAGTGCCTCCTGCGCTGGACTCTGCAGGGAAGGCTGAGGAGCAAATCCCCATCTGGAGGCTTCTCCAGTGCTCAGGAGGGAGCTCTGAGCAGCTGCACAGCTGGGAGGCTGGCCTGGTGTTCCAGCTAAATGGCAAAAGGGTTTTACTTTTTTCTCTGCTTGCCAGTAATTATCCACCTATGGCTTTCATTGTTGCCCAGTGTTAGTTTGTTATTTTTGTGCTGGAAGTCCATGTCAGTGGCTGTCCTTTCCTCCTTGGGTACTTCCCAGAAACCACTTTACCAGTTACAGTTTGTTTTCTTTTTCTTCTTTCCATTCATTTAGTACTTTAAGATAAAATACAAATAAATGAATATAGTTCATCATGTTGTGGATCATTGTTAGCATTTAAGAATATGTACAAGATAGACATTTAAACCCTTCTATCAACAGGAAAGAAATTGATTGAGCTTCTGCTGTGAAACCAATAAATAACTGGGGAGAAAAATATTACAGTTCACTAAATATAGTAATTAGGTCAGAGAATCCTCTTGACTATCTATTTAACTATCTATTACCTTATAAATAAAATCTAATGTTTTTAAAAGCTTAAGAATAGGAAATGTTTGGATCTCCTGCCAAAATCCCAGTCAAATGGGTGAGACAAGCTATTGTTGGTATTGTTGTTAGTTCAAATAAATTTAATTTAATCTGTAATCTTGTGAGAAGAAGTAATACTATTCTGGTAGTTATAAGGCAAAAAAATTGTGTATTTCTGTCTCAAAGTAATATTTTGCTCTCCTTAAAATATTTTGGAAGCATTAGTGTTTCATTTCTAGGATTGTGATCTCTTAATTGTATTATACAACTACATATTTAATAAATTTTAATCTTAAATCAAGTATGTGTTTTAATGAAGAAATGATTCTGCTAAAAACATAAAATTCATTTCATAATTTAATTTTCAGAGTCAGACTCTTAACTCTTAAATGACATTAGCTGTGTCTGGTTTTGTCATGTAGTAAAGGAAAGTTGCCTGACTTAAGAAAACAAAAATGTCTGAATATGCAGTGTAGAAATATCTGATTTGTCTTACCAGCTTAGTAACTATCTACCAATAATAGTTATTCATTATTATTATTAACCAGGCTTATTAATCAACTCATCTTCTATTAATTATGATACAGGATCACTAAATTTATAGGAATAGTGTTTTTCCCCTACATTTTGTTTTATTAACTGAGATATGATAGAAGTAGTCTTATGTGGGGGGAAAAAATCTAGCCGTCTAAGGCTAGAATCCATATTAAATTTTCCATTTTTATTCCTCATGTTTTTGTTATTTATGTTTCTTAAAACCAGAACAGAAAATTGAAAAGTGATTCTGTATTGTACCTGGAGAAGTACTTATTAGTTCTCACTTGGTGATTTTATTGGTCTCAGTAGGTATGAAAAAGCAAAGAATAAGTTTTACCTTTGAAAATCAAACATGGCCATGGAATTTTATTCATTACCACTGTATAAACCTGGAATTTATAGATTGAAATTACACTGATGTTCTTTCTGGCTAGATGGTATCTGAGATGTCTGGTTTGTGACTGACCGAAATCTTGCTCGTTCTTCTGGTTTGACATGTTACAAAGTTATAGAAGCATTTTTCATCAAAGTTAGCTGATGAACACAGGAGACATTTCTTGGATGGGCAGTTGTGGGGTGCTTGTTGCAGAGTTTGGAAAAGAACAAATATTATGAGCGATGCAGGGTTTCTGTGTCTCTGGATTTCACAGCAGCACAGCACTGACACCCCAGCAGAAGTGAGTCTTCTGCTCAGCTCCAGCTCTGAGCAGTTTTTCCAGGACATCACCAACCCCTGCTTGAAGAGAAGGGGATCTCCATGGCAGCCACCCAGAGTGTGCCTGGGAGCTCCACACTGCTGGGACTGCTCACAAAAATCAGTGCTAACCCTTGTCTGAAGTGACTGTTCCTGTGTGAGCCAGAGCAAGTGCCTCACATCAGGCTCCACAGGATGCAAAATGCCCTTGAATCTGTTTCTTCTGTTACCTTGATTGGTCTCTGCTGGTCATCCAGTGACATATTCAGGCTTCACATCAGTGGAGAAAGTTGAAGCATTTGATGGTAATGCCTTAAAAGCTTAAGGATCTGAAAGTGTTATCCCAGATGAGATTGGGTGCTGCCTAGTCCCATTGATGTAACCAAGAAACAGACAGGAACACGTGTAAGTGCAGATAGCTTCAAAGCAGCATTTCTGTTTCTGCCAGAATTCTAACCCCAAATTATCTTTTGATTGTAATGTTCAATAATTTGACAGATTTTAATGCTAAATGGCCAGACTCTCTCCCAGGTGCCAAAAGTTATGGTTCACCCTATTATTTTGAAATAACTCCACAAATTCAATCAAAAGCAGGAGTCACTTTTTTTTTTTTTTCAGTGTTCATGTACTATGTATCGATGATGCAATCCCCATTTCTATCTGTAAAGAAGACAAAAATGAAGACAAAATAACTCTGCTGAGCTGTTTGTCCTACAAAAACCATTCCAGTTCCCTTTCATGGCCAGATGTTCAGAGTAGTTCTGCAGTGCATTTTCAGAGAGGGGGAGGAAAAAAATTATACAGCTTTTTGTGGTTGCAGATTTCTTCCCTTTACTGAAACAGTGAGACATGTAATGGCTGTCATTTTGGATAAGATGATGGTGAGTAAGAGTAAAATAAATTGGAAAAATGACTCTGGGAAATTAGAAGCATTTGTGTAACTAATGTAACAAAAATTACTTTTTTTTCCATTTCTGAAATGTTTTACAATAGGCTTTTAAAATTTAGTGAAGGTAATCTTTTAGAAAGATTAAACATTAAGGGAGAAGAGCCTTCCTAATTTTGCAAGTGCTCAGGGAAAAAATGTTCAGTGAAAGGTGGTGTTATGAAATTAATTATAGAAATTTTTAGAAGATACAAGAGGCAATAAAAGAAATGCTGGTTTTCTACAAATGAAAACGGGCAATAACTTTGTTAGTTGTGGAAAATACATGGTGGTGGAAAGATAATGCCAAATGAAAAAGAATAAAAGCACTTTTCCCCATTGATATTAAGCACCCAAATAACTAGAAAAACTCTTTAAGAACCCCGAAGGACCCCTCTAGATAGCGTTTTAAACCTTGTTTAGCCCTGTCCCTGAAGACTTGTCCAGATAATGACACAGTTCAGGAAACTGCCTCAGGACATGCTAGGAAATTACAGGCATTCAGTTGTAAACTAAACTGTTAAAAACTATTCTTGATGATTCTGATATGTCAAGTGAGAGAACATTTAGGCACCCACAGCTTTGTGAAATGTGTGTAGTGTAGGTGAGGGAAGCGATGCTTTAACCAGAGGCACGGTGGTGGAAGAGGAGATGTTAATTGGTTAGGACTCGAATTAAATAAATATGTATATATACACACTTTTTGTTTTCTGTAAGAAATATGCACAGCAGCCTGAGAATTATCATGAAGTTTCCAACATAGCAGAACAGCAGTGTGATTCTGTGATTTCTCTTAAGATATTCCAATTGGCTTTTGCTTTTCTTACAAAATTATACCTGTCAAAATTGTCAGACAATGGCACTATTTACAGTATATTTTTGTGCAGAAGAAAACTCTTTACTTGTCCTTCTTTGAAGCAGAAACTCGGAGCAGGTGTACACAAAAGGTCTGGTTTTATGTGCTTGTCAACCATTACAGCTTTTCCTGCTCTGAAAAAACAGAGTTGTTGTGTTTATGATTGACAGAAGTCACATACAAATAGATGAAAGAAAGTTTAATACATATTACATGTAGGAATATTTTCTAACAGGGATATAATTATGAACTAGAATTCTATTCAAAAGAAGCTGTGTGCATTTTTTGCTCCTATATTTTCATGGCCAAGTGCTAAATAAAGTCAGGGGAATCACCACTCTTAGCTGTTTCAGAAGGTAGAGAAATTATATTTAAAGGACGAAAATGAACTTAAAAAGTAATTGGTTTTAGAAAAGCACCTAAAAGTAAATATTAACCTGCTTTGTGTGTCTGAGTCTTGCTGCCTGTTTTGAGTTCCTAATAACTTTTGTTGATGAGATAGACTTATCTATGTTTGTGTATGCAATTTTCCTGTGTAACTATTATTAGAGCAAAGTTTGCATAAAGTTCAATTTATTTCATAAAAGAACCAGACACAAAAAGAAAAAAAAAGCTCCAAAAAAGGAAAACTGCATCAATTCCAGTGATCCCTGAAGTCTAACTTTTGAATATTCAAGTAAATTCTATGTTGTGAAGAGCTGTCACTACTTCACAGCTATGGATGCCAAAGCAATTATGTTCGCAAACCTTGAGATGAGTCTGTTTTTTACCCTCTCACTTGGGAGCAAGGAAGCAATTTGGCTGAATATTTAGGCAATTAATGTTGAAATTAGCTCCAACTTCTGAATTTTAAGGAGTTTAGAAAACTATAATCCCATATAAATGAACTTTCTGGCACTTACTTAAGGAATACAATTTTCTGAATCAGGCTTTAAAATGTGGGTGGAGAGAGGAGCAGGGCTCTGGCAATCCTATCCTTGCCAGAGCTGGGTGCTGTTGTGAGACAGGAGGTGATGGAAGTCCAGCCCAAAAGGTCTTGCTGAAAGCAGCCAGGACCTTGCAGCTTTGGGACAAAGTGAGCAGTGGGGACTGGGACGAT
This sequence comes from Brachypodius melanocephalos, assembly GCA_013398615.1. Taxonomy (NCBI): domain Eukaryota; kingdom Metazoa; phylum Chordata; class Aves; order Passeriformes; family Pycnonotidae; genus Brachypodius; species Brachypodius melanocephalos. The sequence goes on along the minus strand of VZSR01001283.1, from coordinate 12,714,054 downwards.
TTGGGAGATGAAATTTTTCTGACCCATATTTATGCTGGTCCTTAGTGTGCCCTCCCTTTGGAAAGAAGCTGCTCTCTCCCAGGTGACTTCTCCAACACTGTCATGAGCTGTTTGAGTTAAAGTTTTGTGCAAGCATCCCAACTGTTGGTGTCCTCTATCCTCCAGGATGTGGGATCAGCTGCCAGGGTGAGCTCTATCTCACTAGAGCAGAGAGGTGGCAAGGCATGACTGTGGGAAGGGGTTTGTGTTCAGTTGTGCCAAATTGCTTCTAGTGTTTTCAAGAAGGCATGTGAAGGTTTGTAAATGTTTATGTCTCCCAAAATCTAAAAGGGAACTTCACAACGTGACAGAAGAGATACATCTAAGGTCAAGGCTTTATTATTGTTGATATTCAAAGCCCAGCAGAGAGGCAGGGTGTCTAAGGAAGGGTTAAATTATCTGTATAGGAAGAATTTTAGGCAAAGAAAGAATATGTGAATTGCTACTCATTCTAACTTTACCAACAGTGATGTGAGTGGTGACATCATGTGAGGCTGTCTTGGCCAATTCTCTGGTTATAATAGGCATTCTTGTTTTTTTCAGTACAGTGATGAACTGATGTCCAGGAACAATCAAAGAATAAGTACTGTGACATTAAAAATGTAATTTATTTGATAGTTAGCTTCCAGTCAGTGGCAGCAAGGAGCTATTCCATCACTACAGGAGGTAAAGATCTCACCTGAGTCACAGAATATTCTGTATTGGAAGAAACCCACAACAATTACCAACTCCAACTCTTAAATGAATGGCTCATCCAGGGACTGAACATGTGATCTTGGTGTTATTAGCACCCTGCTCTAACAGCTGAGCTAATCTCAGGGAGAATTATTACCCTCTAAATTTTAGATTCTAAAAGATGGTTTAAAAGATGCTCTCATCCTATGAAGGCTTTTAAGTCGGAAAAACTTGTAGGCTTTATTTAAAACCTGCTCACCTAACACTGGCCTTATGAATGATTGTATGGCAAGAGAAACCTTGGCTAAGCCTGCTGAGGAGTTTGCTGTCAGTACGTGCTGCCTTAGGGTAGCAGACAGGATGTGAGTAGGGATTGGTGGAAAACAGCTTAATTCAAGTATCTTCTCTGGTTTCCACTGAAACAGGAAGGCTGTAAGTGGCAGTAATTTGCACATGTAGGAGTTGGGGAGAGTAGAAGGAAAGATGTTTACTCAGCTTGGGTGAATCCTCACACTCATTTTCCTCCTCTTTGAGTATCCCATGACATAATTACCATCAGCTGAGGTGAGGAGGTTAAGATAGTCACACACAGAAATTTGTCTGCCTTGAGATACACAGCCAACACAGCTAGAGTGTCCCAGGAATAACTGTGGAGCAGGTCAAACTCCTACAGCAGCTCCTGTGCTGCTGGCAGGCAAAGCCTTGCTCTGTCTTAGGACATCTTCTGGCATGTCCTAAACCACCAGAGGTCTGGGAATGTGTTTGCTCCAAAACAGAAAGGGGGATTAATCTTGAGTAAGCATATTCTTGGTACATGGGTTTAAGTTTCCTTATAACATCCTGTAAATAAGGTTTCACATTTCCTTGTGTTGGCTTTTGAGATTGTAAGTTATATTTAAGTGTAGTGCTCCTAAAGGCTTGGTAGGCCAGTAAGCAGTTTTATGTTTAAGGAATTAAGTGTTGTTTGATTGCAAAGCTTACTATGAAATACATGCTTTGTGGTGTGTAGCTATTTCAGAATTTAAATATAGATGTTATTAAAAATAATTTTAAGTCTCTATTTGTAGTAGTAATTTATATTTTTATCATTCAGATGGATTTGAGTGACTGTAACATTTTTCCCAGCAAAGATTAATCAAATTGCTTTTAGGTGTATGTGGTCCCTGAGACAAGTGTGGGGGTTTTGTATTGTTTTGATATTTATTTCTTTTAATGGAACGAAACCAGTACAGCACCAGCCTTATTTGCTAGTGACACTTTCAGTTCCAGAGCTCATGAAATATGGCTATGAATTGTTTGCAGATATATGAAGATCCCTTCACATTGATGAGCAAGGAAGGAACTAAATTAGATCACCTTTGTTATCATCAATGACACCAAGAAAGATCTTAATCTGATTGTTTGGACTCAAACAAACCTTGCAGCAACTGCTGCCCATTCTCTCTCACTGCTGGTCCCTAAGGTATCTCAAAGAGACCGTGATGCTCATGAGAAACAGAGAAGATATTTCTGGTTTTCTACTCAACCTTGCAACTCACTTAGCAGGAATCAGTGCAACATTCCAGCGTGGAGAAACTGTTCCCAGTTTTTGAGGGATGGAGGCTCACACAGTTCAGGCTTACATTGTTTTAATATACCATGCAACACTGGTGAAAGTGGAGACAAACCATCATGTATTTATTGTTCTGCTTTTTTCATTATCCCAGGGCTAAAGTAAACCCCAGGCTCTTGTGGCCAATATGTTATTCCTCAGTGCTAGAACTATCCCAGGCAAGCTTTTTATATGGATTTGAAATGATCTTCTAAGAGGCCCAGGTGAGTTGTTGTTTAGTTGATTTTTTTTCCTTTTAATCTCATTAGAAGCATTTGGTTTGAAAGTGGGACACACGAAACTAAAATAAATCAGGCATTGATATTAGCCTTGGACTTTATAGCATTAAAGGCTGATATTTTTGAGTTTGGAAAAGCTGGAGTAAATTTCAGACAAATTTTTATTACAGGCTTTGAAAGAAGTACTTAAAAATATATTAAAAATTGGTCCAACTCTGAATAAAATTGTTATATATTAATATTAAAATACAGAAAGAGCAGTCAGTATTAGCGAAGTAGACATATGTCAATATTGGCAAAATAGACATATCACTGCATGTAAACTGGGATTTATTTATTCAGTATCCAATTATATTATAACTTTTTAGTGAATTATGAAAGCATTTTGACTTAGACTTTTTTTTTCCATATTCAAGAGAGTGAAAGTTTGACTTTTGTAGTTAAGTAGGCTCTGGTGATTAAAGGTTTGATTCCCACTTTTGCCAGGCACATTTTGCATAACCTTGGCAAAGTCATTTCATCATTATGTGATTCTTAGTTCCTCATTGAATTCTTAAGGATAGTAATGTAAAACCTGTAGCTGATACATTATTCTGTTCAGATGTAGGTTTTTCCTCTAGACATCTATATCTAAACATTTTCTCTTCATTATGGAAGAGAAAATGAAAGTCCATTTTGGCCAACAGTACTTGCTGAAGAACAGCAGTCTCATAGTTATGTAAGGTGATATATAACATTAATAGGAACCTGACTGCATTTATGAAAAATAATGTGGAAAGCTTTTGGCTTCCTCTGTTTGATTAGAAGAATTTTTATTCACCTTTATAACTGACGACAGAAATTGTAGAATTTGTCAGTTTTGCATATAAAATGTAGTCTGTAATGGTTTTTTATATTTTAGTTTGTTCCAAAATACCTGTGATTCACCAGACTGTGAGCTTATAAATATGTAATTAATTTCAGTCAAGGAATGAGCAGATTTTTTTTTTTTTTTAAATATTTGGCTTAACACAGTGACTGGGCAAACATTCCTCTGAAATCTAAGAGACTGTGATTGATGTGAAGCAACAAAGAGTAAAATATTGAATACTGTTGCATCAAGAAGCATTAATACTTTATGTAAACCACTTCCTATTTTCCAAAGGCTTAATTTGCTTCCTCTCTAGAAGGAAGGAAGGCACGGAGATGTACAGTGTTGGCAGGAATAAAGGGGTGATGATGCTTTCAGGACCTTGCTCTGCATGGAACTGTGTAGAAAATAGACTTTGCCAGTTCTGGATTTGGGGCTGATTCTGTTGCATACTGCATGGTTTAGTTGTGAGCACAGTGGCTCTGGGTTAACAATTGGGCTCTGTAATCTTAGAGATCTTTCCCAACCTTAATTATTCCATGGATCTATAATTTTATGACAATAAAAATTATTGTAAGAAGTAAGAAGTCACACACCGGGGGAGGGAGAGCTGTTAGGCCTGTCCTGTGGTGCCAATCGATTTTTTTTGTATTATTTGAATTTTTTAGTTTCCATACACACAGCAGCACACTTGGAAATGGTTGATTTGCAAGGGATCAGTGATTTGTCTCTGACCACAGCAAGCTCCACTCTGCAAAGCACAGTACACAGATCCCTGCAGTTGTCCTTCCTGGAGCTGGTGGATTCCACTTCTCTGTAGTTTCAGTTCATTTTATGTGGAAAAAAGAGCAATGATGAGGATTTCTGTCAGTGCAGCTGTGGCACAAGAGGTCATGATGACATCCTGGCCTGGTGGATGAAAAGAGTTCTTAAGAGAAGGGTTTCCACATCTTGTTGAAAGCAGCAAGGAACTCAGTTTACCTCCTTACTTTCTGGAGCTGAGTTAGTGATCCAAGAGAGAAGATTAATGAGCTAAAAAGTTGTCTTCACAATTGTTTCATAATAATTAAAATCTGTAAATTAACTGTATGTGGTTATAAACAGTTCATGAAGATCTAGAGATAGGAATTTTTTTTTAAGGAGTTGCGTGTGTGTATTCTTTATAAAGAATTTTTTCTCTCTCTACCTAAATTGCCTTTTTTATTTTTCTGCTCTTAATTTGAGCTTAAATTTTCTTTTTGTGAGTGGTTTGAATATATATAACTCTAATGATTTTTTTCCAATAAAACTATTGTAGAATAGCCATGCATTAACAATGCATACTTACAGTCTAAAAGAGGCTGAGTGCCTGCCGAGGAAGGTTTCTTAGTTTTATATTCATGGTGTTTTATTTACATCTGTGTAACAAAGTCTCACGTGGTATATATCTTCTGAACATACAAATTGCTGAAAATTATATGTAAGTACGTTGCCACAACAGAAGTGCATGACAAGCCTTTCATTTCCTGACATGCCCTTCAAGGCACGAACTGGTTTGGAGGAGGGCTGGGCTGCAATCACTGGAAGTTTCTACATCCAGTGAGGCAAGAAGGAGCGTCTCTGTTTCCTCCCCTAATGTGCCTGTGCATGCTTCATCCTGTTCCTGTTCTCCCCCTCCTTTGAATTCAAGCTGATAAGAGCTGTGGAGTTCTCCTTGGGTTTCCCCTGAGCTATCTATAAGGGCAACATTTGAAAAGCTATGGTAAGTTTGTGGCATGTTTGACATATTTACGGTTAAAGTTAGTTTTGTTTTCTGAAATGCTGGTGGTGGTTGGTGGCAATCTGTAACAATTAGGTATTCTTCTTGATAGACATAGGCAAAGGTGCTGGACTGAAGATGTTTATGCTTTAAATTGTTGATAGACAGCAAAACTACCCAGAACTCTTCTTATTTCCTCTAAGGCTCTCGGTAATAGCAATGTACAAGGTGCAAAGTCCATACAGCCAGAGTAAGGTGCAGGTTTGTAATAGCTTCCACCAGTCTGAGAATAGATTTCTTTCAGCTTACTTAAAATATGGGAGGAGCTGTGTGGAGAAATCCATTTGGCTGTCCTTTTGAAATCAGGAGAGATGGAGAGATTTATCTGTAGCAGATAAGCTGTTGCTGTATGGTACAAGCACCTGAATAGTAATGCCTTTGTGGTGAGAAGGAACTGCAGTGTTTCATCATAGGTTTGCCCAGCTGCTGAAGAGGGCTTCAAACAAAGATTGCCAAGGGAGGGGAACCACAATCTATCCCATTCCTGCCAGTTTGACGCCAGGGCCAGCAGGAGATGCACAGAGCCTGGAGAAGGATCACGCAGATCAGCAGCAGAGCACCTGAAGAACAGGAAAAAGGAATTGCTGCCGCTACAGTCAGTTAGTTGGCTTCATCAGGGGACCAAGTCTGTGCAAACACAGGTAGCATGGGGAATAAACAGGAGCAGAAGGAGTTGGAGATGTGTGAAGGCTGCAGGGCTGTGGTCTGCTTGTCATCAGTGCTCAGATGGTTCCCATGACTGGAGTGTTGGAATGGAAGGACTTGGGCTCTTTAGGAAGAAATGAGGAATAAGTGCTGTTCCCTGTGCTAATGACCATCTGGAATGCATGGAGCTCCACCTGGGGATGGATGAGGAGCTGACTGAGAGCTCTGGATCATGACTGAAGAGAGGGAAGGGACAGGTGGCGTTACAGTGGGGGTCTCCTACAGGCCACTTGACCAGGAGGACTGAGTGGATGAGGGTCTCTGTAGACAGACAGGAGCATCCTCACATTCCTAGTCCTTATGAGAGACTTCAGCCACCCCAACAGCTGTTGGAGGGACAACATAGCAGGACACAAGCAATCCAGGAGGTTCCTGGAATGTGTCACTGATAGCTTCCTTCTCCAAGTGATAGAGGAGCCAAAAAGGAGAGATGCTGTGTGTACCAGCAAGGAGGGGCTGATGCAGAAGCTGAAACTCAAAGGGCAGACTGGGCTGCAGTGGCCATAAAATGATGGAGTTCAAGATCCTTGGAGCAGCAGGGAGGAGGCACAGCAAACTCTCAACTCTGGACTTCAGGAAAGCAGACTTTGGCCTCCTCAGGGATCTGCTTGGTAAAATATTATGGGATAAAGCCTTGGAGGAAAAAGGAACCCACAAAAGCTGATTAATATTCCAGGATCACCTCCAAGCTCAGGATCAATATATCACAATAAAAAGAAAGTTATGCAAAGATGCCAGGAGGCCTGCATGGATGAACAAAATGTTCCTGGACAGAGTCAAACACAAAAAAGAAGTCTACTTCTAGAGAGTGGAAGCCTGGGAAGAATACAGAGAGATTGTTTGAGCAGCCAGGCATTTGGTTAGAAAAGCTAAAGCCCTGATAAAATTAAAGCTGATCAGGGATATCAGGGGACACCAAGGGCAACAAGGAAAACTTACATATATATGGTGGTGAAAAAAAGATAAGGGGAAGAGCAGGCCCTCTCTGGAAAGAAATGGGAGACCTTGTTACCTGGGATTTGGAGAAGGCTGAGGTACTCAATGACATTTCTGCCTCAGTCTTCACTGGCAGGTACTCCAGCCACACTGCCTACATTGCAGAAGGGAAAAATGTGTACTGGGAGAATGAGGAACCACCTGCTCTAGAAGCAGATCAGGTTTGAGACCACCTGAGGAACTTTAAGGTGCACAAGTCCATGAGATCTGATGAAATGCATCTGAGAGAAATGTTCTCAGAGAACTGGCAGAGGAAGCCCCTAAGCCATTTTCCATTGTATTTGAGAAGTCCAGTTAAATTCCCACTGACTGGAAAGTGGAAAACATAATGCCTGTTTTAAGAAGGAATATAAGGAGAACCCAGGGAACCACAGTTCTCAATGTCTGCCAAGGTCATGGAGCAGATCCTCCTGAAAACTCCGTTGAGGCACGTGGAAAATTGGAAGGTGATTTGTGGCAGCCAAAATGGCTTCACTAAGGGCAAATAATTCCTGACAAATTTGTTGGCCTTCTGTGAGGAGGTAAAGGTGTTGGTGGATGAGGACAGAGTGACTGACACCACCTATCTGAGCGTGTGCAAAGCATTTGACCCTGTCCCGGAGGTTCCTTAGCTCAGGGCTTTGAGTGACAGAAGTTAGGTTACTGCTCAACCTGTCACACTGGTTTGGGATGGACTCTGCCCTGTTCCTGGTGGGCAGTGAACATTTTTCAGTCTGTGGATGTTACTTTTGGCAGGACTTCTGTCTGGAGTGGTTCAGAATTTGGCTTATTTCATTCTAAAAATGCCCACATTTGAAATCCTTGAACAGAAAACCAATAATAGTTCAAAAACTGTTCTGAAGTAATTAGATGGAGAGAACCACCAGAGTTCCCTCTGCAAATGTATGATCATAATATTTCCAGATGGCTGCAGTAATTTTGCCCCATCTGTAAGCAGCAAGCTGGGAATGAACAAAATAAAAGGTAGGCAGCATGTTTTCTGTCTGCTCTAACAGGTGATATGTTGGTAGGAGAGAGAGCAGAAGACTCTAATAGAGCTGTCAGACAAACAGCCTGGCACAGTCCTTGGCACTGCCACAGGAGTAGCTTTGGAGAACATGATGGTAAGGGTGTTTCCTCCTGGAAAATGCTGTTTAGCAAAAATCAAATTTCCTTGGTGGAAAAGTAAAATGTCGGTGATGCTTTTTTTTTTTTTTAATTTGGTTTGGTTTGTGTTGATAGCAGGGAGCAGTGAGGATGGAAAGAGAAGCAGTGTCCTATTACACTAAAAACACCAGTTCCAAGGTGGTATGAGGTGGCATGAGTTTTGTATGAGTTTTGTGCTGCCATTTTTGTGTGTATGCTCCTTAAAGCTAAAATCACCTGAAATAAAAACTTTAGTTTTATCATTTACAATACTTTAATTTACCTGAAATCCCAGAATTGTTTTATTTTTTGCTTCAGAAATCCCCACTTCTGTTAATCCTGATTTGGAATGTTGATGATTTAAAATATAAATA
>VZSR01001283.1:12660240-12705652 GCA_013398615.1 Brachypodius melanocephalos | reverse complement strand
GGGGGAGTGGAATTTTCCACTGAGATGAATCTCAGTTCTATAATATGTTTCTTCATCTTTGTATTGTTCAAGTTTTGAAATAATTAAATGGGTGCTTGTTTAGTATCTCTAGTATTATCAGGCTAAGTGCAGACCACGATGTCATAACTTTATACTCTAATTAGACAGTAATTATCCTTTTGTATTTGTTCTAATCCCCACCTGGGATGGGCATTGCAAAATGTCATATATAGGCTGCACCCTTCTTGAATTTTTTCTTGTGAACATGTGCCAATTGATTAAACTCATTGATTTAACTGTTCTCAATCCCTGCTGAAGACCTCAGAATTGTGCATCACCCCTGTACCAACTGCACACCATCAGCCATTGGAAGGATTTATACCCAGAAGGCCCATTTTGTAGGTACTGCCCCAGCCCCAATGCAGTATTATTTGGTGACCTTTAATGAGTCCAGGTTAGTAATGCTGAGAAAGGTGCACTCTCTTTGTGACAGCAACCTGTGGTGGGATGAACCTGGCTAGACCAGGTGCCACCAAATCTGTTCTATCACTCTCCTTCTCAGCTGCACAGAGGAGAGAAAATATAATGAAACATCACGAACTGAGATAAGGACAGGGGGAGATCACTCACTGGTTACTGTCACGGGCAAGACAGACCTGACCTGGAGAAATTAATTGAAGTTATTATCAATGTAAAGATCAAAGAAGGACAGCAAGTAAGAATAAGTAAATTAAATCTTAAAAAAACCCTTCCCCCACCCCTCCCTCCTTCCCAGGCCTAACTTTATTCTTGATTCTCTACCTCCCATCTCCTAGCAGTGAGGGGAGATGGGGAATGGGTATTATGGTCAGTTCATCACATGCTGATTCTGCTGCTGCTTCCTCCTCAGGAAGAGGAGTCCTTTTCCTGTTCCTGCTCCCTCCCCCTGGAGCCAGTCCTCCCCAGACTTCTCCAGTGTGGGTCCTTCCCAGGGGCTACAGCTCTTAATGAGCTGCTCCAGTGTGGGTCTCCCATGGGGTCTTTTCCATGGGGTGCAGTCCTTCGGGAACAGCCTGCTCCAGCTTGGGGTTCCTAGATGATCACAGCCTCCTTCAGGCATTCCCCTGCTCCAGTGTGGGATCCTCCCTGGGCTGCAGAGGCACAGCTGCCTCACCATGGGACTGCAGGGGATTCTCAGCTCTGGTACAAGCAGCACCTCCTGTCCCTCCTTCTTCACTGACCTTGGTGTCTGCAGAGTTGTTGCTCTCATATATTCTCACTCCTTCTCTGGAGGCAAATTGCTTCTGCCCAATAACTTTTTCTTTTCTTTCTTACATATCTTATCCCAGAGCCTCTAACACCATCACTGATGGGCTCAGCCTTGGCCAGAGGCGGGTCCGTCTTGGAGCTAGCTGACATTGGCTGCAGACATAGCAGAAGCTTCTGGCAGCTTCTCACAGAAGCTACCCCTATAGCCCCCCACTATCCAAACCTTACCTGGAAAACCAACACCACAGGCCCAGACAGTAATTAGTTTAGATAACTTAACTATTTTTCAATTAATTGTCTTGTATGCAGAATTTTAGGGGGTTGGGGGTTTTTTTTGTCTTTGGAAAGTTTCTCTGTGCTGCTTTAGACCCTGGTTCCAGAGCAAGCCTTATATCCAAATACTGCCACGTCAGGTGTGGGGTACTGATGGGAGCTTGCAGAAACAGGTTTGCTGTCTGGAAGGAAGAAAAATTGGTCCTTGAACACTTAGGTGACCCTTTCATCCTCCTGCCTGTCATTTTCTTCTGAAGAACACTGTGAAGCCCATAGCCGAGAAGTACAGCTCAGATGTAGAAGCACAAAGAACTGGAAAAGAACTGTGGAAACATGAAAAGTTGGTATTACAAGAGGCCAGATGTTTCTGCCTTTTTTTTTTTTTAAACATTTTTTACTAGTTTTGATAATTGCAAATTCTGCTTGGAACAGAGCTTCCTGCAGAAATGTAGAACTTGTCCAGTGTGGAATTAAACAATGCACTGTTGCCTTGAGAATAGCACTTTAAAAACTGAAGGGCTTTGCCGGTGGACCATATGGGAATTCTGAAACTTGGATGACTAAGGTCAAAACCTGTGTGTGCTAAGCAATATTGTCACTTGAAACTGAGGGTCTGCAACATCTTGTGGAAAGAGATCTGAAATCAGCCACTGTCTTCAGAGTCAATGCAACTCTCTCTACAGTTTCTATTTTAAAACCAGAGTTCTTAGAGCCATGCTGGTAATTCAGTAACCTGAGGTAAAATGATTATCTTTTTGAGTCAATGTGCAAGTATAAATGAGTAGTGATAGTTTTGTCAAATAAAACTGGAACAAAACCTACCAGACCACTACTGAAGTGTAGTCTCACTGATGGGTGGGCTGGAGTTTACAGTCTGAAATTGCATTGCTGTCCATATGAGAATTTTTGCTAAAGATTTTCTAAGTTGGGCTCTCTAAAAACTAGTCAGGAGCTGTATTTGAACATGGATAAATCTGGATAAACAAATTATTTGCACATATCCTCGGTGCATTTGAAATGTTATCTCTTGAAAATTACTGGGCATATCTAGATTTTCAGCTTTGCTGTTGTTGGCTTGTGCAACCACCACTTTTCTGTGCATTTTTAGATTTTCCCTCTTCTCAACCAATTTCCATTCTCTATTGATATTCTCCTCTTTTGTCCCTACCTTTCTTCTCCATCATTGCTTCTTCCACTCTTATTTCCTCTCTATTCTTCCCTTTCCATTAGCTCCATAGTACTGCCGAAACCAACAAAAATCTGACGTTGGTGTTGGGTTCATTTCAGCTCAATGACAAACTTGTCTCCTTGTGGTTGCCTCTCTTTGTTGAAGCCTCAGTAGCAATGTAAAACCAACCCTGTGTCTGGGCTGGCTGAATGCTGTGCCTCTGAGCCACATCTGCACTGTGGTGCAGTGATGGGCTCTAGAGCAGGTGCTGCCTGTGCAGATGGAGCATCCTAATCCTGTGTGGGTTCCTGTGCACTGGCTTTGCTGTCATTTCCCCCAGTATTTGGCATAAGATTTTCATGGTTTTACTATTGTATCTAACTATATTAAAGCACTCATACATAACACATTAGTGGACGTTAGTAGATTTTTTTTTCTCCTCTGAATATTTCCCGTTTTCATTTGAAGTTGATGATTCACAAGTAGCTGAGAAGAGACTTTAGCATATCCTTAGTTAATGCAATGCACAGAGCTGCTGTTCTTGACTTCCACTTGGCTGCTGCTGAATCCTTTCAGTCTGACCTGTGTGTATTTTTGACTTTGTGTTTATCTGACTGTTAGTCTGTCATGACACTGCCACTTCTAAGCAGTAATGTGCTGAGCTTAGATAACCCAAGTTTTGAACTTTCTGACCAGTGTTTTTAAATGGGGACAGGACTGGTCAAGGAGAAAAAAACATCCCTGTTCTTGATGAACTGTGTAATGCTATTGAATAGGCTAAAATTAGCCCTGTCATTCTTCTTGCTTTTAGGCATCTTAGGGTAATTATAATGGAAAAAGCCAGCCAAGCTATAACTCAAATAAGCTTAGGTTTTAAGGCATTTTTTTAATGATTTGCCTTTCCCCCTAAGTAAAACAAAGATTATAAAGATTAAGTTGGCAGTTGCTTTTTCTTGCAGAGAGCATCTCAGGTAAAAAATGAACCAGTGGTAAATTAAAGGCAGGTATTCAAACAGAATAAAATAATAATTAAAAAGCGGACCAGACAGCAAATGCAGCTCATGCTCAGGAGGGTTGGGTCGAGTCCCATTTCTGATGTTTTGGTTAGTTAAAAGCTGTGATTATGTTCCACATGAACTGCAACTTTGTATATGCATTTTGCATTTATTAGCTGTGTTATGAAGATGATACAGACAGAGACGAAACTGTTATGGAGGATTTGGAATGGAACAAGCATGCTAATGAGCCTATGCAAAAAATGCATCTATTAGCCAGATGGTGAGTTACACAGACATTAGTTTCTGTTTACCATCTGTTTAATCCTCAGAAAGAGGCAGAAAAGGAGCTAGGAATGGTGTAGAGGAACAGCAAACAGTAACAGTGTAGTAAGTAACCTTCACAATATGTCCTGAATGTCCCTTTTCTTAAACAGTTCAGTGAAATACCCCTTTCTTGTGTCCAAATTACTGCAAATTCTCTATTTCTCCAATGCTTCATACTCCACTGCATCCACCTTTCCCAATATTCCCTTTAAAAAGAAGACAAGTAACTCCTCACCATGAGCAAAACACTTACCATGGTTCAAAGCAAGTTACAATAGAAAAAAATAAAAGCTTTAAACTGTTATCAACGTGTATCACTGGGAGGATACCCTAAGGTCCTAAGGGTAGAGAGAAAATGACCTAAAGATCAACTAGTTCAATGACCTCTTCAACAAAAAGGTGTTTTAAAAGCCAATTTGCAGTCTTAAACATCTCAATTTATGGAGTGACAAAGTCAGTAAAAATAATTGCCAGAAGTGCTCTTGAGAGAGGTCTCTATTTTAGCCCAAAACTGGAAAACTGATTTGATTAATAAGTCAGCTGAGATTCAATTCAATGTCAGACTCAAAAGCACTTAGAACTTTTTTTTTCCTTGTTCACTAGAGGGTAGCAGAGAGAGCAGTGAGAGCGTTTCAGCACAGCCTGTGCTCAGTAGCAATGAGTTCACTTGCTAGCTTCTGTATCCTTAGACTAATCTGGTGCCCTTCAGGCTTCTTGGTAGAGCAGAGAGGGGGATATTTGATGCTATAAGTGTAAACCAACTGCATAAAACTTAAGAGCATTCTTAATGTGATTTGATAACATTTAAAATCATTCTTGGTTTTAACACTGTTAATAACTGTTTGGTTTTTTTCAGGTAGTAAACATAAGCATTTTCAAGATGCACGTTTTTAAGGAAGCATGTTTTTAGGGGCAGTATATTTTGCATAGGGGATTCTGTCATATTTATGTAGGCAGATAATTTTAAAATAATATCATGACTGTAGATGGTTACTTCTCTTCTAGGCTGTATTTGTAGACATTCCTCTGAAATAAATGCCTGTGGTCCAAAACTTCCTTCTGCCACCACGTTAAATACCTGACAAAACAAGTAATTATACTGTATACCAGTAATGGAGACCTTGTGGCATGCCAGCTTCTACTGCTTTAAAATTCAACAGATTTCAGTATGAGTTACCTGTACTCTTTCTGAGCTGCAGATGTCCAAAGGAATATCAAAAGAAGAGTTTCAAAAGCTGTGTTGAAGAGCAGTCTTCTACTCTTTTGGTACTAATAGACAAGCCAAAAATGTTGCCCTAAAGCAACATCCCCCACCATCAATATTTATTGCTGTGTCTGCTCTCTGGCATTTAGGATTTCAAAGTTATGCAGTTTTATGAGATGTTGTTAAAGGTAATATTACCTGACTGAAGCTGATGTTGTTACTATGTTAAAAATCACCCCTTTCCCCTCCAAAATAATTCACATTGTAGGATGCCTTTATTTGCCTACGATGTAGAAAATTGAATTAAAAAAAAAACTTGCCTAAAAATATTTGCCCATCTCTGTTTTATATATTCACTTGGGCATGAAGTAATAAAAAGGGACCTTTCATTAAGTAGTTCCTATTTGCAGCAACAGGAGTCATTTGAACACATGTTCATTTCCCAAATAGCACTTCAGGTCCAAAGAAAACACCTTTTAGTAATCTCTCTGCATTGTGCTCGCTTGTAAAAGAAGAATATGGACTGAAAAATCTGTTGTCATCCTCCCTTCCCCCTTCCTGTCCCCATACACTCTCAAAGATGTGCCCACAGCCCCTCACAACCTTTGAAGCTTTTGTGTGTGCCTTCTTGCCAGCCCTGTATTGCAAATAGAGAGGTGGGAGGACTTCTCTGGTGTTACCCAATTTCATATAATTTCTGTGGGGCAAATACATATTTGGGAAATTTTTGGATGACTCATCCCCTTGCATTAAAACTTTTCTCAATTCCTACCTCGCTTCTGATCAGAATTCCGCAAAGGGGCTGAAATCCACAGAGGGGAATCATAAATGTGCTCCTCAATAAACATGGCAAACAAAAAGAAAACATGTTGATGTAGAGAACCATCCTCCTTATTTTGCTGATTCAGATGTTTCATGATTAAACATTATAAACCAAAACTGAAATATAAACTCACTTTGTATGTTATATGGGAAATTTAATATGGTCCTTTTCATCAAATTGAATTGCCACATCAGCCTTCAAAGACTCTGGGGCTTTGGAAGGTTCGTGTTGCAGCACAGCATACAGATGTCCTGCCTAGGGTTGAAGCTTTGTTGTGTTTCACTTGTGTGATGGATCATGCCTGTGCTGTGTTCTTTTATCTCTGTTATAGAAAACATTTTGGACTGTGATTCATACTTGGGAGTGTAAATAATGCAATTGGTTTTGATGTGCTCCAGTGAGAGGGAGCCATAGGATAAGAAAAAGCCAGATAATATCTCATCTTCCTGAAATCTAGATTGGAATTAGCTGCAAAACAAGTTATGTTTCCCATTTTCAATTAGATTCTTATGTCTTTTTAATGAATTCGTTTAAGACAAGCTTAAAGAACAAATTTCTACAGAATTATGACATTCATTTTTAAAGGTGTTGTACTAGATATTTATCTTTACTGTAAAGCTGCTCAGGAATCTGAGATTTGCAAGGCAGTTCTGAGACTGCCACTCCACTGCAGTAGTAATTAGTGCAGTCTTAAGCAACTTCTTACTACCAGGATCTTGGTAGTGTCTATATTATGTGTATTTTTTAGAATCCCCTCTACACCATGCCCCAAAACAACAGGAGCACCAGTCTCTCCCAGTCCAGAACTTTGTTATCTCAACCTCTTTGACCTTTGGGGCTGTAGGATTTGGGGTATCTGCATGAAGTACTGCCTCCTGCCTCTGTCCCATCAGCCTGGGGTTTTTTTGCACAGAATTTGCTAAAATACAAGCACCAAGCTTCTGTGCTTTGAGTCCTGTCATCTGAGTTCCTAAACCCTTCCATTAGGCTGAAGTATTCTCCGTTCCATTGACTTCTCAAGAAGTTTTTCCTCACAGAAGTGTTTTTATTGTTTAGGGACAACTCTTCAACAGAAAAGACTGAAGAATACCTTGCCAGTGTCATGCATGGTAGGATAATATCATTCACCTGGATGGTGTTGGTACCTCTGGACACTGACACTTTAAACTGCCCTTCCCCAATGCTTTGGGGTCTTGTTTTCCCTAGTGTTATCTGTCTGCTGGGTCTGACAGGTTACATCCAGATGTTTCCAACTGATGTTGTCTCAGGATGGGAGACAAAAGGGTCTCACCTTCATAATCAAAGGACTGCTCATGGAGAACATGGACTAGACTACTGTGTATATTAAATAGAATTTATGCAATATCGAAGTACTTCACAGTGATGAATGTAATGTTTTCTCATTATCCTAGTTTATTTATCTCATCTGTTTTTTCATTCTGTTACCTTCTTTTTGTTGGCCAATGTGCTTTTTTGAATGTAAGTTTGTCTATTTATGTTTACAAAATGCCAAGCATTTTGCTGATACTCTCAAATCATAAGTAGCATGAGTCAATGTACATTCAATACACAAACCAATACTTAAGAATTTTATGATTTTCTTACACAGTGTTTATGAGTTCCCAGAGTATTTTATGTGCATTCAGGCCTCTTCAGTTCCTGTGCTTGATGTAATTAAACCAGACTGTTGAATTTTTTTAACTAACCATGAGAGACCTCGATGGCCTCTCATTAATAAACAACTTGTTAAATTGAAAAATTTCCGCAAGCATGGACTTATTATTCAAGAAGCTAGTGAAAATAATAATTTGGAAAGCAAAAAGCCATCTACGAATTTGTGGTTTATGTAAGGATAGCCTAGACTGTGGAAAAGTAAAGTAAAGACTGAAATGTTTTGAAAGTAGGACAATCATGCAAAATCATGCAGGGATATAAATGGCAAGTGTGCACATATGCACAGTATTTCCATGAACCATTCAACTAATTTTCTGTTCCGTGTCAAACTTGTCATCACTGTTATTTCCACCTTCCAGTTCTTGATGCTGCAAATGTGGGTTAACCAGTTATGGTTTGCTTGGTCTTTAGAAATATCTTTCCCTTCCCTCTCCCCAGGGTGTTGGTGATGTAAACATGATGCCTCTCCCAATACTGATGACATTTGCTAAATATTTTGGTGCCTGGTCCAGTGATTATCCTCCGTAGACAGCCGTGCACTTCAGAGGGGGAGGATGGGGCGTACAGACAGAATTAATCCTGTCATAAGGATGTCTGTCCTCTGCTGCTGATGGTGCCAGTGTGAGGCATTAGCTACATAATGGTTTCCTTCTCTCCCTCAGTCTTTTTGTTACCCTTTGAAATTGCCTTCTGTAAGCTTGCTCCATGGCAAGGCACAACTGGTAACATTGGTCAGTAAGGAAGAGGAAAAGAGAATCGTAGTTGAACTGTTTATCCTTTAGCCTTATCCACTGGAAACTAAAGCAAGGTTTTTTAGGTGATTTTATGTATTTATGCTGTATGGGTAGTATCTTGTGTAAATTAGGTTTAATACACAAATATGTGTATGTGGCCATGTGTGTACAGCCTCATGCCTCAAGTGTGTGTCCCTCTTAGAGCTTGCTGCTTTATTTCCCCTTTATTTCCATAACTTGTTACAGTGCAGCTGAGTAATAGCATTAAAAATTGTTCAAAACCCTGCACTTTAAAATAGTCCTATTGCATTGCTTTGGGTGAAAATAGATATCCCCTGAACACAGGCATGCTAGGGAAACTAGGACAGTGTGCTCTAAGTGTGTGCTTCCATGTAGCATCTAGAAACTGAGTTTGGATACTTAATTGATGTCAATTGTGTAACTGGTTATTTAAATTCTTGATCTTTGAACTGCATATATTGTGATCTGTGAGGGCCTTTATCATTTGCTAGCAATAACTTTTTGTGTCTCTACTCCACTTATGTTTTTGGTTAAGAAGAAATGCGGGTTTTAAATCTTAAAAGTGAGTGATTTCATGTAGTCTGTATAAATGAGAGTTATGAAAGCACAGTGTGTTTAGTGAGGGAAGGCCCATGCTGACCTTGCCTACCTGAGGACAAGGAGCATTCTGGATGCCATTCCATAATCTTTCATTTTTATTGGATATTTGGAATATCTTTATTGAGAAGTTACTGGCCTTTGTTACAGATTTTAAGTGTATGACCTATGAGGTATGGAGGCAGCATGGATTGTCTGCAGGGTGCCTGGAGGTTTTAGTAATTTAAAGTCTTTAATATACCCTAGCTGTCAGGAATGTCCAGGGAAGGGAGCGCAGGGGAAGTCACTCTTACAAGCAGAGCTTTCTGTACAGCACTGGAAGATATTATTCAATGGAGATGTGACAATATTTTGACCATTTCATCTTTTTTTAATCTCCCTTGTACTTATGTAGGGGGGAAGTTTATTTGGCACATTGTAAGCACTGATTTTCTCAAAAAGAAAAACAAGACAGCATCAAATGAAGCTGCACAACAGACTCCAATCCCTGGGGTTAGAAAGGAAAGTCCTCTTTACATCTATAGGGAAGGGGGGTATTTAGGTGCAGCCCTGCCTGCTTTGTCTGTGTTGGGCATGCAGAACTGTGGGATTAGCAGATGCAGTTCAAGTGGCCTCATGCTGGAAGTGGCACAATGGTTGGCTGGTGCATAACTTGTGTCTGTTGACCTGGTCACTGCTGCCTCTGAGCTAATGCCCAGACAGAGGAGTCAGCAGTCACTTTCACTGTGTCTGCATTGTAAGAACAGTCAGGGGAATAAAGCAAATGCCCAGTGGAGATTAAATCTATACACACTTAGTCTCCATTCGCAAAGTCCTAATGGTGGTGGTAGAAACAGGAGGGGGAACGACAGGGTTTTGCAGTTACTCATCCTCTTTTGCTGAGGAAAGACAAAATGCAGTCTCAGGAACTTTGCATCTCACTGGATGGTCTCTCATTCTCACACGAATCTGGCTGATTAATAGGTGATGTGGGCAGGGACAGCTTCTGGTGCACCTTCTGCCTGCCAAAGCCTTGACATGTGAGTACACAACATGCAGAGCTTCCACATCAGCTCTGAATTTCAGCAGTGATTTGTTTTCAGTATCTCAAGGTAGAGCTCAATATCTTAATGATTTTGGTTTTTTCCTGGTTGTTTCTGAATCGGTCCTCATTTATCATAATGATTTGTCTGATCTCCAGTAAGTTTTTGAGTAGCTGTGTAGGTTACAGAAGCCTCAAAAGAAGTAAGGCAGTTAACTTCATTGAAACTTTGTGGAGTTTGAGCACATGAGTTATTTATGCTCTTTTGAAAGTCTAATTGGTATGACTACTTGTTATTTTTCTGCTTTCAAAATGCAAAGTAGCACTGGTAAATTTTGTGTATTTGTGCGTGTGTGTACAAGATATGTACTGCCTCCACCTCCTGGGGCCTGTTTGTGCTGCTGCTCTGACTGCCCTGCTGCAACAAAGAAATTGCTTAATAATGTTAATTCAGTGTTTGGATCGGAAATATTTTTTTTTTGTTTCCAGACAAGAATGAGCTCCTTCCTGTGTTTCCTTGTAGTCCTCTTGTAGCATTACAGGCTCCTTTGTTCTCTCCTGCTCTCCCTAGGGAGCTACCCCAGATGCTTGCCAAGCCACCTCCTCTTGAGCTGAGCTCCAGAACTACAGACCAGCTTTGGGTGGGAGATTATGGAACTGCTGTATGACAGCAGGCAAAGGCAGAGCAAGCAGCAGGGACAGAAATGAACTTTTAAAGGCTGTGTTGAAAAAACTGCTATTTGAATGTGACAACAGACAGGATGCATCCAGACAAAAAGCAATTGTACCTTTTCCATAATTATTTACACTGATTTTGGCTTTAGCAGAAAATCTTCTTCATCTTTCAGAGGTTATCTGGTGGCAATATTGTTAACTTTTATGGATAAGACACAGTCTTAAGCTGCACCAAGGGAAATACAGGTTAGATACTAGAAAAAAAAAATTTACACACAGGGTGATAAGGACTGGAATGGCCTGCCCAGGAGGTGGTGGAGTCACCATCCCTGCATGTGTTTAAAGAGAGACTGGATGTGACACTCGGTGCCATGGTTTAGTTGAGGTGTTAGGGCTGGTTTGGACTTGATGGTCTCGAAGGTCTCTTCCAACCTAATGATTCTGTGATTCTGTGAGGTTAGGGAAAAAGCAGTATTGATATCTTAAACATGCTTTTTTCAGCTTTTTTTTTTGTTTTAACAGTAGATCCTCTCCTCTCACATCCACTTTCCTGCTGCCTTTCCAGTGCTTCAGAGGCAGCTGTAGTCATTGCAGTCAGCAGCAGCCAGGAGAGCAGTGGTTCCTGCCTGCTAAGGGATGCAGCAGGGCCTCTGATCAGTCTGGAGGGCATAAGGAAAACACTGAGGAAAAATGTCTAAACAACCACTTAAAAGAGGATGCTGGCACTAAGAAATAGATGGGTAGAGGAACTGAAAGAGTGTCTCTTCAGAAAAAAGAGTGAAGCTCAGCCAACTCTGGGTCATTCTGCTTAACCTGGCTGCAATGAAATGCTCATCTGCAGGTTTTCATTCTGGTTACAAGGATGAGATTAGAATGCAATCACTGAGTGAATGTACATGTAGGGGTTTTTTTGAGGGAGAAATAGAAAGGCATCCAACCTGTGGTGTTCTCCCTTCCATGGGTTTTTTTTTTTTGTTCAGAAATTTAGGGGAACAATAAAATGTTATAGACATTCAGTGTCATTGTGCTCTGTGCCTTCAATAAACCCTTGGATAATTTAGCAACTTTAATCCACTCTTTTTTAGGCTTTGTACATTCTCACATTTTTGTTCTTAGGAGCTGGCCTTTCTTACTGAAAAAATAAAAATTTGTAATTATTCACATGCACTTTTGTATCTAGTTGAAAAGGTTAAAACTTGCGTGTAAATAGTTATATGGTTTTACTTTTTTCCCTACAATTTCTGCTAGGTTTATGGGAGGCAAATATTTGTATCTGACACATATACCAGAAGCAGTCAGAAAAATTCAGATGATGATGGACAACAATTATTTCACCTCTTGAAGAGAAAAGCCTCTGATTAGTTGATATCTCAGAATAAAACTTTGGAGAACACACAAGATTTAAAGTTAAAGCAGAGTGCTTTGTACTTCTCTGGAAATGTTTGACCAGATTTAGTAATCTCTCGTGATGATTTCTTGGATGGCTGGGGCTCTGTCTGTGTCTCTGTCTGTGTCTCTGTCTGTGTCTGTAACCATATCTGGGGTTATGTTATTTATATGTTTTTTAAAATATTATTAATATCACTACAACAGAGTTCAGTAAAAATGACTGATGCCATTGTTAAATATATGTTTACATAGTATATAGAGAGACGTAATCTGAAAAGATTAATGGTCTTTAGCTACTCTTGAAGGATTCATGACTGGATTGGTATCTGGCTCTTGTTATTAATGACTTAATCAGAATATAGGTATCAGCTATTCAGATTTACATATTTTTGATTTGGTCTCATGAAAAATGTCCCTTAAAAAGGCAGGGGGAAGGGGATGGTGAGGATAACAGTATCAGTTCAATTGTGTGTATCAGTTGTAGCAGCATCTTCTAGTCTGTGCCAACAGCCCCCTCCACATCAGCTGATGCTTATCTCATCTCCAGGAAAAGGAAAAGTGGATGATCTGGATGGAAAAGGATGGCATGAGCTTTCATTCTTACCACAAATCTTGTAAAAATGCTCCCTAGCAATGGCATAGCCTTTTCAGTTGCACGTCTGAAATATTCTGAATGGGTCACCAATTGTCTGTATTTTGGCGCAGTTAAAGGCTGTGCTTTGAGATCTCACTCATTCTTTCACTGGTACTAATAACATTTCCGATAGTGGAGGCAGTAAATTTTATCAGGTAAGCCTGATTTAGCAAGTGTTTAAGGACAGAAATTTTAGTCTCTTCCAACACTTTTGTTTAAAGCTTAAGGACCACTTTTAAACAACTCACTGAATCAGGATTTTGAATGTTTTACTTTCCAACTGTTTGGTAATCTTATATACCAAATTCTGTCTATTTCTATGACTCACAAGGACATGCTATTATTCTGCTATTTTCTGAAAGAAAGTACTCTGAAAATATATTAGACAATGCAAACATAATACCAAAAAATTTAAACGAATTTAAAAATTCTCATTTTATTATGTCTTATCTGATGCTAATGTGCCAGCAGGCTAACCATGTAGGAAAAAAATTAGGTCATATGAACTGCTCACTTATGTGAAGTAAAGGTATACTTAAATTAAAAACATTTTAAAAAATTGCCTGTCAGGGTCGAAGTGTTTGAAACCTCTCCAAACTTGAATTCTCAAGACCTCTCTGAATTAAGTTCTCATCATGAATCCCTGGAGATAGTGAGTATTTTATTATTAATGATTTTTAGGTATTTTTGGCACATTTGTTGCCCTGTGATAAAGCTCCTTGATGCTGAGCATCTCAGGACAGCAGAGCTCCAACAGATTCCTTGGAAGATGCCCCAGCACTGTCTGTATTGATAACAGGATTCACTCTGTTGTCACAAGAGAGGAGAATGTTTTATACTTTTAATTTTGAATTGTAACAAAAATAACCCACATTTGAGAACACTGGGAGCTGAGTGCCAGTTACTGAACAAAATTACATCTTGCATCTGCGTGCTCAAATACCCTACACATTTCAATTTTCTGAGTGAAATTGCCTGGACCAGACTCTGAGTCTGACAGGTGACATAAATGGAGCTGAGCCCTTCTTTTGAGCATCTTTTGAGGAGTGGTCATTTATATTTGTCTGTCTTTTAGCATAGAGCTGTGGCTCACTGAAGTGCATAAATGGTATTTTGCATTGTTCAGTCAGTGCACCTTAATGACTGTAACCTTGTGCCTGCATCCTCCAGTACTGGAGTTCTTATTTGTTGTGTTTTAACCATGCATTTGTTATAAGGATACAAATATTTTTAATTTATTAGGCTTCAAATTTGAAAATCATTTGTAAATAAATGTAAGTAGGCATTAAAGATAGCAGTATGAAATTAATAAAACAGAAGCAGAATATATTAACATTCTGCAGTGGGCTTATGCCTCACCAATGCAATTCCTGAGGCTCAGTGAAACTGCAGTGACTTTTCACTTGCATAAGGTGTAGAAAGTCTACCAGCAAAGTAAAGGAGATGAAGCCAGAACTCATTTTATTCAGTGTCAATACTTTTTAGTAAAAGCCTGGTTTTAGTTGTAATTTGGATAAAATTTATCTTTCCTTTTCTGTGATTTGCCTTCAATAGACTGCAGATAATGTAATTCAATCCACGCCACTGCATGGGGAAAATTCTTCCTGGATTTTTTTTTTTTTTTTGGTCCTTCAGCCATCATTCACATTTCCTATTCGTGCAAATTTAACAGGACTATTCATTTACAGATCTGTGGGTTGATGAGTTTTTGAAGTATTTTATAAAACAAACATTAGGAGAAATTGAAAGCAAGGCTGCTTTCTTCTTGGGTACTAACACAGCTTAGTATGTGTAAAAAGGTGGAAAATGAGAATTTTGGAAAGTGTTTTCTTGTTGTTCTTGCTCATTAAAGTAGTGTTTTTTGATTGTTTAAGAACAATATCTATTCTATATCTATCTATTGACATTGACTCATATTCAACACAAAAAATGAAATGCAAGTGTGAAAACAAGAACTATTACTTTGATGTGAGTGCCTTGCCTCATTAGTTCTGCTACAGGTTATGTCTACTAGTAAAACTAAGGGATTGGGGTTTTTTTGATGGGGTGAAAGAGATATGGAAATTTAAACAATTTTACTTACCTCTTTTCACTGCATTTGGTAATTATATCTCTCAGTCTCAGTAGAAATTGAAAAATCTTTGTTTAATTAACTATTTTTATGCTTTTGCTCTGAAAACTCAGTCCAAAATCTGCATTGAAAAAACCCAAACCCAATGTTTTATATTTATGGGATTCCTAATTAATATTCTTAGAGACCTAGAAAAGAATGCAAACAGTCAATTTCTGTGGCTAAAGTAGTTCAGAGCCTCTCAGCTTTATTCTGTTTAATAATAAATATCAAAAAAGTTGACCCCCCTCAAGAGTATTATGATATAGCACACATTAATTTTGAGTGAGCAGGAATAAGTAACACCATCATCAGTTCCAGATGTTAAAATAACTGAAGCTTGAGATATGGGTGATGCACAGCTGTTGTCACTTGGCTCTCCTGGGACTGCATGGGCACCCTTTGGGATGGCTTCTAGCCTGTTGTTTAGGTGTCTCATCTAGGCACTGCACCACCACAATTTTAGATGGCTTTTCCAGGAGGGTGATGCTCTCCCCTCCAGCCCAGCATCCTCTCCTCTCCAGCCTCCACCTGCATTGCCTGGGCAGCTTTTGGAAACCTGCATCTCTGGAGACATGGAATGGAAAATCCTGCCTGCTTGCCGTAGTTGTTTGCCTTGGTGTGTCAATAGTGTTGGGAGTACAAATACCTCAGAGGAGAGACCCACCCATGAATGGCAGCCTGCTCATCTTGTGTGAGCATCTCAGCTGAGGGACAGAGAATACGGAATACTCCACTCCCTGAGCTGGAGTCACTCTGCAGCCAAGAACTCAACAGTCATGGAACAAATGAAGGTAGAGCCAGAAGGTGGAGCCAGGCTTGAAGGTAGGGATTGGTGTCTTTATCTGCCCAGTCCCTGTTTCCAAGACAGATCTTGCTTTTTAAAAAATGCTTATCCAGTAGCTGAAAGTGTAAAATGCATCCCTGTGCTTCCACCATTTCTGCCACTAATGCAGTGTTGGCCACATCTTGGTTTTCAGTGTTTTTAACAGATCTAAGCTGTTTGCTGGAGCCTACATGTCTTGGAGCACAGCTGACCAGCAGATGCCTGTCTACTATAAGCATATATGTGGGTAATTAGGGTTAATGCACAGGGAACTTTTCCTGGAAACATTAAGTAGGGAGTCACCCATTGGGTTTTATTACCTAGGAGATTAGGTAGTTCTGAATAACGAGTGAATTAGTTTGTTGTATAGCTTGAGTAGGTTTTGAATTTCACCTTCATTTTTTCTTTTTTTGACACTTTTTCTTTCTGTTATGTCTGAGCTCTCAGGAGAGCTCTTGGCATGTGATGACTTCATGGCTCTCCATCTCATCAGCAAGTTATTGCTCATTACCTTATTGAAAGCTGAAATAACTGAGTGCTTCAACTGATTCTATCTAGGGCTTTTTTGAAACAGGATCACAGAATCAATAAGGTTGGGAAAAATCCTCTGAGATCATTGAGTCCAACCTATGACTGAACA
This sequence comes from Brachypodius melanocephalos, assembly GCA_013398615.1. Lineage (NCBI taxonomy): Eukaryota > Metazoa > Chordata > Aves > Passeriformes > Pycnonotidae > Brachypodius > Brachypodius melanocephalos. The sequence continues at coordinate 12,689,293 of VZSR01001283.1, read as the reverse complement.
GCACCATGCCAGCCAGACCATGGCATTAAGTGCCACCTCTAGTCTTTCCTTAAATTCCAGACTGTCATTAAACATTTCCTTTGTAGAGTCACTGGCTTAATCTACTAAAACCCACATGATGGTGCCAGCAACTCTCCCCTTTCAGGCCACTGTCCCCTTCTCCTTCCTTCTCCTCTGTTATCTCTTGTCTTCAGGGCCCACAGGATCTTTCCTTGTTTCCTAATTTTTTTAATGTCGGAGATAGTCAAGTGAGGCACATCTTGACTACATTTCTGAGCTGATATCCCTGGTTTCTCTGATGTTTATCAAGGAAGTGGTTGGTTATGTCCTTTATTATGGCCTTGGGAGCATTGTCATATGTATGTGTGGGAAGGAAAGGAAAGGGGAAAAAGGAGTAAAGTGGAGTGAATATCAGCACTGGTGCATTGACATAAATTGAATTACACCCAGCCTGTTTTGGCTTGTGTCCCCTCTTCTTGCCAGTGTACACTGAGAGTGTCCAGGAAAATGATTTGAACTTTCCCATTACTAACTATTTTCTTGCCATGGAAGGGCAGCCTCACTCAGCCTTCCTTGCCCAGGCCATTACAAATAAAGGAGTGAGTGGTGCTGGCACATTTATTTTAAACTGGAAGAAGTCAAGAAGAAAAGCAGCAGTACATACCATATATTCCTGCACATACCCATACTCACACACATACCCATAATATACCACACACACACATATACCCATATTCCTGCTCTGTGGATGCTTCTTTTTTTCCTGCACTGATGCTAACAGATACTAAAACTAACATGAAAAAGAGGAACAAATGAAATGTGTGTGCCTCCATGCTTGTCCAACAGCCAGCAATGAGTGTAGTGGAATCAGTTTTTTATTTTGTGATTCACTGAAATAGTTAGTTGGGGGTAAGATTACTTGCCATAACATTTCTGTTTCAATTGTGAAACCTTTGCAATGTAGGTAAATATACCTGTCACCAAAGGAAATAATTTGAGGCATCAAATTTTGAAATGATACTTAGGTATTGTGACCATCTGAACTGGTAATGTGTTAGTTGAAATAGTTGACCCTGATGTGTGAATCACACTCAGGGCATGTATTTTCCCCTTGGGATCTGTGAACAATATGATGATTTTACTGATTTTCTAAAGTCTCAGCGATAAAATTTCATCATCTTTAACCAAGAATTGCAAAAATTATTTTTCTGTTAAGATTTATGTTTTACCAGTTGCATGTGCTTACTTTTTATGAATAATATGAAGTTACAAAAAACTACCATGTACATTTTATTGGGAAGTAATGTATGAGCAAAACTAGAATCTCTTTCTCAAACAGTTTTTAGCTAGATGTCAGAATATCACTAAGACAAAAGGTAGGTAAGAAGAATTAGATTTTGTTTGCAGAGATGTGGTTTGCAAGATTTTTGTCCATCTCCAAATAAAGAGAGGCCACATCAGAGATAGGTGATCAAGTTTTGGTCAATTAATTTGTTATCTTTTGTTGTTGTTTTTTGGGTTTTTTTTTTTTCATAATAGCCTGGGTCTAAAAGGCTTAGGAGAGGAATATGTATTTTTAGGAAACAATTTCATTTCAGTTGAAGTGATAAATTAGCACACAAAAACCGTAATAGACAAGGAAAAAGGGAAAAGTATTAAAAGTGGCAGAGGAAGAATAGGGGAGTGGTTTCAAATAATAATAATAAAGGAATAATAAAGTTAGGCTCACAAAATAGCAATTTGAAGCACAGTGATAACTAAATTACTATAGAAGGTGACTGCAAAGAAGGAGTTAACTTACCTCTGTTTTTAATACCTTAGTTAAGGAAAATAAAAATCTCAAATATGCAGTAGCATTATTGCCTCTTTAAAACTCACTTAATATGTGCAGTAAAAAACAAATGTATAGATGTATTTCATCACACTGAGCTGCCAGATAAAATTTATGGTTTAAATACAGTCGGATGCTAGAGAACACCAGGTTTGCCCTGTGCAATCTTATGAGTGAGTATCTGGAGTCTACAGTGATGTTAAAGTCCTGATTTCTTAGGTGTTATCCTATCTTCCTTTGGATATTGTTGGACTAGTGATCAGATGTGTCTCAGAAGAACGTTTAGAACTTTTCAAGGATGATGTAAGTAGGATAAATTACTGGTAGAAGAGGGTACAAATAAATTGTGTTTAACAAATTTTTTAGAATTTCAAAATATAAAAAAAAAAAAGAAAAAAAAAGTAAACTGAGAATAAAAAACCTACTCCACAAACTGTGTACTAGGGTTTAGTAAACAAGACTATTAAGTTAGTATTCTGAATTTCTATCTTGATTCTTTCAAAAATAGCATCTAGTGAGTCAATTTGTGGACAGACTCTTGTGGTACTAGAGGTTGCTCAATAAGAGTAAACCTGCTGCTTCTGCATTTCAGAAAGTCAAAGAATTAAGTTATTTGTTTTAGAACAGGGATATTTTTAACTTCACAGGCCAGGAGCTCGTAGATTGTTGACAGGCTACAAAAGATGCACCAGCAGTATCAGAGCATCATAATTGTGGATGGAGATACAGTTCCTGTCCCAGCAGGACAGCAATAGCATGGGAGCATCCTGCTTTGCTGGTTCTGATGCAGACTTTTTTCTTTGGGTACCCTAAATTACATCCACCATTAGTTATTCTTCAGATCTATCAGATTATTTAAATTCAAATTATGAAGGGAATTCCTTGGCAAATAATGTCCTCCAGTTCAGAACTACATTGAAAATAATAAAATGCCTATGTGAAAACAATCTCAGAAAAAATACCGGCTGTATGGGAATAGAGAATCAGTTGTATTTATTTCCCCAAACACAGTATACTTTGTGGATATTTCTTCTAAGTACAACCAACTTGAAAGGAAGAGAAACTTTATTCATGGGAATGTAGATCAGTCAGCAGTACAAACTCTTTTTTTTTTTCCTCTTCAAAGGCCCCATATTTGACAGTCTATATATAATAAATAAGTAATGATTGCATGTGGACAAAACAGGCCAAACAAGTTATGAAAATTGGAGGAAAGCCATCTAGATAGTGTAGATGCACTTGGTGCTTCTCATCCACTTTGAGGTGGCCGCCAGAGCCTCTGCTAAAAAAAAAAAAAAAAAAAAAAAAAAAAAAAAAAAAAAAAAAAGCTGCTGGTCAGCACACCTTCAGCATCATCCCTCCCCTCCCAGGCCTGCAACCAACCATCTCCCATGGCCCAGCTGTGTTTGGCCTTGGCTCAGGGCAGGAGCATTTCCCCCCAAAATGAGAGCCCAGGGACAGCCACCTGCCAGGGCTGGGAGATAGGGCTGGTGTGCTCATCTCTGATTTCCCCCTTGTGCCTCTGTCTCTGGGAAGTAACAACTTTATCCTAATGAGCATAATGAGGCAAGTCAAAATATTTGAAGATGGCAGTGGTGTGACCCAAGAAATGGGAGAAGATGAGCTGCCACACATTTCTTGATGAGGTATTTCCATAGTGAGGCAGTGACGAGGGCTAGGAAGATGAAGGCTGCAATAACATGGAGCAAGGTGTGAATGAAGTGTGCATGAAAAAGGACTATTGGGTTGTGTAAGTATCATAATACAGCGGGCCAAGCTATTTAGTGTTTCTTACAAAGTGTTTCTTCTTTGCCACAGTGTGCTTTTCCATGTTCTCCATGATAGGTAACTCCATCCCATTAAATCCCACTCAAGTGAGCTCTTCCAATGAGTGTCTCTTTGCTATTTATGAAGTGTTACACCCAAAAGGTCAATGTTTCCAAAAAGACATATTTTTCCTTATAAAAATACCCTTCTCTTGTCCTGTTTGCATATCATTGCATTCAAATCCAATGATTTATAACAATGAATAGATATTACTACTCTGTGAGGTGTGTTTTGAAAAAGGCACCACATAAACAGACACATTTATACACCCACACACACACACACACATACTGTACTGTAAACTTGAATTCTGGAGTAACTTCTGTACGTAATCTTGCTGGACAAAAGCTGCTATTAATGATTCTGTGTGGCATGCTAAGCCTTTTCTCACAGGATACATACATGATGAACTAAGGTAGGCCTCTAGAAATGCTCTGCTTCCTCCTAGCAGTCTGTGAGCTAGTGGACAGCAAGCAAATGAGAAAATGCATTAAACACTCACGGATCTGTACAGTGACAGCTATGTCCTTGTACCCCATCTCCTCCTCAACTGCCTATTTCTTCTGATGAATCGTGACAATGTAAAAGGCAGGGTTTTAGACCAAAAGGATGTTAATGTGTCGATATCTTCCACTGAGAGTTTTGGTGATAAAATTCTAACTCATTTTTACCCAGTACTCTCACAGTTGCAGGTGTGTCATGGCTGGGTTGTTCCTTGCTTTTTCATTCTTTCTTTTTTACCCTGAAAATTGTGTATAAACATAAAAGCCCCCACCTGTGTTATGGCCGTAGTCTGCATTCGTGTGTATAGTACTGGATCTCTTCTACTCAAGATGAGAGAAGTTTCTAAATCAGAATAAGATGGTGAAGAAAAAAAGACCTTCATTTATTTACATTTCAGTAAAGCTTCTGAAAAACCCCTAAGTACATTTGTAAATGCAAATTTATGATGTCCAGGTGTTATTTTTCACAATGTCTAACATTGAAGGAAACATCTATTAGAAATTCACTTTTTAATCATATGCAACTATAATCATAGATTACAATCTCTGACTGTAAGTATGATACGACCCTTTAAAATTCATATCATCAATTATAACAACTCTAGTCTCAGCCCATCTGAAAAGTTTGGTGCAAATTGTGGATCAGGGTAAAGAATTTAAAGAAAGGGTGAGTCCTTCTTTCTAGCACTGAATGTATGTGAAACAATTGCTGTGCTCCCTTGCATGCCAGGCAAGGCCTTACAAGTTCTTGTAGACCATAAGTAAATGGGGCTGAGATGGTGCCTTGGGGCTAAATGCTCATGAAATGATAAATCTGAATAAGTAACAAAGCAGCCTGTCAAAGACAGGGTACATTGTTAGATGTTGATGCTTGAAGGCTTGGAGGGATGGGCTGCCCGAGGAATGATAAAAATTATGATGTTTACGTGAAAACATGTTAAGTTGTGTAAAATGACTACATATTTCAAAGCAGAAAATTGTACTAATGCAACTTTAAGGTTATTCTGTTAAAAATCATAACAGTTCAAGGAATATTGAAGTTAAGTGTCCCATGGCAAAATTGGTTCAGGTTCCCTGTGTGCCCGTTTTATGGTGCTGTGTTGCATTCAGTAGTACAAACACCAGCCTAACCTACCCTGCAGCAGGCAATGTGCAAGAGGCAAAGCAGAGGTGTAAAATCACCCAAGAGCTCAGCAGAGATAACGCTGCTTTAGCAACATTCTTTTATGTTTTTTGGCACAGCAATTAAACCATAAATGTTCTGCAACTACATTAGCTTAGCTTTAACTTGTCTAATATCCTATCATGCCTGTTCTAAAGCAAAAGAAAGCAATTGCTTCTTTCAGGAGGAAGGAAATATTTTTTTCTGATTAACAGGTTGTTGTCTCTGAACAGTGCTGAACCATTTCTGTTCCAGAGTTACTGGCAGTGCTGTTCTGCCCATTCCATCGGAGGGGTTCCATTCCAGATTCATCTGATGATCAGTTCCCTTGGCACGTGCACTGTAACTGTGGGGTTCTTCCTCATTTTAGGGTTCTAGGCTTATATCATTTTGCAATTGCCTCCTTTTTGTGATGTCAGAGGTTGAAGTGGAACTCGTGTCTGCCTCTGGCTTTGCTTTCCAGGCTGAGAAGAGCAGTGCAGGCTGAGCCCTGAGCTTCCCTTGCAGCTCGCCAGCCTTGTGGCATGGCAGTGTTCCATTTCTATTGCTGAAGCTTTCATGGAGCAGAAGCCAGGCTTTAACTGAGTCATATATTCAAGAGCTTCCAAACTGGAGGAGAATCTGTTCTGGTCTTTGAAGTGTCTGGAAAAGTCACTCTCCTACTGACTCTGTGTAAAATTCTCTACCACATCTTATGCTTCAATCTCCCTCTGTCTCTTGTGTACACTTACCAGCTGCTTAATTTATACTGTGTCCCAAAGCAGCCATTTCTCCCCCTGAAATGTTTCTGTCTATTTGTTGTTTATTTGGAAATCATTTGACCATTTAAATCAGATATTTCAAGTCCTATTAGGACCTCTAGTAAACTCTGTGTTTCTGCATTTTGGATGATGGAGTAAAGGGCCTCTGGGAAGTTTGTGCTCCATGGATAAAGTGCAGGTTGTAGGTGATATGCAAGTTATTTTCTCTGTACTTTCTGTGTCAACAAACACTTCCAGCTTCTATGAAGCTTCACAATTCTTTGTATTGCTAAAACATCTATCTTTCTTGAGCTGTAGAAACTGTATTTGAACTATATATTAAAAAACAAAACCAGTTTGGTTCTGATTCTTGGAACAGGTGTTGGTGATTGTTTGCTATGCTGAGAGGTGGAGGTATTTTTGCTTCTGTCTGAAGTTTTCCAGAATTAGTCTACAGATGTTTCATTTTCTACTCAGGTGTTCTACCACTAACATAAATCATGAGTGTCTGTAAATGTAAGTGTTCAGGGCAGGGGTGGGTGGTGGGGGTGTGAGGATTGCTTTGGGCAAGAAGAGGAATGAGGGTTGCATGCCAGGAAGATGTCTGCTGAGATAAAACATTGGGTGGGTAGGTATGTTAAAACCAGTTATGCATCTTTGATTAAAGAATAGTTGTTTTGGACCAGACAGCTCTAAGTAAACACTCTTGGATGATGAGAGAGGCAATCCTGCTCTGACCCCTTTTGTTCTCCCTGCAAGGTTACTTTGATTCTGGACAATGACCACATTCCCAGCCAGCCACACAGGCAAGTGGATGGCACCAAGGGATAATAGGATGGCTTCTTTCTTGGGACAAGCATGTTGTGTCTTTATTTAGTTTTGATGATTACTTTTACCTGTGTGGTGCAAAAATTGTAGATACACTAATTCAGATACCTGGGTAAAATGGAAGGTTTAATTTTAATCTAGTGGAGAGAAAAGAAGGTAATGTTTAATTTCTCTAGAGACTCAATTTTTAGAAAATTGCATGCAATATTATGTAGTGAGAAGCAAATTTTTCTACACTCTGCTCATTTTCTGAATATGTGCACAGGTCTATAGCATGCCATGGAATTAAGTACTAATTTAATCAGTCATTCTTTGTGGCCTGTAGATGGGATGTAGTTTAATATGACAAACTTCAAACTTCTGTTTCATCCAAGGCATCTTCAACTAAGATGGAGCATTCAGTGAATATGAAGAGAAGAAATATGGGTGCTTGTCTTCATCTCATTGGTTAATAGATTACTCTGGAATGTTGATCGATAGAAGATGACTTTTCCCTGGGCTCTGTTGGGAAAGAGACAAAGTGCTGTGGTTGATGACAGAAAGTTCTGCAGACTGTCATACCTGTCTGTTACATGTCTTTATTCAGGTTTTTATGCCTGATTGCTTAGGAGATAAATCTTGTCTCACATGAAAAAATATATTTCCCCACTTGAGACAGTTCTGGCCTTTAATATCAAAACTTCTCCTCTTATACTAAGATTTATTTAGTGCCATTTCTTTTTCCTGGTCTTTGTGTTGTGAGTCTGGGTTCTGCTTTACCACGTATGTAAGAGAGTCTCATGAAAAGTAGAAGGGTAAGATTTGGAACTTGCTCTAATTCCTTAGCCTTTGACACAATGCTGGGGCTTTTTGCACTGAGTCCAAATGCAGTGTTTTGCCAGAATCAGTGAGGATTGTTGACCTACTGCCTGCGACTGCTGCGGAGAAACACTTGTGTGGAGTTTTTCTCCCTAAGTATTATGCAATTGTGGTTCCAGCCAAAAGTGGAGTTTGTACCTGAGGAATTGTGAGTGATGAAAGCTCCTCTGTCTACTCAAAGACTTTCCTTCAATTTTATGGTCCTGCTGACACTGGAATTGTAGGAAAGCTACTGCTTTTCAATGAGTGCTATGTTACTCTTCATCCAGTGTCTGCTCTCTCTTTCTTGATGCTCTTGGGAGAAGCATTAAGTGACTAATTATAAGGTGATAACCTCTTTCTTGTTATGTTTGATTTCCCAGAGCTCTGGAGCGTGCTGCTGTTTAGTGCCACGCAATGACCAGAGGTGCTCTAAAGGTCTGGCAAGAAGGAGGTGGTAGTCGTGGGGTTGTCTTTCCTAAGAAGAAAGTACTGCTCAGCCTTGGAGGAATTTCTGCATTCAGAGTTAGACCTTATAAGATGACAAGCTGCAAGGGAAGCTCATTAATAAACTTGATGAGATGAAAAGTGAGTGCAAGGTTTGTGGAAGCCCTCTCTTCTGTGCAGTTGTCTTCCTAACTAACATTTGGAACAAACGCAACATGGAGGTGTCATCAGTATTGGCCACCCACCCCACTTCTCTCCCCTGAAAGTCCAGAAAGATGAATAATCACAACAGGAGTCGCCTCAAATTGATATCCAGATGTTCTGGGTGCAAATGGCAGATGCACCTCTTGAAATGCAGGGAAGCCTGGGGTGAAGCCAGAAATGAGGACAGCTGATGATGAGAGGATCATCTGCCATTTACATCGAGGTTTTGCTATCTAATAGGGGAATGTAGAGGAAGGTGGTTTATCTTAAATGTCACTTCATGAACACAGTGATTAAACACTGGAAGTGAGATTTTGGTAAAATGCTTCTATTTTCCAGAGAATTTCAACCCTACTCTAAATTAAGTGCTTTAGGAATTAAGTCATTAAGGTTCTTAGAAATCAGTGGAAGAGTCTTCTATGCCATTCTCATCTTCAGTCAGGACTGCTCCTATATCTTAAATTTAAATAATTATCAGAGTACCAGTCCATTCCTTTATCTCACTTCAGGTTCTCACTCCAGCCTGTATAATCCAGACAAGACACAACGTGAGAGGTTTTTAAAATAAGCTAGAAATGTTCATGTACACTATCCATCTAGACATTAATGCTATTCATATTCCTATTGTATTGGTGGTTCTGACACATAGGAGTGTTTCTCACAGCTGTGCTGCTCCATTTCATTTTGCCTGAGAAATATTGAAGGTAAGCAGGAGAGTGATGCTGTCCTTAGTGGGCAGGTTTGGAGCCCTTGGAAATGATGAGTTGTCCTTGGGGCTAGTGTGAGCACGTTTGATTGCTTGCAGGCATAGGGCCTCTCTGCCTGGGCAGTGCTTCCAGGATTTATCTCTAAAAGCTGGATGAGCTTGGTTAGGGGAAGCACTAAGTTTTGAGAGACCTTGCTGATGAGTATAAAAGGATTTTGATATTTTATATGCCTAGGTTAGCAGATGGCAGATGCAATGCCGTGCACATTAATGTAGAATAAATAATGAATCCTAGAGAAAAGAATAAGAGGAAACATCTGCTGAATTGAAACAGGATGTATCATATTGACCGAGAGGAGAAGAGCAAGTTACCATGGAGAAATTCTCAAAACGGGCAATGTACAAAGAGCAAAAAACACTGGTACTGCAAATTTTTTAAACTATTTTTTTGTTAGAACACAATGTGGTTATTTAGGAGTGTACGATTGCTGTGAAGGAATATATATTTGCTTGTTGGTTTAAAGAACTTCTCCCCACTTGAACACTGAGTTGTAGGGCACTTAGAGCCATACCATGTCCCATTGCCTACCAAGAGTGCATCTTGCTGAGAAATGTGCCAGTAATTCAACAGAGAGTGAAGCAATGCTTCCCATCTGCATCAGTGTACCAAAAGTGTGATGGTGCAGAGTCTTAAGAAACACAAAGCTTCACATTTAGGGGTAGGATCTGGTTGCTCATTCTGTTGAATTCCTGTGGCTGAGCCCAGAAATGAGCCAATTTTTGGCAGTGCTACCTCAAAGTCACTAGTGAGGGCTTTACTATAAGCAACCAAATTCTCTGAGCTTTTGGTTTGGTGAAAATTACTTTCTAGGGAAACAATCTTCTGGTTCATTCCAGCATTGTTGTGTATGTGTTAGTGAATTGAATTATTTCTTGGTGTTTCCATTTATAGAATGTGAAATAAGATGGTATTGATATTGTTGAGAGATTTAATCTCTGTCTCCTTCCTAGTACTGAATTTAAATATCACTGCTATAACTGACCCTATGTAAGATAGGTCAAAAAGAGTCAATTCCCATCCTTAAAATCCTGTGAACTAATAGTAGAAATACTGGTAAAACCTTTATTATTTTTGAGTTTTAATTTGTCTTGGCTTTGTTTTATGAACGTTAAAATCAAAGAACTTTTTATGTTAGTTAGAATTAAGCTTGCACATTAGCCCGGAGAAGATCCTTATGAAATCATAAGCATTACACAACCATATATTGCTATTCAAATTTTAGTGGTCATGTAGTATTTAAAGAATGTTATTCTGTTTTCTTTTTATTTTAATATTTGTCAGAAAAACACAGTCAGTATTTTCATCCCTTGTATCCACATACCGTGCTTATTCATATTTTCAGAATAAATTATCTTGCAATCAGTGAGACTGCGATATAGTTATTGTATATGTTATAAAAATAGACTGACAGGGATTCTGATATTCATATTTTGGTTTTCCCATAACCAAAAAGAAAAAAAAAATAATAATGTGACCTTTACATTAGAATACCGCTATTATTGCAGTTCAAATACTTGCATGCTGATGGACAAGTACCAGAGCGTGGAAGGGAGATTTCCTGGATGTTAGGTAAAATGTGTTGCAGTGCAAGAGAGCAGCAACCCTGTGGAAGGATCTGCCCAGATTTCACTTTGTGATATGTTGCCTTGATGACAAAGTCAAGTACCTACAAAACTGAGTGGTGTTAAGATGACCTCAATAAGTCAAATGAAAATGTGAAGTAGTCTGGAGAACTAAAGGTGCCAAACTCTTCTTAAGACAGAGCTGCTGTCAGCAGCAGCCTTTAAAAGTGCTTGATTTAGTGGTCTGCGGCTTAAAATAAAATCAGGAGTTTTCCTTCAAAGAAATAAAAAATATCTCAACACCACTCCAGTAGTAAGAGAAATTTGTATCTCTCTAGTTTGTTACCCTGGGACAGGACAATGAGCACATAGTTGTTCTGTGTATATGTTCTTATCCCTTTTACCTGTGTTTTTTTCCTTCTATCAGGTTTGTTTCTGCCTGTTTCACTTCTGCTGAGACTGAAGGTGGATGTTGCAATACCCATCTCTCTTCTTTCTTGAAATCTTAATGTGAATTAATTTCTTCCTTTGGTCTCCTAATGAAAGAAGTAACTCTAGCTGCATAGCTATTCACTCTTATCTCAATAATTTTATAGGCCACTTCCTATTGTTCTATCTAATTCAACACATTTCGAAAAATAGGAATAAGGTACAAAAAAAGAAATATGATGTTAAAAAAAAAAAAAACCTAATTAAATTTACTAGGAAACTTGCTGAATTGGCATGTTATGTTTGCTTGTCTGTAAAGAGTCCACTTAAATACAAACCAGCAAGCAGGGAAACAAATGTCTGGGATGTCATTCATAATAAACATAGATAAGCATTTGATTTAACATTCAAGGAAATCAGGCACTTTATGATGTTGGAACAAGAAAAACTACTAGAACTGGAGAAACATAATGATTGGACAAAGCCAAACTACGTGGATAGGAATACTGAGAGTTAAAAATAGTAAGCTTCTGTGTATTATGAATATTATCATGATTAATAAATATTCTGACAGAAATACTAGAAGGCACTAAAGATTCTGCTGAGAGTTATAAAGTTTTCCTTGGAGAACAGGATTTGAAACTCTTTTCAATATCTTAAAAGGGGTCACTATAGACGCAAAAAAAGAAGTTTCCACCAAATGTTATTCTATTTTGAACTGTTAATATTTGTGAATTATTGGCAGCTGTGATCTAGCAATTATGCCATCTTTCCTTATTTACATTTCCCGTCTGATGTAAAATCTCAGCAGTTATTGTATGTCATTTGGCCTTCTTCAGTGCTTTATATTTTTTCCATATTTATCCAAGTCAATGAGAAAAATGTTTAAATTGGCATTACAGAATATTCCTGTAAAACAAAAATATTTGCTAATTGAATGTAGAGAAGAGTGACCAAGACAAGACAGTTGTGTTAAAATATCCCTCCTAATGCACAAAACATGCACATTACATATTTTAAACATGATTTTGCTCAGGTAATTCTGTTTGAGATGTGGCTGTAAATAAGTTAGTCGAAAACTGAGTTGCCTTTGACAAGATCTGTGTGTGTATGTGTAAAAAATGTATTTTATAAATGTATGTGTGCATGGCAGCAAATGAGATAAATAGCACAAGAGATATATAAATGTGTTTATATGGTTTTGGCAAGTTAAGTTGCAAGGTTTAGGCCACTGGTTTCATTTTCCACATTCCAGGTCTCAGAAAGGCCTCAAAGAGCTGCTAATTATAAAAGAAGCCAAAGCTCTGCTTGGTTTTTTAGGTATTTGAGAAATGTCTATGCGCTCCTTTTCCGGTGGAGAAACCCTGTAAGTCCAAGTGCCTGAGCTTGGGAACAGAGCCAGGAATGGGGTTTGGGCTGCCCCAGCCTCTGGTGCCTGGGGCTGTGCTACCATGCTGGGCATGGGCTGCCAGCACAGCCCTCCACAGGCATCATTATCTGCTCTGGCAGCAGCTGTGAACCACCAGTCACTGTCTTTTTCCAGGGATTCTCCCTTGCCCCATCATCTGTAGTAAATTCAAAAATTTCATTTATGCAGTGGGAGGAAGGCCATGGCTGCCCTAATAAGTTGTGCTGTCCCTGTAACTGAGAGAAACTCAGGTTGAATTAAATAAATCATACCGAAGTATTTCCATATAGACATTTTTATCATCTTTGTTTAGAGGCTCCAAACCATTTGTTAAAATGCAGATAGTCTAATTGAATCGGAGTAAGGAGCTGGAGAATTGCTATCAAAACACATGCCTCAGTCATAAGGTACCTATCTTATTTTTCATTTCCACAATGAACCATTAAACCAGCTTACACTGGTAGGTTTTATGCTGTGAAGCTTCATGTCTCACTGATCAGGTTGTAATTACACAAATTTTTTACTGATTTTGCTCCCAGGAGTTTGAAAAGGGGAGAAAATTGGAGGAACATTAGGTAGAACCAGGAAGAATATTTTTTAGTGGCTGAAAAACATTACACGTAAGTGATTTTATTATCTTTATGTGCAACACGACATCTTGCCTATTCAACTATTGAAAGACATATTAAATGAAAATTCAGCGAAAGTGTGCAAAACCATTTGCAATTGTAGGGTACGTGTAGCAATCACATATTTAAAAAATAAGTGTTTTAAGGGATCAAGCTTTGGGCAGGGGCTAAGGATCTGCTTTCACACAGCTAGTGACCTTCTCTAAATCTTGACAGTTCCATTCTCCTGTTCCTTTTCCCATAATTTACAGTCAAATAGAAAGGATAACATCTCTGGAATAAAAAGGCAATCTTCAGCATTCAGAGCATGTCCAGTATAAAACCCACCCCAGTCCTGACTGGAACTTCACCACCGTGTGAAAACACACATCGTTACTAGCCCTGTACTAGGCCCTGAAGCTGGTTTCAGGTTCAAGAGAGGAAATGCCTGTGTAAAACTCGCTCTAGGAAGTTAGAGGATTGTTGTAGGAAAGCTTTAAAGCCTGCAGTGCCTGGCAGCACAATCACTCACGTGTCAAATAATTAATTAATTAATGTTCCTCTTTATTGCATTCTGTGCCCATATATAGAAACAACCCATACCACAGCCCAGGGATTTTAATGATGTTACAATAGAAGTGTCCTTGACTATTTTATTCAGGGGTCCCTTCTAGGAGCCCTTGCCAGGGCTGTTAGAGCCTCCTGCTGCTTCAGTGCAAGGCCACAAGAGCTCTTTGGGAACTGAGGAACAGCTGGCTTGGGGATTTCCCTTCTTCTTTCACTTGTTCCCTGCCTTTGTTTTCCTAGCATTGAGCATAAACCAGACCCTGCTGCCCGAGTCTGCCTTGTGCTGGAGCGTGGTGTGTGATTAACCTGGGAGGCAGGCGCTGCCTGTGCAGACATGTGGTAAGTGACAGTCCCACCTTCCAGAGCCCATCAAAAAATATTCAAGGACTATTTAGGATATTGCCGTCTTCAGTCTGGTGCCTGAAATTTCTCAGTATAAAGCGACATTAAATGAAAGAGTATTAAACACTGTGTTGCTATGAAGCCAGCACTCTATGTGCTACTGCATATGGTGATACCTAGACAGGCATTATACAGTCATGTAGATGCAACCTGTACTTCAGGTGCTGTAGTAAAGGAACTCCATCATTTTAAAGATGCTTAAGATATATTTGGAGAGGATCAGTTGTGGTTGACTGTGTTGTGAGTCAAGTGAGAAATGATCCTCAACTTAGCCAGGCCGTGTTTGGGGTTTTTTCCCCATGGATAATCAAAATTCTGGATTCTCATCGCAATAACAAGCTAATAGTACAGCACATTTGATCTTCTGTGTTTTGATTTTGCATTCTCTGCAGTGCAGCAGCCCATACATCTGTAGGCACCCAGCTCAGCAGGGCCAGCTCCTGTCCCCTCCTGATTAAGGCACAGAGGTGAATCCCTGTGGTTGTGTCTTCCTGTTAAAACACACAGGAGGTAATTTTGTCCTTTCCAATCCACTGTTTTGCTATCATTTACTCAGAAAGATGGCAGGAGCATGTACTTTCTTGTTAGAGCTGTACTAATTTTCATTGACTCCAAGATATTATTGAATTGTTTTGAAAGACCAAATATTTACTCTGATAGCAGCCTTTTTCACTATATTAGTTTTGGAGGTGTTTTAAAGTGTCTTCGTTTTTGACTGCAGAAGATGGTGGATCATAGTTATTTCCCTGTGTTACCTATTTAATTTCAGGATCCCCAGTGGGTTTCTGTCCTGCAGGATGTCAGGATATTTATTCCTTCAGTTGCCCTCTAAAATTCCTCTTTGACATTTCTGGAAAGGCTTTGAGTTTATTTCCATCAGGATTTGCGATAACACACATTCAGTGTTCTTTTCAGTGCTGCTGATAGAAACATTCACCTGGTAGAGGTTAGAAACTTATTTTTAGAGACACAGGCCTGACCTAAAGGCAAAATATAGAAATCAGTGGAAGTCAAAATTGGCTTTGCTTCTTTTGTGAGCTGTCTGCATGTGCCACAATCCCTGTTACACTGTCTGCAGGGGGCCAGAGCATCAGGTCTGGCTGGTGGGCTCATCGCTTGTGGGGACAGGACAGGAGCAGCACACAGGGACAGCGTGAGAGGCAGATCGAGAGCATGGAGCCCACGCCTTGAATCTGTGAGTTGGCTTCTTTCCTCTTTGATAATTTAGGCCAGGATGGGCTGACCTTTGGAGCCATGTGGACTGCCTCCAGATTTTGGGGGTGCCCAGTTTGCCTGCTGGCACCTCCCCATGCTGCCCTCTTTTGCTTTTGCAGGGGGAGGTGGTGGGACAGAGTGATGTGAGCCCTGAGCTGCCTGGTGCTGATGTCAGCTTTCAGCAGCACAGCACTCTCTGGCCTGAAGGAGATTACATTTCTGGTAGAAACAGGATATTTAAGATTAATTCAGAACTCAAGTGATTATTAGTAGTGTTACAGTGAGATAGTGTTTGTGGGGAAAAGTGGTACTTTTCAAAGTTATCACAGCACTAAATGGAGGAGGAATCACTGGCTTTACTGAGCAGCTCCTAGACTTCAGTTTTTTTGGGGTTTTGTTGGGGTTTTTTTTGGTTTTTTTTTTTTTTTTTGGATTGGTTGTGACCATCCTAAGTAGGTCAGTGTATATTTCAAACATTTTGCAAAATGCTAGAGCTCTTAAAGCCTGATTAGGAGAGGTTATTAAATGCTTGCTTTTAGTGTTTGCTCCTTTGTTCAGAGCACCAGGTTTTTGTTCATGTTCTTTATATCTTAATATTGCTTCGTTGCTTGTGGAACTGACTGCAAATTATTTTTGCTAATTTTTTTTTTAAGTCTAAATGACTTGGAATTTTTTTTCTTTTTTTTTTTTTTGATGCAATGGCTTTTACTACTTGGCAACATTATATATAGAGTGAAGCTTTCTGTTGTTTCTCATTTCTGTTTCATAATACTTTAATACTTTTAAAAATGTCCATTAAGTGTAATGATTTTGCTTTACTTACTCCCTATATTGGACTGCTGAGACTCATATAATCTTTTTCTTTCCCAGTCATGAGTTCTGTTTTCCTTTTAGGGCATGGTTTGTCTTTAGAATCTTTTTCCTGTCTGATAGCCTTTGTTGCTCTTTTCCTCATGCTGCCTTTTGGAGATGGAGAGCTAGGGAGACCTATTAGACTGCTTTTGCGTTTGGGGGTTGGTTTTATTTTTATTCTCTTGCTGTGCTTTTAATCATGCCTTTCTTATATGATATCTTCATGAAGTGGCACATATTTTAGTGTTTTATCCAGGCTTTCTTGTAGCTAACTTCTGTGTTCTTATGTAATTCCTCTCTTTAAAAAATAAAATGGGGATGCACTCTGTACACGGGGCCAGGCATTTTCTCCAGTATTGTGTTGAACAACAACTGCTACAGGTGAGAGGAAGATCTGAGCTTGTCAGGGGAAGAGGGAATGCACTGTTCAAAGGGTAGGGGGATCAAAGGGAGAAACAAGTGGCAGTAGAAAATACCAGGTTCCGGTTACTTTGAAAAATATGGGATATTATAGTCCTTGTGGGAAAGGACAGAGAGACAGAAAGAAGAGAAACCAAAGGAGATGAGACGAAAGGAAGTTGATAAAGACACTATATCCATTACAAAGTGGACAGACACAATATGGGAGCAATAGGAATAATATTCAGCTGTCCCTATTAATGCTGAAGTGCTCATAAGACCTTGATGCAAAGAGTAGGGCTCCCCTATAGTGGTAGTCCCTAATCTAAGCTTTACATAACATGTCTGCATACAACCTGATTTATATTTGTCATGAATGCAGGTGCAAAAGCTAATTAGTAGTAAAGAGTTACTTACACCTGAATTTGCCTCTCTGAGTGAAATGGTGTCGGTCTGACTCTAGAGCTGAAAGGACTCAGAGTCCTCTGGTGGTCTGAAAGTCTGTATGAGAGAAAAAAAAAAGAGTAACATATATACTTTCATAATATTTATACAGCTGTAAGAGTTTTACTTTACTTTAAAATTTCAGCAACTTTATGTTATCCAGAAATATTTCCATCAGCCTTTTGAACGACGAACTTAAGATCATGTGAATCTTAGCCCAAAGCCCATGCACATAACATATGTATTGTGAGTTGATCGATCTGAACACCTGTTCCTTATTACTACCTTTATTTTTTCTTTCTGAAGAATATTTTCTTTGCTGCCTTAAAACTGATATGATAAGGAGATCAATTGCATCAATCTGTATTCCTGAAACACAGGACAGACATATATTGTAGCTGCAGATGTTATGAAAGTTTGACAAAAAAAATCTTATAACTTCTGTAGTGTTCAAGGTCATAGAAAAAAAATTCTCACATACGGCAGGAACTTGGTTTTAACCCGTGAGTCATAAAATAGAAGCTGTAAAACAAGTCTATGAAATATAGTAGAAGAATATTAGTTATTTTCAACTGACAATTCATTTTGTAGGTACTGAAGTAGACACAACCAGTCATTCCTTCAGAGAGAGAAAGTGTATGGTCAGCATAGACTAATGTCTTTTTATGTGGAAAGGTTTTTATTCCATTAGTAGAGTAGCTTGTTGAAATAATAAAACATGTACTCTTCACCTCTTATTTTCATTTCCTGATGTATGATAGCTTGAACTGCTGTTGAGTAAAATTTGCAGTAAATGTTCTTCCTTGTTCTCATTTGATATAGTTCACACTCCATTAACATCCTGATAGAGAGAAGGACGTTACTGTCTAACTTTTTATTTTCTTGTACCTCTGAGATGACTTTGGGATACCATACTGTGACTGCAGAACACCACACAGATTTTAGATAATGTTAGTGCAGTGGGATGAATTCTGTAGTGATACTCAGTCTTGAAGGAAATTTAATAATCATATTCCGAATGCTTTTGTTTAATTTTTTCATTAGATTGTAGGTGAATTTATCGTGTTGTGCACACATCTACTGAAGCACTCACACTGTGAATGCCACTCTTGTTCTTGCAAATACTTTGGTTAAGCATATCTGCAGCCCCTTGTTTAAAGAAAATTATTTCACATTGGAAAAAAGATCACTTGTTCATGACATTGAAATATAAAGGTGGTTTTTGTAAAAACAGAATTTACTTTTTCTGTTTCAGGTTGATTAATGTAGTTAAATATTATTTATTTTTCAGGTGAAACATTCTTTTCCTTGTGTCTGCAGTCATTTCTTCATCACAGATTATATAAAAGTGGTGATTGTGTTTGAAAAATTGTCTCTTATATAGCTAGGACGAAACTAGACTCTGTAAGTCATCTGATGGAGGACAGATACTGAATACAAGATTAGTTTGAATACAAACAATTGTTAAAGAGGTAAAGATCTAGAGACAGATACCAAAGGACCTGTCTGGGTGGAAAAGATAAGGTGGCATAGATCACTTTAATGAGTGTTTCAGCTGAAATTCGGAATGAAGGTGCCTAAAATTGGCACCAAGAAATGCTGAATGCTTTTCATTCTTTTCAACTGAAATGAAAATAGAACTTCTTTTGTCGTCTGACAGGGCTGTGTTTATCAATCTGAATACATGGCCTGTCAGAAACAATAAGTATCTGCAGATTCCTTTGAGGTCACTGGTAGGTGAGGGATAAGCAACCTTTTAAGTCTACCCTGAGTGTCTGTGACAGAGTGCATGAGCCTTGGGGCAGGTGGTGGAAGGAAAGGGTTAATTAAACCTCTATGGAGGGACCAGCAGCTTACTCTTATCTGAGGATCTGCAGGGGTATTGGGTTGGATCTGTGAGTGTCTGTGACTCTCTCCAGTCTCTGTCAAGTGAAACAGAGGAAAGGGATTAAAATGAGGCTGGAAGAAGCCCGGCCATTAATGGGAAGACTGAGATCAAGCAAACTCAGGCACAGCGTGCCCGCCTTTGGAAGAGCTTATTTAACTTAGTCTTTGAGTTGGCATCACTCTGTTACAGCAAGAAGGGTTTTGGTATCTGCAGAAAGGTGTTCCACAGCACCATGCTGGCCATCAGACTGCATTGCTTTGATTCCTTCGTGATTTGGGTACCCTAGGACCAGCTGCACGTGCTCAGAGGAGACACGAACGGATGCTGCTCTGACCTACCACCCTCATCCTGGTTTTTTTAATTGACTTTGTCACAGAGGCTGCAGACCAGAACCAAATTTTCTCCTTATCACCAGTTTGATTCCAAAGCACCATGTAAAAAGTGTTGTTTATCTGTGAAACAAACCACAGAATAAGGCAAACCCCTTGGTGATGTACCTGTGCTATTCCAATGTTTGAGTGTGGGTAATGTCAACAGGTTTTGGCCCTCGGTGTGACTTCTGCAATACCACAGCAGCAAACAGTATTGGAACTGATGGCTTCCAAGGAGGTTAAGAGAGGGGAAAATAAGGAGGCTGTAAGTTTTATTTTGCTTTGTTAATGAATGTTTTCATTTCAATTTTTCTTATTCCTTTCTAGGATTTGTATTTTGGATTCCTAATGTCGTTTAAGAGTCACGAGCAACTCTTAATTAGATTTGAGTCCTTAAAATCAGATACCAGTATTTTTGGTAGACAAAACATGAGGTATTTTTTTGCCTGTGATTTAAGCTGGATTTGAAGTTGATATATTTGAAGATTGACCTGAGTCAACTCTAGTGGGAATAAATCAGAAGGTTCTGATATGGGCTCTGTGTTAGATGGTGCTCAAGATCTCCTAATTTGTAAATCTGAAGCCTTGGAAGCCTCAGTTTATGCTAGCAGCCATGTGAAGAATTGCTGAGATGGTCCCAGCACCTCAAGGGGCACTGTAGCCTTTGACTAACTCTTTTTTTGGCACCTTTCTAAGTTTGCCCAGCATGAAGCACTTTGTAGGGAGGAGAATTCCTGCATCTGTCTTCTTGATTGTGTTTTGGTTCCTCTTTGGTTAGTTCAGAAAACCAAGATTTTATGAACTTACAATGTCTTGACTTGTATCAGCTTTTCATCCTAATTTCTTAGAAAACAGCCAAACATAAGCAGAATTATGGCAGCCCCTCACTCAGGTGGTAGGAAAGCAAGGATTTGTCACTGCACACAGCGTGCCTGAGCGTCCTGGAGGAGCGTGTGCCAAGAACACACAACTCTCAGGGTAACCACTCACAACATCCTCTGCAAGGCTCTTGAAAGGCTGTGGGGATTGGGAAGAAAGCCTTTATTTGACTTCAGGGTGGAGACTGAGATGTCAGATGAGAATTTGGTTCCCTCTTGGACTGCAGGTAAGCTGCAATTTTTTCTTAATGTACAGACATTGTGTGAAACTTCTGAAGAAGATAATGGGTCATCCAGACACCTTTAACTGATTCAGGGCTTCTTTGTCATTATCTTAGATTTCTGTGCACTTCATAGGATTTCATAAGAAATAGCAGGTGATGTCCTGATTTTTTAAAAGAAACGTTGTGAAAGATCACGAGATGTGGCAGACCACCAATTTGAGCTGATTGCATCAAGTAAAACCTCAGCACTCGTTATGGCAAATTTCATTCCATATATACAACACTCCACTTGCTTTCGTATGTCTGGAAATTTTACTTTTTCATATGTATCCATGTGGGAAAATAAGTTATTTGTGCTCTTTCACAGCCTCCTGTATTTTTAACACTTGCAGCTAACGTACATTTCATGTTTTCTTCATGATTTGAAATGTTTCACGTTACTTCTGCTTCCTTGTTCTCCTTTTTGTTTTGCTTGTCTGCTGTAGGAAAAAAATCTTCCAGTTTTATCTGGTGTGATCTTTTAGGAAGCTTCAGTCTCTTAGTAAACAAAAAGCATTGAATTCTATTTGGATGAAAATTCTTTTCACTCTAATTTTTGTATAATGCATGCATTGCATTTTGACTCCTGGAATTTCTGAAATATGACAAGCATGACACTGCCTAGAAATTATAGGTATCAAGCATGCAGCCTCAAAGCGAAGAGAACTCAAAACTCTAAGTTTTGAATCCCTGCTAATGAAATAATGAAATAATCCTGGGGAGGCAGTTGTCTCCATGAGAGCCTTTACTTCTTCTATCTTTCAGAACACCTCCAAAAGTTTGCTGTTTTTGCTGTAACAGCTCAAGTAACTTTCACTTGCTTGCAAATCCCTGCCTGGAAGTTGACAAGCCCTTGCTTACTTCTATCTGACTGTGTATTTTGAGGAGTGACAATGTGTCGTGACTCACCCATTCTGCACCAGACCCCCACGTGAGCAGTGTCATCAGTTTTCATCAGAGCACTGGAGTCAAAGTAGAGCTAGTTTGGCTCAAACTGAACATCAGCTGTTTCCCCAACCTTTCCAGATGGTATTTATCGTGCAAAAGGGTTTAAATGACCATCTATGTAAGATGTTGCTGAGCAGCCACGTGGGTTATGTCAAGCTGCTAGGAAAATGACAATTTGTCATAAGATTAATAATGTTGAAAGAGGAAGTGCAGGCTTTGTGATTGAAGACAGCTGTTTAGTGGGGGGAACATAATCCTGGGGACAGCTCGTGGGGGCTGAGCCTTGCTCTGGTTTGTCAGCATGGCCTCTCTGCCAGTTCACTGTGGAACAGCAGTGATGTTCTTGCCGTGGTGCAAAGCTTGCAGAGTGTTTCTATAGTCAGTGTTACCCTAAGGACCTGGTAAAAGAGGATAGAGTCCTCTTGAAGGGGCACTTGAAGTAACAAGAAGTGGTTATCCCACAGGCACATAGGTTTTGTGCAGCATTCTGCGTATAATGCCACAAACTATATCCAAATTCTGTTTCACTGAATTTTTGTGCAAATGTGCATGTTTCATAAGAATAAATGAGTGACAGTGATCATAATAATATTCTTGTCACCTTTTTAATATCTTACATATATTCTTGGATGGTTTTCAGTTTACTGCAGAATTTAACAATCGGGTGGAAAACTGGTTCCTTTGTAGAACAGAGTGAGCTGTTTTCATTTGGGAGGGACCTACAAGGATCATCCAGTTTCAACTGCCTGACCAATTCAGGGCTCACCAAAAGTTGAAACATGGTCCAAATGCCTCCTAAACACTGACAGGCTTGGGCCATCTATCGTTTTGTGGCTTGCTTTGAAGGTAAGGTGTGAGGTCTGGGTCTGACTTGGAGGAAGGAGAAAAGCAGATCTTATTTTTAAGCAGTCAGCATTTGCCCTGTGAAGTGTGGGTAATGTAAAACTTGACACTTACAAAGGTAACAACATACTGTTATATTGATTTGTCATTCAAATGTTGCCCTTTGAGGGAGAGGACTGTAATGCTCCTCCTTCCTGCCCTAATCAACCTTGGATCTTGCATGCAGTTTTCAAGTCACAACCAGTTGTTGTGGCTGATTCCAAAATT
Source organism: Brachypodius melanocephalos (assembly GCA_013398615.1). NCBI lineage: Eukaryota > Metazoa > Chordata > Aves > Passeriformes > Pycnonotidae > Brachypodius > Brachypodius melanocephalos. Next base: position 12,666,803 of record VZSR01001283.1, on the reverse strand, counting down.
TTGGAATTTTGGAATTTGGAAATTTGACAATGCGTATCATGCCTGCAGTTTAATTTGAAAAATAAGTAAATAATTTCCATTTGTTCTTGATTATTTTCCTTTTTTTTTTTCATTTGTCTGGGGTTTTTTGTTTGTTGGTTTGGTTTTTGTTTAACTTTAAAGTTTTAAAATTTTAATTTTTATGATATGGTAATCATATTCACCACATTTTCACTAATGTCAGATATATACCTATATATGTGTATGCTTTGAAACCTTCTTAGACTGCATAGTTCAACACGACATTTGTAAAACTTGCACGGTCTAACCACTGAACACACAAATGTTCAAAGCATTCGTGCTTCCATGCTGCTGGCAAAATAAGAAAAGCTCTTGAATAAATTCTGTAGAGAACTACTGTTTTAAGCAAGATTCTCTTGTGGTTCTATGAAAAAATATTCCACATAGCACAGTAGCTGTAGCTAAGATAATATGTTTGAGTTCCATTTTAACCTTTTCGAAAATCTACACATTTTATGAGTTCTGGGTGATAGCTATTTCCTTCTTAATAACTGCTTTTGTCCCACACTCAAAACCAAGTACATAAAACAAGAAAGTTGGAACAGTCCAAATCACATCCTCAATTTAAAAACCTACCCCATCCACTGAAAAGCTAAAACCACAAACACACTAAACTCTCACCTGGTATCTAAACCCAGGATAAGCTGTGTTGTAGCATACTAATAGTAAAGGTCTCATATAAAAATCTTTTTGAAATTACTGTAAAGTGCAATGGAAACTCTGATTTTAGAAAAAAAATAGAAATACTGTTATGAAAAGTTAGTTTAAGTACAGTTTTATTTTATATGCAGTTTATAAGATATTGAAGTTCTTTTTTTAATCTGTGATTCACTCAATTAGACTATGCATAAGACTCTCATCTAACACCATTATTTCAGGTGCTAGACCACAGAAGGAAAGCAACAATCTCAAATCAATGTACCTAAAATAGACACCAAATAGTTTGTTCTCTTCATGAGAGGATTTATGCTTTTTCCTTAGTGCATAAAATTCACTTCCTCTTTGTCTGTTCACATGTTTAAATTTACATTCTAGCTTTGAAATACCTCTGTAAACACTGTGCAAAGATCTTTTTCTGGGCAGTGCTCCATTGCTCATCCTCTCTTTACATCTCTCCTACAGCTGATTATTGTACGAGCTCCATTAAATGCTTGGTTTTGGGTCACCTTTAGTTGAAATGAAAAAAATCATACTCATAACTGAGTCAAATGTCCAAGTGCAAAAGTGGTTTGTCTGTCTGCAGGGACAGCAGTGTCCTAGATCCCACGGACAGGGACACGGCCAAGAGGTTGGGAGGAGGAATCCATGTCCCCTGCTTGGCCCCCATTAAACCTCACCGAGACATTGCCCAGCGCGGTGCCCGGGCACACACCATGAACCACAGGGCTCAGAGGGCTGGAGCACTGCCCTGGGGGAAAGCTGCAGGAACAGGGCTGGCTCCCATGGGCTCAGGGGCACCTTGGGGCACCTTGCAGCCCCTCAGGTCACAGTGAGGAGGGGACTGCTGCTTGTACGTGGTGAGGGGCCAGACACAGGGAGACTGGGATGAGGGAGGTTATTCAGAGTGGATATCAGAAAAAGACATCCCCACCCGAGGAGGGTGAAACAGGAGCACAGGTTGCCCTGGGAGGTTGTGCAGGCTTCATCTGTGGAGGCTTTCAAGACCTGAGCAGCTTGGTCTGACCTTCCATCTGCCCCAGTGTCAGCAGGAGGTTTCCTGAGGGAAGGATTTCCCACAACTTCTGTCTTGATGCTCTGCTCTTTGGTGGGGATTCAAGTTATTTTCTCCTCCTCTGTGCCTTTAGCATTCCAGTTTCTTGCAAGGTCTCCTGCATCGCTACTGCCCTGGTCCCAAAGCCTTTTGCAGCTGTGATGGTGAGGGTGGCAGGCTGCACTTTTGCAGTGCAGGCATTCCTGAATAATCTCCACATATCTTTCCTGATTCACTGACCCTTTCTTTAAGAGTCCAAATCTAAGTTACATGTTATCTTAAAAGTTGCTTCAAAGCTTTAGAGTGTACACAGAGTGAACTTAAATGCAGAGACATGGGCTATTTTCTTACCTTTTCTTGATGTGTTGCTGTGATATAGCAATGACATAACTGAGTAAACACAAGTAACTTCCATTAAATGCCTCCTCTGGCATCTAACATGGTCCTGCCAACATTGGTACCATCAAAGATTTCTATTGCTTTTTACTTGAAGTTAATGAAAATTTAATGAGCTGTAATTAAGGACTGAAGGAATTGAAGATGCTTTATCAAAGTTTCCAGATTCTGCTTGGTGAGTAACAGTAATTGACAAATGCAAACATATTGATTAATCTTTTATCCTAATAGCTATTCTGTAAATGGAATGGCATTTCTGCCCCAGATTAATAAAAGATTATTTTTGAGGGTTTAATTAACTGTTCTTTAAATTCTTCATTCATCTAAAATTAATCTTCTGTGACAGTTATGCACCTTTAAAAAATTCCTTCTTTGTAATATAATCTATAGAGGTATACACTGACTTGGCAACCTACTATTAGCTTGCAAAAGGAAAGATTTATGGCTGGAAAACACCAGCTGCACCTGTTGTTTTTTGCTGAACAAATCACCCTGAAGCACACCATCACTCCAGCCTGCCACTACATCATTTGTATTGCTAGGAAAGTGGTTTTTTTCTGCATCACTAGTATATATTTCTCAGAAATGAGTAAAACCACACAGTTACCCAGAGTCTAACTGGTATGTTCATGATTTTACAAGAGTCTTATGAATCATTGGTAAAATAACACACTCTGATTAATGAATAGTATTAGCTACAAAGAAAAGTGTCTTAAATAAGGTCTCAGGGCATGGTGGTTTTAACCTCTCACAGAGCAAATCTGAGATTTGTGCTTTGCAGATTGCATGTCTCCATTAGCACCCTGTTGTAATTCGACTTTGTGTTCTTCATAATAACCAAAATAAAAAGGTTAGCCAATTATAAACTTTCTGGAAATAATGGATGGTAATCACAGCTGTGGTCAAAGAGGCTCCAGGGGATCACATTTGTGTGTCACCTGAGCATAGATTTGAGTGAATTTTGTGCTGGTCCTGAGGCTTGCTCAGGGCTGTGCTCCAGAGTGAAAGGAGGGTTGAGGGGGTCCCTTCCCTAATGTTCTGTCAACCATTTGGAAAAGGGAGTTAAAGCTGCTCCACAAAGAAAATCCTCAGGGCAGCTCCTTGCAATGATGGGAGTGGGTAGATGGATGTATCTCTAGCGTTCCACAGCCCATTTCTGTAACAACTCTTCATCATATACTCTCACCTACTTGAAAATATGCCTAATGTGGTACAGCCGGGACAGCTGGCAGAATGTCCCCCCTTTTTTTATCCTAATCTCTTCCCTCTTCTCTGAGCCAAATTGCCTCTTTGTCTCCACCAGGTTCCCTCACCATCACATGTCCAGTGCACCTGGTGGGTGATATTAGGCTGCAAACTGCAAGGCTTCCTTTTTTGACAGGCTTTGTTGGATGTTTAGGACAGTAAAACTTGATGCTCTGTCAAATAAATGGAGACAACCACTGAAGAAGCAATTCTGACTGCAGAGTCTGGTGGCTGAGCTAGAGGTGGAACCATGGCTGATACAGACTCTAACAGCTGCTGTAAAATAAGTCAGAGTTCACTTAAAAAATATAGGATTAAATCCTGAATCTGTTATATGGTTAGGTTCCACCAAATTAAAATTACCTGTGCAATTACCTTTGAATGTAGAACCCTAAATAGGTGGCTTTAATAACTAGAATGAAAATGTTGTTATTGAGGGATATGTGACTGTGATCTTATTAGCAGCAAAATAGACCAAAACAGAGGTAGTCACTGCTGGTGGAAGAAGATGGCTAATTTGTTTGTAATGTAGAAAACTCTGGAGAGCTTGGAAGGAAAAGTTTAGGCTGAAAATGTCCAAAACATTGTTAATCAAAGAAATATTTTTCCTTTTTTTCTGTTTTCATGTAACAGTGCTCTTCAAAAGTATTAAGGTGTATGTCACACCTGGCAGGTGACTGGTATTGGGATTATTTTATTCAGTGGAAGATGTTGCTTTATGTGAAATATACATTAAGGTCTCATCTTTAGACCTGAAAGTTTTACTTGTTTAAAGCTACCTTTATGGTCACTGCCTCCATTTTCACCATGTTTTATGGCTGTTAGCATTGCAGAGTTCTTATATTTAAAAGAGAAGGCAGTTTTCTTTAGATTTATACATTATCTGGGAGTTATTTGAATTCCCAATTGCAAAACTTCATTTTGACATGGGAGTAAATCATTTACAAACTTTTCTTTAAAGTCCAGCAAAGATTTAAAAGATCCATTTAATTCTAATGTTAAATATGGAAGTTACTTACATCCTATTTTTCCCCTTCAAGGAGTCTTTACTGAGGTAAGAAACCTGGGGTTTTTTGATCCAAGTTATTCCCCCTACAGACCTGTTCATTGAAAGGCATTTTAAGGACTATTAAAATGAGGGACATCATGAAGGCTTGCTCTCAGAATTTGTAACATTAATCTTTAATAGCTTCTGAATTATTCTGTTTATTTTATGGTTCATATAATAACATGGTAGATGTGGTGGTTGCATTTCAGTGGAAGGAATTCAGGTCAGACTTGCTGAAATCTCCCTGATAGCAGACTAGTGCCCATTAAAGGCACTGGAGGTTTTATCAGAGGGGAGTTACTGTTCTTCTTCTCCTTCTTTTCACTTATTTTGTTTCTGTCTGTCTTTGCATGTGTTTTTAAGTACACGCCTGTCCTTCATGTAGCAATCCTTATAACATCAATTTTATTTTAATGCTTTGGGATCAAACAGGAACATATTGAAGACATAGTTTTACTTTATTTGATTAATGCATCAGTAAAAAGGAAACAACTTTGAACTAAGACTCTCTGGTTTTTGCATCTTTTAGTCATTACAGCAAATCAATATAGCATCAAGAACAGTCAGATCAGAGAACACTGTTTGGTAGAATAAAGTAAATAATGTGGTCCTTGGGAAAGAGAATATACATTCAAAACATCATTTTACCAATTTCCTTCATGGTTCTAGGCAGGAATGCTGGTCATGCAGTGTTCTCTTTATTTTAACTTGTGATAACCTCCTTTAAAATGACTATTGACCTTTTTTTAAAGAAGAATTCACATTTATATATTGTACTTGACATGGTCATCAGTTCAGTTTTACATTCAGAAAATAGGTTGGGGTTCTTAATAACGTACTTCATAGGCCCTTATTTTTATTGATAGGGTTATTAGTTCTTTTCAAGATTTTTCTTGGTTGCAAAGACTAATATTTCAGATTTCTTTGCTTAATTGCCATCTGCTATTGTCTGCTGTTTGATCACTGTATTAGATTTTCCCTTTGTGCTCCTGACGAACAATCTTTAATGATGGGGTTGGAGGACCTGTCAGGGTAACTGGGATACCACCCCAAATATCTGCCAGAAATAAAGGAAATAACAGTTGCTGCATTCCTAAAACTGCACTCTCCTCACTCTCAAGTGCCAGTAATTGGGACCATGTGTTGTCATTTATGTAAATAAGGTAATAAATCATCAAATATGCAAAGCAGGACATCAAGTCATCTGCATAAATTCTCCAGATTTCAGAACATTTAGTCTCTACAAGTATGGGCAGATTGTAACCAAGAAATATCTTTCCAGATGGCTTGAGCAGGTGAGGATGCAATGGTTGTGCTTTGCAGAGCAGTGGTAAACTTGGACTACCTGAACTATTATCTACAGCTATAGGAACACAATAAATGAGCTGCAGATTTTTTATTGTTGTTTAACAGACATGTTCATCTCTCCAGAGCTGCTCAGACAGCAAGGGATCAAGCAGCTGACTGTTTACAGACAGTTTACTCAAACCCATGCAGTCAGCATTATAGGGTACTTGTTATCTCGCTGTAAGGACAGTGTAAGTGACAGAAAGGATTGAATTCAACACCAGTCACTTGAAATTCTGGCACAGAAAAGAAACTTGTGCATCATATATGTTGCACTGTGTAAGTAAAATTGTGCAAAAATGAAAGCTTGCAGTACTCTGATGGTGCACATTTTAGATGAGACTTAGAAGAAAAACTATTTTTTCCTTTTCTGTGACGGCCAAAGCCGCACAAAAATCACAGACAGCAGATCAGATCAGCTTCTTGAAATATTCATTTATGGATGTCTGAAAAGCATTGTGTCCCACAAGTAGAAAAGTACATTTTATATTCTGTGGTTCATTCACTAACTCATCACTCCCAGGGCTGCTCCTGAGTAAAGGACATTGGATTGGTGGAGCACTCTGTGTCTGCAGTTTAGATGGTATCTCTGACTAATTATTTTGCTTTTTAAAAAAGCCCCCAAATAAATGTTATTGTAATACCTGACTGTAAGGAGTTCTGCTTGCTTGCCTTCTGCTTTCCATAGACGTGTGGAGATTTTTCTTTACACCCAAGGTCTGTGGTGGAAAAAGGCTGTGGTAGTCCAGTGTCGGA
>VZSR01001283.1:12619661-12660140 GCA_013398615.1 Brachypodius melanocephalos | reverse complement strand
TTCCAACAGTCCAGCCTCCAGCCAAGAGTGCCAGAGCTACAGGTGCCCTACAGAGATATTCCTTCTCACCACCTCCTTCGGAGGACAACCATTGTCTTCCCATTGTTCTCCTCTCTTTGTAGTTTGCTCCTCCTTGAAAGAGCAACCACCGTACACCCATACCCAGGTGAGCCTTGATGGATGGGGAATAGTAAAAATACTTCATGTGGGATATGAGTGAATTGCCCTCATGCCTGAAGTTTGTCCTCCTTTCATTCATTTTCTGCTTACTTTTCTGACCTGTTTTCCCCCCTGTGTGGATGATGCAGAGCTTCATGATGAAAGTAGAGTATTGAAACAATGAAAAGGACTTATCTGTGCCTTGACCATATGTGCAGGATTCTGTCAGTCAGGGATTGTGTTTGTGTCTCCTGGCATGTCCAATCTGGTCTTACTTCCTACCTATTTCCTCTTCTGTTCATTCCAAGATTCCATTCAAACCATCATAAGGGGCTGATTCTCTGTAAGGCATATTTTATCTTTTGTAAAGCTTTATGCTCTCTATGTTGTATTTTTGATGTGTTAGAGCTCTTCCAAAGGTTATCCTTTTATTAAGAGGTGGTCATTTGAAAATGATGATTCAAAAATTAGAGAAGGCTGCAGTTATGCTAAAACAAATTAGCACCTAACATTTGAAACTAGCATTTTCTTCAGAGTAAAGTGTCAGTGTAGTGTTACAAATTGTTTCTCTCCCTCCTCAATTTATAGTGGCAATAAAGACTAAGCCAGTCATAGTTTCACTTACATAATTTCAGTAGAGACTTTGAAAGTTGGACACTTTTCTCTTTTATCAAAAAATTACTAATGCCATAAATTTGGCAAAAGATAATTTTGTGCACCTTTTAAAATGCTTTAAGAATTTCATGTGAAATAACTGTCTACTCATGTGGAAAGCAGTATTCACATGTCACTTAACAATGAAGGAATAATAGTGATGATCTGCTGTGATTTCCAGCTAACAGGCACTCCTTTAAGAACATATTGAGCCTAAGTTCTTATTTGATTTGATTAAAAGATCAGAACAAGTGAAAAAGCTTTGAACCGAGATTGTGAAGATTTTGGCACTTTTAGTTATTACAGCCAAGTAGTATAGCACCAAGAACAGCCAAATCACAAAACACTTTCCTAGAGTTTAGCAATAATTTAAATATGGTACAAATATTTGAATTTTGTATTCTTCTGTGAGTGGTTGATACATAGGAAAAGGTAGCATTCTGCAAAAGAGTATTTGTTATGAGTTGCATGGGCAGCTTGATTGTTCTGTCTGGAATTACTTGGTGGTTAACTCATCAGGATAAAGTACCCAGGCCTGCCATCACAGCTGCCATCAATTGGAAATCTTAGCAAGGATCTTGGCAAACATTTTAAACATGAAGGGCTGTGTTTTCACACCTTTGCCCCCTTGCTTTGTTCCTCGGATGGTGCACCCTCTGGCAGATGCAGCTCCCTGGGTGTGCCTGGGCTCCTGTAACCCTCCAGTCAGGGAAGGGAACCAAGCCCAGCGGTCAGAAGGCATCCTGAGGACAACACCAGGTGAGGGACAGTAGTGGTGTACCTATACTGGTTTAGAAAAACAGGAGCCTTGATGGAGTCCAATCTTTACAAACACTTTAATTGTGAGCCACTGACCTGCGTACTCAGTCAAACCCGGACTTTGAATGTCTTGGAACCAAAGCAAAATATAAGATGCAGAAGTGATAAAATAATAAAATTAATTTTGTCCTTGCTGATTTCTGGGTTTGTGACCAGATAGACATAGAATCTAAGATATTTAGATTCTAGAGCTGTAAATGCTTTTATCTTTAAGGGGTTTTGCTATTGTTTAATTTTTACATTTTGAATAAAAGAAAATACAGTAGACATGAAGGGTTTTTTCTGACCTTTTTTTTTTTTTCTTTTTTTGAGACTTGGAACTGAGATGAATTTTTTATGGCTGAGTAGTAAATCTCTGGAACAGAATTTCCCGATATAAATGACAATTCCACTTTAATTATAGCATCTTCTAGGCAGCTATTATATTAGAGCAGGACCCTTAACAGACTTGCCTTTTTAAGACCATATTCAAGAGTAACAGGGCTTGCCATAATTGCAGCTTGCTTTCTGTTGGAAGGGTTCACTTGCCTTTGAATGAGTGACTAGGTTCCTTTTCCAAGGTTTATTTTCCTAGCAAGAATGTCTTCAGATCCGTGCAAAATATTTTAAAATGGGTCTCAATATATTGAATGTGGAGCATCTTCTGTACTATGCAACTATTTCAGAAATCATATATGGAGAAATAAAGCACTGGTACATAGTTCTAAGAAACCTTTAACATCTGCAAAATTAACTTGTCACTAATTTTGCATGCTTCAGTTACTAGAAAATGTAGCTTTCTGAAGCACCAAGCTTCTTTTTTTATTATTGCATTACATACCTATCTGTGACTTGCATCTGAAATTGTTTTCATCACTGATCTTGTTCTTTTGGTGCCTATACATTTATTTCTCATTTCATGCTGAAAATGTTATGCCATCTGCTTACTTGCGTAATTTTGCAAAGAGAAGACTTCATTAATTTGCAGTTTTAACGTCTGCACCTGCAACTTCCATTTACTGGTGCAGCAGTTGTTGCCTGTCAATAGTTTAGAAAGAGTCTGCTGAAGCTGAAATATTTCTGTGTGCATGCCTTTCTGTCTTTAGATACTTGCAGGCCAAAATTTGGGGGAGGATTTGGTAGGCTGAGAAAACACCACATCCTGAACTGTACAGCATCAACTCCCAATTTTTCCTGGTTCACATGGAAGGGATCCTCTCCTCTCCCCAGCTCTTTACGTGCAAATGTAAACTAGAATTCCATGGTTGCCCAAAAAAGGAAATTTCAAGCTTTGCAAATGCTTTGTTTGGATTAATAACATCTATAGTCACGTTTCTTTCATCCCAGAGGGCACAAACGTTTCTTAAGTTAATAGCAGTATCATAACCTATCTAATATGCTATGGTAAAAATGCCTTCTGCTAGATAACTCTTAACAAATTCTTGTTGTCATATTTCAGCAGTAATTTATTTTCTAGGCAGGGAAGATGAGAGGTTAGTTCTGAAACTAAAAGGACAATTTTAAACAGTGTATGGAAAGTGTACGGTTTTCTAAAAATATTACTTGTTTACTTTTACGTGATTATTCAAAAGCAAAGACTGCACTGTTGGTCCCTTAGTATTAATTTCTGCTGTGTGAGGCTGTGACAGAGTTTATTCATTGACCCAAAGCACTAGAAAACTTCCCGCAGCACTTTATGAAAACCTGACAAACTGAACTGCTTTTTGGTTAATGGTATGTTACATCAATATGATGTCTCTACCTAGCTGAAGTTGGCTGTCTGAAATCTAAGGGAAAAGGGGCTGGGTTTGTTTTGGACTTTTTGTTTGGATTTTTTAAAAAATCTGTTTATTTTTGGTTTTGTGGGTTTGTTTGGGGTTTTTTTAGTTCAAAAGAGTAGCTTGGGGTTTCAAAAAGCCGAAGAGCTGATGAAAGGCTTGCTCCCTGGGGAACTTCAATAAAAACCTGTGGTGAAGAAGGAGGGGTTGGCAGGAAGGGACCTGCCCCACACTTGGGAGCAGCCCAGGCCTCCAGGGCAGCTGGGCTGGGGGGAGAGGACCTGTGCAGGTGGGTGATGGGGGGCTGGCAGCCACCCTGGGCTGCACTCCCAGTAAACACTGGTTTACTGTGTCTACATCCAGCCTGAAACAGTCAGCTAAGCAACCTCAGCTTGTGTTCTGGAATGGTTTATTTCGGGATTTTGGGGGATTTGGGGGTGGAGTTTTTTTGTGTTTTGGTTTTTTGGAGAATTTTTTTTAAGGGTTTGATGCTCATGGTTGGAATCACCAGCATCACATCTCAGAGACTTTAAAACAAACAAAGAGGACATTTTTGGGAACACCATGCCATAGGCTGCAGGAAGCTAAAAGGGATGAATGACCAGAAAGGAATCAAATTTTCCCAGAAATGGCAGTCAGGCATGGGATAATTTGCTGGGACTTTGGAGAAAGGTTGTCCATCCACTGTTGGACAGATCTAAAGATATTTAAGGTTCCTGATTATAAATAGCCTCTGAATAAGTTTGATAATACAGAATGACAAAATTCTGGGGGGTGGGCAGGCACTTCTGGAGATTGCCTCGTCCAACCCCCAGCTCAGGCAGACTCTGCCAGAGCAGGCAGGTCAGGGCTATGCCTGGTTGGGTGTTGCTTATCTCCAAAGATGAAGACTTCATGTCCTCCTTGTTCAGCCTGTGCCAGTGTCTGACCACCTTCACTCCATAGAAAGCCTTAAGGGTTTTTTTTATCCCGTGCTTCAATTTGTGCTCATTGTCTCTTGTCCTGTTGCTGGGCACCACTGAGAACAGCCCAGCTCATCCCCTTTTATCCCCACATCAGATATCCATGCATAGCCATAAGATGCCTCCTCCAGGCTGAGCAGGCACAGGTCTCTCAGCCTCTCCTGCCATCAGACACCAGGATATTGCTGAAAATGGATATCTTTGACTGGAGTATTCCAGGAATTTCCCCTGTTTCAGGAACGTGTTTGACTCACCCCATTTCTGCAGGGCTGTGTCTCTGCTGTGAGAAAAGGGGCTTCTTTCTTGTTGAAACCAGGATGTTGCTGTTCTCTTTCAGTGCAGAAGTGTCACCTTGGCATCCAAATGGACAACTTAGGGCCTTTCTTATCAAAAGCTGATGGGTAGAGCTTCCTTTCCTCATCTTTTTTGCTGCATCATTAGAGAGAGCCTTGGGAAAATCTTGGATTCGTAATGTCCTTGTTTTGCTTAGAAATTATTTTAAGTTACAGGTAACAAGACCATCTAGTTAGATTCTCCTTCACAGATGAGGCCATTCTGTCCACAAGCAACCTGTGATAAGGATGCTTAGTTTGGGTGAATGTGTAGTGTACAGCAATCTCAGCTGGATTTTGCTTTAGCAGTAGTGATTCAAAAACTGAAATACTATTTTTGTTGTCACTCAGGACTGGATTTTATTTCACAATTGTTCTGCGTTTTGCAGAATTAAGATATGTCTTTGTAGTGTCAGAGGCATTATAGTCATGGCTTAAAAACACTTCTTAAGCATACAGCATTTGTGTCTGCTTACACAGTGAGAAATCATAAAGGAAGATATTAAAAATTACAATTGGTCAAACAGTCCAAGATCTTGAGAGGGAATGACAGTACTTTTTAGGCTCAGTACAACTGAGCTGTCACATACATACTGGGTTTCACATTTTCTCTTCCTTCTTCACTCATTCTTTACCCCGCTTACATGATTAACTCTCCATTCATCATCCTGTTTCACCCCTGTTTCTCTTCTTCATTGTCTTCTGCATGACCTGCTGTGCCTGAGCACTGCTAATCAGCCCAGTTACTCTCATGCCCCTCAGGTCCCTCCTCGTGAGTAGAAATCTTCCACTCAGAGTTCCTTCTGTGTTGATAATATAATATGCAGAATAATATCCTGGCAAGGCTTGCTGTATTACACTGAATCTGGCCCATTCTTGATGGGACAGCAAAGCGATAGACACCATGCTTTATGGAGAAGGCATAAACAGTTACCTATTTAATGTAGGATTCATGGAAAAAATATGGAAACAACTTGCAAAAATATTTTGCTGCATTGCACAGTTGCCATCTCAGAAAATGAGAAATGGCTGTAATAATTTAGTCACATTTTGCTTACTTTTTGCTTATTAAGCATTTCTCCTAAATATCTATTAGTACTTTAGCTTGCATAATATTGATTTACTTATGTTTGTTCTAGTTTTGTAATAAAATGGACCCTCATATTCTATTAGAGATGCAGCATACTGGTTGCCTGGGATATTGAGAAATACATTTTAAAATTCAGCATGAAGATTTTACTGTAACTGTAGCTGTGATGTTTTCTTTTGTTTGCACTGTGTTGTTTTTCTTCAGAAGTTGTTTCCAAAATTATGATGAGTAGAATTTTCTTCTCATGTGACCAAATGCTCTTTGCCTTGGCAACATTCACAAGCACAGAGCTGGCAGAGAAAGTTAGGCAGGATTTGCCTGAGCATTTTCAAAAAAGAGCATCCAGGAACTGAGATTTGAAATAATGTAGCCTGAGGTCAGGAATTTTTTCTTTAGAGAGTCAGTAAAGAACATGATTATCTGTAGTGCAAGAAGCCAGGGGTTTTCTAGATATATATGTGGATTGAAATAGGAAAGTATAATAGGCAATATTCTGTGCAGTGTTGCTTCCTAAACAAAACCAGTTAATAATAAGGGATTTGGGATATTTTTCAGAGAGAGATGATTTTTGCTGTCAATCCTTCCTTTCTTTTGGTGAGTTAGATAATACAGCACTGGGAGAATATGCATCATTTAATCCAATTTGAACTTGTGCCGTGCTTAACTCAAAGACAAATGCGTTCTTGACATCAGGCATTTACCATATAGCTCTGAAGCAGCGTGGTTTTGGCACACTGTGAGGAAATCTGCTGAAACAAGAAAGTGTTTGTTTGAGAGAGAGGGGCTGGGAGAGGAATGCGGGAGGGTCCCACAAGCAGAGGTAACCCCACGCCTGGGTGGTTTTTCAGGCTGTACCTGCGTAGGTGGAGCATTCCTCTCATGCCAGGGAGCTCCTCAGTGCACACCAGGAGCTCCAGACAGTCCCTGGAAGAGCTTCTGCTCCCCACAGCCTGGTAGGGACCCACAGCACCGGGGCAGAGTGATCTGTTTTACCCCAGCACACATTTGCATTCCACAGGTCTGGGGAAGTGCGTGACCACCCAAGGCTGGGTGTTTAAAACTGATCAGGCTGGCAGCACAGCACTCCACATCCAGCTGCGCTGCACACACAAACTCCCCAGCCTCTGTGCTGGAAAGTCAGCTGCGCAGGATTTTTTTTTAGGAATTGCTTTTGGAGCAGGTACATTCCTGCACAGGCAGGATGTCCAAACCCTCTCGCTTGGCTCGACCTGTGTCAACTAATACAGCTCCTAAGTCGCCTTTGTCTAGGAAAGAAGATTTTAACAGCCGATCACGAAAAATTAGGCTAGGTGAAAAGATTTTGAGAGCTGGCAGCGAAGGAAACCTGGTTAAACAGCATCAGCAAGAGCAGGTGGAAATCACAGAAAGGCTTGTGCCACGGAGGGCTCCTTTCCTGAAAGGTAACTGGTTATTTCATGCTGCAAAAGAATAATCAAATGCATTTGCAATCATGGTGTTTTTAATAAACTCCAAACATCAATTATTGCATAATAGGGGGTATATATGTGTATGTGAGTGTGTATTGTTTCTAAATGCCAGATTCTTGTACATAAAGCATTTGTTTTGAAAATAAAAGGGCTCATAATATTTTTGTTGTTCAGTTTTGGCTGGATGCTGTATACAAGCTAAAAATGTTGAGCTGTCAAAGTGCTAAATCACAATCTTTTACAGTCTAAATGTGCCACTGTATTGTGAAGCTTTATTTGAAATAATGGCTTGGAATTATTAGCAAGTGCGGGAAAGATTAAATATAGCAAAATAAAGAGAAAACAGACATCAGTGCAGGCGTAGAATCTTTCAACCCTGCAAGTAAAACTCTTCTTTGTGGGTCCTAACAAGGCAGCTGCAACTATTTCTTGTATAAAAATGAAGCAGATCAAGTGTATTTGGAAAGGCTTACACGCTTTCAGAATGCAAACAAATGTGGAGGATAATATAAGATTACAATCTACTTTCACTGATCTGTTGAGCAATGGGCTGCAGGAGCACTGTCTCTTTTTAACTTAGTTTTTGTGGCAATACTCTTTAGAACTGCATTTAAAAGTAGCCATTTAATCTGTGCAGTGTAAAATGAGAGTAAATTGCTATTCTATCAGGAAACTAAAGTAGTAGTATTCTAATTGTACTCTTCATAACATTTATATTTAAATATGAACAAGAAGTAGAATTCCTTCAGTACAGAATAGAAATTGCTGTCCCTCCATTCTAAATCCATAGGAAAAAGAAGTGTAGATTATACACTTTTGTAACTTGAAACTGTTCCTTCAGTTCACACACATGGCATCCAAGGTCACAGTTTTTATTCCTGCCTGAATAAGGTTTAAAAGATTTTTTTTTTTCTGCAGTATGACTTTTATTATTTCACAAGAGGGGAAAAGTGATGACACCTCGTCTTACTCAGGGAGATGGATGATCTCTTTGTTTCTACAAAGGAAACTGGGTTTGAAGCACTTTATTAATGGCAGAAGAGGGTAAATAGAAAAGCTGGAGGTGGGAGGGCTTAAATTACTGGTCTCACTCACAGAACTCTTGCTTATTTAGCAGTGTAATGTGGAAACTAATCTTTGATCTTGAGATGTATTGCAAGAAAGTAAAACCTTTATTCCAAAAAACCCCAGATGTACAATTTTTTATGCCCTAGTAACCAATATTTATTGATTTTATAGTAAATTATGTTTCCCAGTCAAGTTTTTTAAATTTGAAAACTTTCATAGAAAATCTTGTAACATGATGTTAATCATGTTAAATCTTGTAACAGTATGTTTTTCACCAAGCTAAAGTTTTTTAAACAGCAGTTTATTCCCTTTGTGTTCCCTCATTTATTTGGTGCATTGAGAAAAGGAAATCATGCAGGATTTACAGATCAGAAAGTCCTTTTCAGGGATATGATTTTTATGGCAGTCTCAGTTCCTTCATCACTTTACTCACTTTATCAAAATTTTGTTTGGCTATGTAGTGCTTTACAACTTCAATCAAGGATTGCACTCACTGCTTAGAGTTGCTTAGAGTTTCTTAGAGTTTTAGGTGAAATTTCTATAAAGGGAAATCTAGTGTGTATCAGTAGTGCTGCAACATGACACATGCTTTTAGTATTTATAGCTTACACTTACTGTCTCCTTGAGCATGAATTAAACTCTGTTAAGAACTGGCTTTCTGCAATGGGATGGTTGTTTTAGTTTAGGCAGGATGTTACTATGAGTTGTTTTTGTAAGATATGTTGAAGAACAAATATTGATACTTCTGAAGGGAGCATACTGTAAGGGTGATGAAAAGGCAGAGTGTGGGTTTTTTTCTCTGGAAGTGGGACTAGCTGGATCAAGTAAAGTCCAAGCATTGGCGAAAGTGATTCGAAAGTTGTTTTGTGAGAAGCGGATACAGCCCTGGGGGGCGGAGGCACAGCAGATAGGGCAGAAGCCAAAAGAAACAGTGAAGGGTGTAGAAGGCACAAGGCAGGGCCCTGGGGCAAGGCTGAGTAGTACAAGAGAGCATGAGCAGCAGCCAAGGGTGTTTATGTGGTCTTGAAGTGCTAAAGAGGAAATGTGGAAGAGGTGGCAGAAGGCAGGTGTGGGCTGAATGAGATGGCTAAAGAAGGAAGCATACTGAGGGGAGGAAGGAAGCCCCTGTGGGAGGAAGACTGGGGCTTGAATGAAAAAAAAAATGGGGAAGGAGGAATGGCTTTTAGGTGGGTGAAAGGGGCTGGAATGATGAAGTGGGAGCAGGAGGCTATGTTAGGTGGGGACTGGGGTCCTAAAAATCCTGACATGGAAGACAAGTTTGACCAAATTCCACTCTTTGTTGTGTAATGTCAGTAAAACCCCATGATTGTGTGTGTGTGCTGTGCCTTAATATCCTGATCTATGTACAGGGGATCAAGCTGGGCTGTGTGGATTAGTTTCTACTGTTGAACTTCACATGGGCAACAGGACACTATTTCTGGGGTTTTTGAAAGTTCAAAATAACAAGAAGATAACATGCATGAGTGGTGTTAACAGACAGCAATCCAGCAAAGCTCAGTGCATAACAGGAAATACAAAACGGTGGCTATGATTTTAACAGGACTGTAAAGCATGATGACTCATTTCAATGATGTGCTGGGGGGAGGTTTCTACAGAATTCTTGCCCTGTGTCCTGCAGGATGAGTTGTACTTAACTGAGAAGTTGGGTTCTGTTAGCAGGG
Organism: Brachypodius melanocephalos; assembly: GCA_013398615.1. Taxonomy (NCBI): domain Eukaryota; kingdom Metazoa; phylum Chordata; class Aves; order Passeriformes; family Pycnonotidae; genus Brachypodius; species Brachypodius melanocephalos. The sequence goes on along the minus strand of VZSR01001283.1, from coordinate 12,650,169 downwards.
GAGCAGCTTGAGGCAGAGACAGAAGCAATCCTTGTAGGTAAAGCCATCAAAGGTCAGAGTGGATCTCTCTGCCTTTGCCACTGAGATCCGTGTGGCAGAGACTGACATGCTGCTTCAACTTTCACAAGGGAATGCTGGCTGTATGGATGTGTTTTTTGGTGTAGTTGCTGGACGTGCAAATCTGAGACCATGGGCTCTGATTTGCAGAGCTGAAACCACGTAACAGTAACTGAAGTCAGTGTCAGCTGAATTTTATTGCATGAAGTACTATCTAATGCAAAGGACTCAAGAAGGTCATCTTGTACTTACCTGTTACTCTTCATCTGAATTTAATGGACAACTTTGACCATAATGTCTCTGGATGCCAGGTTCATCTTGCTAAAAGAGAAAGGAGGAACTAGGATAAAATTCTTATTTTGTAATGAGGAGTACTTAGACCCAGGCTGCAAAATTTGCTGCTTGGTCTTCAGACCAAGACCTGACAAGCATGCAGTATGTGAACCCCAAGTCCACATCCAGAAGAGCTGAGATGAATCATTTGCTTGCATGCATATGAAATGAGTCCTGTTCATTTTGTGAGGAGAACAGGATGATGGCTGTATGAATGATGGGATGGGGTTGGGAGTAAGGAAAGTCTGTGATGCAATGCACGTGCATTGGAGTGGGAAACAGGGTTGCAGAGACAGTCTGAGTTTTGGCATTTCCCACCTGGTGGTGGACTTTCTTTGCAAACTGAATATCATTTAAGGATTTGTTGGTTTAAATAAAAAATGGAGATAGGTAAGCCTTTCCTTTTTAATTTTCACTTTCATGACTGAATCAATTAAAATAGGATTTTTTTTCACCTCTGGGATGTGCTGCTGATTGGAGAACTGTATGAATTTCTGTTACCCATACTTTCCTCTAAGAAAAACAGAGAATATACTAAATTCTGTCTTTTCAATTTCCTTTCTCTGTGCCCTTTTATTGAGTTTTGATATTTGCTCTATTATTTGGCTTCACATTGCTTTACTTTGCTTTATTTTTCACTCTATTTTTTCTCCATTAGAGTTTCCTCCCTGATTTCTGCTCTGCCCTTTACTTTGCAGTTTATAGTGACTGGAATGCAACGCCAATATTTTTAGACTAAACCTTTTGGTATCTCATATTCAGTTGGATCCAAACTTGTTTGTTCCATCCCTAGTTATTAGAAGGGGGCCAAAGGACTTTGGGGATATAGTGGGATTCCTAACTATGGTCTCTTCACATGAAGCAAGCAATAACAGTACCATAAAAGTGGAATTAATTACATTTTCCCTATTTTGTTTTTATGACAAACTTCAATGACCATATAACCCATATATGTATTACTGATTATCTCCAAGAACATTATGATTTTTAAATAGATACAGAATAATGGCCAAAGTTTGGAAATGATTCTGTCTGACATTCAAGTAATATCTGTGGAATGTTAAAGGCCAAGAACTTTATTTGTCAGGAACTTCCAATTCACAGCATTTCCTGACAGGGATGTACCTACAAATACAGAACACATGTAAGACTAGGGGTTTGCCATCCAAGGAAGGTCATTATTAAAAGAATAGCAAAGCAAAGAATGTTAGTATTTAGCCTACAGTATTTTTTGTTTCCTCTGCAACTGTTTTAGATTCATGAGAGCAGAGAAGACAAATCCTGTATAGACAAGAAAACAGTACTTGGATATACAAATGTTCATTATCTCACAAATTTAATGCTAGCTTTCTTCTTTATTACCAGTATATCTTTTTAAATACAAACTGCAGCTTTTTTACTGTGACCTAAAAATAAAATATTATAAAAATAATATAAATAATATAAAAATAATAAAAATAATATCAATAAAAATAAATATTATAAATATTATATATAAATAATAAATAAAAGGAAAAATCAGAATTTTTACTGTCTTTTAGAGTAGTCTGAAAAACTGTAGTGAAACTAGGGCTGGTATGAGATGTGCAACAATACAGTTAATAGTTCAAAATTTTGAGCTCAAGACATAGCTTTGATAGCGTTTAGGGACTATATTATTTCATTTTAGCACATTAGTGTTAGAAATAGAGAAGTAACATGGGCCGTTATATCACAAAATAAATCTAGATAAGAAAATTCAAGCTGGAAAAGAACATCATTAAGATAACTCTTGAAATTTATAGCTGCAGTGTAGAAATAGAGACCAGGTATGAAACAGTAGCCATTCCTTCAATTGCCTACGTGAACAATTATTCCTATAGCTGCTGAAGGATGACTTCACCTGGAGGATGAGTAGGGCAGCTGAAGATGCCTCCTTCCAGTTAAGATTATGCAGAATATAAACTGGAGTTATGGTTATTGAAAGCTGAATGTCTGGACACTTGTTTAGGTAATGAATAATTGGCCTACCTCTGTTCTTATTTGCTGTGAGATCATGACTCAGACCCAGGCATAAAGTATACTTTAGCTATTTTTTAAAGCATGATCTCCTCCAAAAATTGGTCATGTCAAAAATATCTGGCAGGCTTTCTTTCATAGGTAACCTTTTACCCATCATCTGAATTTGTGCAATTATGATGGAGAGGTAAGGGCCTCAAAAAGGCTGCATTTCTATGATGTACTGCATACACTGAGCTGTGTGGGATACTCTCTTCTGCACCTGTCAGATAGTACATGTCTATATTTTTCTATAATACTGTGGAAAATTGCAGGCTGGGTAGAGAAGGGAGATCTGATTGATCTTGTGTTCAGGGAAGAGCTGCAGTGTGTGCTCAACTCTTCCTGCACATCAGAGGGTTCACCTGTGGGTGACACCTCATAAAAGCCATACCCAAGGGACAAGCTTGGGTTGGAGCTCACAGCTCCCATAATTCACTAGAAGAGAAAATTCAGGCTGTGGATGAGATTGCATGAATTCTGATGGAAATGTTTTGAAATTGAATGTACACTCTAGCCTAAGTATAATTCAGTTTACCAACTCAGTAGCCAATCCCAAATGAAAATAATAAAAGAAAAAACTGCTTTGGAAACCAAGTTACAGTAGTTGCCTTGCTTCCAGAACTATTTTTCAATTGCAGAAAGTATATCCACTTTAAAAGTTCTTCCTCTGGGACCTGGCAGGAAAAGGAGGAGAGCTCTATACATCCCCTTGGGAAGCTCAGAATCTTCTGTTTGTGTTACTCTAAAGGCATGAGGGATGAGCAAAAACTTCACCAATTCTCTCCACAGCTCTAAAAATGCTTAAGCCATATAGATGAGGGAATTTTGGAGAGGTTACAGTTTTGGGGAAAATTAAGTATAAATTTTGAATGTTCATTTTTCCTTAAATTATGTCTTTCTGAAATTGGTCAGAGGTTTTCAAGTTTAGATTAAATTAAGGGAATGAATAGATGGCACAGATTGGAGGTATTTAAATGTTCCTCATTGAATTCTTGCTCCATAAAGCAACATATCAATATCACTTTCACATCTTGAGGATGTAGGTATATTTTTTATGCAGAGTATATAACTTTTCATGTATATACAAAATTTGTAACAGTGTAAGAATGTCACCTGAGTGACATGACTTAATTGGAACCATAGTATTTCAGTATTAGAGATTTCAGTAGGTGTCAGTCAAACAGTACCACGCAAATCTGGAGTAACTTGGCAAAATTTGAATGAGATGGCTCAGAAATATTAGTCCTACTGTCAAAATCCCCTCAAGCCTTGGTGTTTCTGTGAAACAGGCTTTTTTTCTATCCAGAATTGACCCTATTAATATAGGATGTACAATTTTTGAGTGTACCCTTTTATCAAAACAAGAGCTAGTGTTTTGAATTTAAAGCCTAACTTTCAGGTTTATCCATTAATTGTTTAATGTTGTGGATATTCTAGTAGGTTAAAAAGCTACTTGTGAGTTCTGTGTTAGTTTATTTGTATGATGTCAAGACAGGAGTTGTTCTACAGTTGAGATGTTTTTGACTGAAAGTGGAAAGAACATCACTGCAATATGCTGAAAAGAAATAGCAATGCTCCTGTATTTAACATGTACTTGATAAGCTTATGTATCTTTTCTTTTTTTGGTGGATGCACTGTAGTGTCCTTCTAGGCTGAAATTCATCTCCTATCTCTATGTGGTGTTCTTGTCTGCTAATTAAGTGATGGATTGAACTTCCTTTCATTTTCAGGTTCGCTCACATCATCCTCTGAAACGGGATTTTCAAAGCTGGGCACAGTGTTCCATCACTGAGTGCAGTGGAAGGATTATGTTACAATTATTGTGGATAAATGTTTATAAATCCTAGTGCAAGCACAGGTTTTTTTGCAGAATGGCATGGTAATGTTTTAAGCTTCTGATTAACTCCTGGAGCCATTTTTGCTGTTAGCCATCTTTTAACTTTAGGCATCAAGAGCTCCCCCTTGACCCAGAAAGACAATAATTCCAGCTGATCTTAATTCCTGAATCCTTTCTAGTATTATAAGTGTAGATACAATATCAGCTCTTTCCAAATCTTCTGGTATTTCACCCATCCTGAGTGAATTCAGGTAAACATTAAAAACACAAAAATTTTCATCTGTGAGTTCTTGTAGTCCCCTAGGATGAGATTTGTATGATCCTAGCACACTGCCTGGTTTCATTCCTTTCCTTTTTAGATTTTCTTGCTGGTATTAATTATAGAAGACACATGGTCCCAGCTATGAGAAAGGCATTCAAAACTCTGCTTTCCCCATGCCATTTGTTAAAAACTGTCTTTTCCCATTGAGTAATGGATCCATCTTTTCTTTGCCCTTCCTCTGACTACTAAGGCATTTATGCAATAAGTAGTCACCCAGGCCTGCTGTTCATTTCAAGGAAAGGGAAAAAAATCAGGGCCCAGTCATGACCCAGTTATTCTGCTTTAAAAAAAGACAAAGCTGCAAATACATGAAAAATCAAAACATCTGGAATGCACAGCTAGCTGGCTGAACATATCCAGGGTATTAGTATGCAGACATATAGGAACAGGCAAAGTTGTACTATTACTGGGAAATAAGTTTTATGATGGCCATCTCCTGCTGACATAGGTTGAGGTTGTGTCCTGGCTTAGATAAAATTTATCTTGAGCCTCATACTTTGGGTTTGTGAACATGCTAAGGTCCTTGCTGCAGCTTCAGCATATGAGTAACTTTCCAAGTAGTGAAAACTTTGGAGACCTCTCCTCAGTCTTCTGTCTTCCAATCCACACATTCATCTGCAGCATCTAGATGTGGCAAAGACAGACTTCATGAATTGTTTGAAATTTAACTTTCTAAGCACCTCTTGTTAGAAGACATGGGAAAAGAGGTTAAGGCAGAGAAGGTGTAAGTGCAGCCCTGCTGTGTGAGGTGCAGGCACTGCCTGGCTAACATGCAGCTTCACAGACAGCTGTGCTCCCTGGCTGCATCTTGGCTATCACCCGGAAGGTGCATCACCTTCTTTTGGGGCTGCAGATTTATCTTCTGCCAATGATGTTCTGCCTGCCTGAAGATGGCCCCTCTCTTCCCATACCTGTATGGCTGCCAGAGCCAGGAGATTATGACCTCTTTCTCTCTCAAATATCAATTTCATTAGGGCAGAGGATAAATGCTAAGCATATCACTAGTGAGGGTGATCCAATAGCACCTAAAGGGGTTAAAATTAATCCAGCAATTTGAGACCAAAGTCTACTTCCCTTAAACACATTTTATGCTGTAAGTTATTTATTATTTTGTGGCACAGATTTCTCAATGAAGCCTTGAGTGCATGATAAATGATCTCATTCACATGCTGGACATTCCAGGCAATGTTGAAATCATGCTCTCAGTTCATGCACTAGCCATGCAAACTCACATGTTATACTTGGCCATTTTCCAGCCTGCACATCTCACTGTGCAGTTTGCTTTTCCTGCTGATCCTGTGCACACTGTTTGTCATTATCTGACTCATCCACCACCTTTTTGTTTCCCATTGTTATGTAGTGTGTGCACTTAAGGGATTCAGTATATCTTTGTGCTGAATTACCTCTCATGTTACGTTTGAATGCAGTTCAGGTAATTATATTTCCTATTCTTCATGCTTGAATAACTGAAGTGTCACTCTGAATGCTGTCTTGACCTCTTGGAACTAACTGACCTCTTCCTTTGCAGGGCTCTGTAACTCACAGGCCTGTGTAATGGTTTGCATGCTCCAAAGCTGGGCAAGAGCCTTGGTGTGGGGCAAAGCTGCAGCTTTTGGGCAAATCAGACTACCAACATGAAAAGCTACAACACCTCAGAAATCCTTCAGGATCAAGCAAATGGTTTAAATTGTACTGCCTTTAGTGATGGTTTAAATAGGTTCTGGCACCAGAGCATCCTTTGTAATGCTTCTGCAAGTGTCTGTGTGTGCCTCTACACGAGTCCTGCACCTGCAGCTCCCAGGGAAGATTCTGGGAGACACAGTGGTGGTAGTTATTGCTGAGTAAATGTCAAACTGGAATTAGCTGCTCAGGAGATAGTTTTAAGTAGGGAAAAATGTAACTAGAACTTATTTGCTGATGACAAAGTGTTGGTTTACAATACATTGTTTGGTTGGGTTTTTTTTAAATATCATCAAGCTGATGTGTATCACTGCATGTAAATAGAAGGGCAAATAATACTTGTGCCAAGTAATCTAATTCTGTATTTTTAAAGGAGTTAAGAGGCTGATCAACCATACCGTACTTCTCTGTGAAAGATACTTTTGTTCAAATGCCATGATGTCCTAATATTAAAAAAAATAGCAAAGAGAAGCTAACTTATGTAATATTTTGTTTGTTTGTTTTCCACATTCTTACAAAGTAGTTTTTTGCTACAAAATTATGATGGTGTTCTAGAGATTCATTGTAATTAACCCACTGCAATGTTTGTCTTCACAACTGGTGAAATTAGAGATCCATAGTATCAGGGCAGCTGCTGCTTGTTAGCTGGGTGGTTTGTAGCAGACAAAACAATTCCTGCCTGCCTGACTGGCAAGTTATTTTAACAGAGTGTAAATTAAAGATTTCAGTGGTGCTCCTAGTTGCATGAAATCCCCTTGGGTGCCTTACTGACATGACCTCCTCTAGCATTAATGCTGATGTTGTTGCTTGTTCTGGGGGTGTTAGGAGCTGCCGTCTCATCCTGGATGCCATAGAGCTACTCCCTGAAATCATCTAGGACCTTCATTTAGCAATATCCTCCTATTTCAAGGACTGAATACCAGTGGCAATAGCCTTGATCTCTCCTTTTACTCATGTGCTAAAGCTAAACTACGCATCCAGAGATAAAAATGGTGGTCTGCAGTCATCTTCTGTATTTAGTAATTCCTGTTCAGCCTTGAATGAAAACTGTAATTTTTCAAGTCAAAAATGGACTCACTTTTAATTTCTTTTTTAGTCTGCTAATCACTGAAAATGCAGAAAACCCTGTTTCATCAAAAGAAGGAAATTTCCACCAGTGCAAAGCCAAAAGCTTTAGGAGAAAAATGTTTGAGGCTCCAGGCTGCTTCCCTAGTGCATGGTGCAGAACACTGCCCCATCACAGCTGACCCATAAAGATCCATGGAGGTGAACTACAGTACCAGTTCAATAATGATTGCTGTATTTTCCTCTCAATACTAACACAGGAGTTAACTTTTAAATGACAAGTTACAACTAAAAGCACTGATTTTTCTTTCGTCTCTCTTCTGGCCATGAGCATTATTCCAGGTGACATGATAGAGATTTTTCCAAGCCCTCTGTGGAAATATTGGTAGAAAACGGCAGGTGCAGCTTTAGTTTTCGGTTTCATCACAGCATGTTTAAGCTCACAGTCCTAACACCAGTTGGTTTTTATCTTCCTCAAAAAGTTCTGTAATGCTTATCAGTACGTTGACATTCCTGACAGTTGGAGCTGTTCTGTGCTGCTCACTGGCATGCAACAGCACATATCTTCATATCCTATAGAACATATATCTATTTATTTCACATAATAATTCTAATAAAATGTCATCTCTCAAGCAGAAGTCTTGTCATGTTACATGTTTGAAAGGCAAATCCAATATTTACTGAACATTTTAAAATGATGCTGATAGGATGTGTGGCCAATGAGCTCAGCATTCAGTAGTTTGTCAGATGCTGTTCTGGAGAGATATGAGAGGAAGTTTACCCAAGTGTCCTTATCTCTCCAGGAGGCACATTGTATTCTGTAGCAGTAAGGAAATGTAGACAGCTGATGGTACTAGATATTCTTGCACCATTAAAAAAGCTAACACATGAGATGAAAATCCTGTGGATTGTGACAGGGATATTTCTAAAAACAGTTTTTTAACTTTCTAAAAAGATTCTAAGTAATTTTTTTAATGATTTTCATCTGTACTTTTGCTTAGAGGACATTAAGAGCAGGAATAGATTCACTTACAGTTTGAATCATTTTTATGCATATGTTTGCTGTAGCTGCCATGAGGATGTGATGAAGTGGCCACTGCCTGACCTGGGGGCAGTGTCAGTGTGGAGTGGCAATCTGCTCATTGCCAGGACTGAGGATCCCTGATCAAACGATTTGTTTAAAAAATATGTGCTTTGTTTAAAAAATATGTGCTTTAAGTGGAAATATAGACAGAGCCTGTGTCTCTGGATGTAACAGCCAGGACTCCCATACCTCAGCCATGCCACACGGTGCCTTTTTGGGCAAGGGTTGCTTGGTGGATTAAAGGTGCTGTAAAGGAAGGGGATGAAAGGGGATGATTTAAAGGTTCTGTGTGTTAGGAGCTTCTTTAGAAGCTGGATTCTTAAAAAGTCAGAATTGGTGGCAAAATCTGTCTTCTTTCCACCATGATGATATGTAGTTAAAATTCTTGAAGCCCTGTAAAGGATTCTGAATTTTTTAAATTAAAGGTGATAAACATGCAGACATTACTGATATTGTCAATGGAAAAACTGAATAAACATCTGATAGCACTTGTGTTGAGGATGATAAAAATACTGTATAACATCTCTTTTAAATTACTACAAGATTACTTGTACAGAAATTGATGTAAGTACCTTTTTAGTCTTCAGTGATTTTCAAAAGAATACATTCAGTAACTTTAAAACAAGTTCCAAGTACTTCAGCTTTAATTTTGTGATTAGATGTTTCCAAAGATTGAAGGAAGTAAGTGTGAGCTCTGAGCTTTTCTGTTTTACTTTCTTAGTTCACTGAAACAGGTCTTATATAGACTTGAGGTAAAGAAAGCAAGCACCCTTACCACTTATTATATGATCTTTGCACAGGCAAGCCTTGTAAAATCAGCAGTGTTTTTAAGTCCCTTGATAAGATATTTATACACTTTTTCAGAAGGGAAGTGCTGTGAAACTGTCAGATCTCTTCTGAATTTTCAACAGAAGAAAAAACCCCAATGAACCAAAGAAGATACTGGGTTTGGATGATGCAATGAGTGTGAATTGTACCCTATCTGCATTGGTACTAAACATTGTCATAAATATTTTTGATTTTTACATGATTTTGCTAAACCAAAGTGACGTGTATTCAGGAGTTGTATTGAGTAGTCATAGTCCATATTCACAGATACATGGATTTTAGTTTTTTGATGTGTCTTGACATGTGAGACAACCAGCTGTAAGGAGGGGGAAGAAGAGTGACTTGCACTAGCAGCTTTAATTGGTCACTCATCTATTCCCTCTGTACACAGGCTACAGAGTGCTTAGGCTTTGTTTGATAGCAAACAAGATTTATGGTTCCTCCTAGCCTTAAGAAAATTCTTGCACAGTAGGAGTAATGCAATTCCTTATTTATCTGTCTGGTTTTGCTCTCACCTTCATCTGTCTGTGAGACCTGAGGCACCTTTCATCTGTCCTTAGCAGGCAGCCTTAGCACCCTGTTGCTGTGTGTAATTAGCCCTGTTGCAGCCCTCTGGGCAGGTTAGGAGCTGGAGAGCACATTTCCTCAGTCAGGTACTCTCTTGACCCATTTCACCAGCCAAGAGATGCAAGGATGTGTCCACACTCTGTGTCCTGTGGGCAGCAGGGAGTTTTATTTGCAGCCTGTCCAACTTGCCACAGTGGTTTGAGGACCTGATGAGCTGCAAGGCTGAGCTATGATGAGGACACAAATGCTTTATTGGATGTGGCTGCTGAGCAGGTGTGTACGTAATGATAGTAAATAACGTTGACCAGCAACATATCAGCCTGCTCAAAGTGTCACAATAATATAACACACTCTGGCTTAGTGGGTATTTACTGTCTCCAACATCAGGTTTAAAATTTGTAGCTAGGTTAATCTAATAGTATGCTTGTATCTTATGAAAGACTTCATCTTAATATACTAATGTAAACATTACCTTTAAAAGGTTCTGTTTTTTCTTCCACCTTCTTTCCAATACATTTGTCTCCAAAAGCCTTTTAAGTATTTCTGCAGTTTATCAAGAAATGTGTCCACTTATTAAATCCAGACGTGCCATTTGTTGAAGGAATTGCATCCTGTGAGACATCCTGGAGAATGTTCCTTTCATCTTTTTTAAAAACTGCTTCAGCTAAGTAAAATGGGTATTCAGTCTCCCTGAGCTCACTTTAGTGAATGTTGTAATGCTGACTTTAAAATGAATGGGTATCTGGAAGGAGCATGTTCCTCCCTGCTACGCTGAAGTTCTGGTATTTTCAGTACGGTACAAGATGTCTTACAAATGTTGTATCTGGACAATTGAGCATAATGCATCTAAAGACAACTCTTCTGGTTTCACAGAAGTCTTCTCATTATAACCTATTGGGGAAACAAGAGAGAGGAGAAAGTTTTGGGATCATACTGCTAATTCCATCTGGTAAAGTCTAGACTGCACTGAAGGGGTAGTTTGAGTTCTGGGTTACTTTATGGCACTACTGATAGATGACTGTAATTGGACTCAGAGACACTAAGATGAAAAGTAAAGAGGTTAAGAATTTTTGGTTGGACTGTGAATGTCTGATGGTATTGTTAATACATTGAAATAATATGTACTGTATATTAATAGACCATTGCTTTTAAATTGTTCACTGTTGTTCTCTCCTGTTGTCAGCATTTTTGGTGCATTAAATTACAAAAGGAAATTAGGAAAACCCTGTGAGCACAGGCATCCAAGTGAGCTCCTGCATGTCAGATGGATGTCTAATAAAAATTAAAGCACGTGTTTAGATTGCATTCATTATTGATTACCTGCAGAGACCAGATGGGGGCACAAAAGAGGATCTGGAGAGTAAAATGTTTGCTGCTTGTAAGGGCATGAGATGCCTGAACCTGAAAAGAAACAGGAGAGGAATGGGAAAATTCTTACAAATGCTATTTTAAGTGAAGAATGACTGTGATATTCCTGTTGGAGTGCATCAACAAGGACCATAAAAAGATGGAGAATGACACAGGTGAGAGCTGAGATGATCTCCAATAGATCTGTTCAGTAGATCACCCCTAGAGAAGATTTGAAAGCCAGAAAGTTTGAGGCAGTCTCATTACTATATGTCAGAAACAAAATAAGGTCATTGTCGGTGGGTGGACAATATGCAGCTTCCTCATTTTGTGGGATTGATGAGAATAGTTTTAAATTGATGAAATGGGACAAAGGAGAAAGTGCAAGAGAGACCCCTGTGATGCCTGTACAAGCCTTGAAGGCACATAGAAATTAAAATTGGACAAATGAGACTGCAAAAGTGGATAAAGTAACAGTATTATGAAGTGATAGCCAGCAAGGAAAAGCTAGTTCCACTGATGTGGAGATTTAGTTATGGAAAGAATCCCATCTCATCTGGCTGAGAGTTGGGTGAGGTCAGTGTGAATTGTGGAATTGTTGCACCAATGTAGGGATTCAGGCAGGTGCATGGAAGCTATCTATGCCAAAGGGAAATGAGGTGTTATCCAAAAAATGGCAATGTGTCCAGGAAGGTTTGCATTGGCAAGTAGAATCAGTTGGGTGTCTGCACATGTTAAGGACATAAAGCTTGGAGAAAGGGAAGATGGAATGAAAATAGAATCTTCATAAATAAAGAAAAGAAAAAAATGGAAGAAAACTAAGAGAAAAGCTTTCCCGAGGTAGTGTCGCAGTAATCCAAAGGTGGATGGGAATAAGGACAAGGAGAGAATGACTCAGAAATCAACATAGGTCTGTAAGGTTTCCAGTGGACAAACATTTGAGAAGTTGCAGGCAGCAGTTAATTAATCTAGAATAAAAAGTGCAGGGGCTACTATATAAGGCAGGCATTAATGCCATCCTTAGCCCAAGTTTTAAAAACCTGCTAGAAATAATAAAAATATATAATTGAGGTATATTGTAAAGCAGTTCCCCATGTTGCATTGTATAAATAACCATCCTAAAGATAATATTAAGAATAAGCAAGGAGTCTGACAGTAATGGAAAGAGGATTGGCCTATACAGGGAAGTGCACCATAAAAATCAGAAAACATGAGAATGAATTGCAAATGTCTAAGAAGCTCCTTTAAAAGATGTAACTATTTTTCTACAAATATAAATTGCAAAAAGTAAAGAAGAATGGAAATGTAGTCAGTGGGAAAAAATAGAATTTTGACACTAGTGGTGATATAGATGGATGGGTTTTAGATGTAATAGGTAACACTCCTCATATTTTAATGATTCTATCAAACTTGGGACAAATGCAGAGTATCTAATAGGAATGATTATGCAGAAATGGAAATTCTTACCTCCAGGGGGAAGCAAAACTTAAATTATGTAATTGTTTCAATCAGAAGAGACCATATCATCCACATCCAAGAACTTGCATAATATTTCAATTCCAAAAGCAAGTACTTTTAGTAAATATATCACATCAGTTGGTATTACCTGGGGAAATAAACAAAAAATAGTACTTAAATTGGAAAAAAAAGACTCCATTAAAGAGCATTACTGTAATCTCAATAGTATGTAAAATCTTCTACAAAAAAAGAGAAAGATTTTAAGGAAAGAATAAGCAAATGACACAAAACACGGTAAATAAGTTAAGAGACAATGTAGGATCTCCACAAGGTCATGCCCGACTAAGCTGATACCTTTAGCTGAAAAACTAGCTAAGCTAGTTCTCTAAACAAAAGAAGTAATGATATATCCACATGGGCTTCAGTAAAATACTGTATTGGTCATCTGCTGTGCAGAGATTTGTTAACACAGGAATTACGAATGAGTTGTAGGAGGGAAAGGGAATGAAAAAATTAACTGGAAGGAAAATTGGAGCTGGAGGATGGGTTGGAGGTCACCAAAGGATTTCCCAAGGATTGACTATGGAATCAGTCTTAGGAAATGTTTCCTTTACTGATTGTTCTATGAAAGCAACAATACTGGGAAAAAAGGTCTTGATGACACAAGCTACCAGCAGGATTATGCTGAAGACTGGAGTTTCATTTAGAAGAAATGGGATGAGCCTATGAGTTGGAAAACAGTACAAGGGGGATGACAGACTGCTGTCAGAACTGAAGGGCTGTGCATTTGGGAGCTTGGATCAGGGAGAGGCTGGATAGGCATGGGAGTGCTAATCACAAGATAATTGAGGCATCAAAACGAGACTTTTGTGGAAAGTTGAGAGATTTGATTCTAGCACGGATCATCTGGCAGTATAAGGAAGTGTGTTTCCCATGCAAGGAAGCCTTAGTGCTGCTTGATATAAGGTATGTGTGAAGTATAACACACAAAAATCTGTGCCAGTGTGATCATGTATACTTAGGAAATGTAAATTCAAACTGTTTTAGAACAGGCGGGCTCCTAGGCAGGTTTCTAAAACGCCTTGGGGAAGGGAGAGACTATATTATGAGGGGATATTAAAATCCTTGATTTGTCTGACTGTAAAAAAGAAAATTGAGAGGAAATACAGTTACTGTCTCGCACATAGGAGGATTTGTACATAAAAGATAGTTCTAGCACAAAAAGAAATAATTACACACTGATCTCGAGAATCTGTGGGATGGAAATTTAGGCAGCTTTCAAATATGAAGCACAGTGGGACAAGGCACATGACTGATTTTTAGAAGAAAATGTGTTGATTCATGAAAAAAGTATATAATGGAGTGCCATGCAATCCCTACAGGGAAGGGATTTGGTAATGAAATTGATTTCTCTTCCTAATGAAAGGAGACACTGGAAAGATGGGGAGGGAAGACTTTAAAATAATACTGGTAAAGGTAGCTTGGTGATATACTTGCAAGTTACGAAACTCATGTGGTTTTGATTCAGAAGGGAGGAAAGCCCCATACAGTACTGGTGTCTCCAAAAACTATACACCACAATAGTTTTTTAAACAGAATTTTGCTTGTGTGGGGAGACTTAGACTAATTTGACTTCTTTTTTACTGTATGGATAGTTTTGTTAAATGAAAACCTACCTATATTTCTAAACATTTTTATTTTAAACAATTTTCTGCCTTTTTTCAGTAAAAGTGATTTTTATATTGTACATCTGAAAAAAAAAAAAGGAAAACCATATTGCAGCTGGCATTTTGTTAAGTTTTGCATATAAAACCTTGATATATGCCAAGTGTGACTGTATATTGCTGTATATTTATAACTAATTATTTTCGATGTTACCTTTCTGCAGTAAAGCACAATTTCGTGCAACTTATGGGAAGCATAAACTTTATTACTCTCATATTTAGCATAGAGAAGAAAATCTCACAGCATATGAGTAGCTAGTGCCTTGTATTAATATTTCTATGATCAGTATGAGAAGTTGAGCTGATTATTTTTATAGCCCATTTTTATAGCTGATTTTTTTTTAATTTAAAAAAGTAGAATTGTATAAATGGGCTTAGTGCAGTGCTGTGCAATGTAATCCTCCTCATGGCAGCAAAGAAGAAGGAAAGATTTCTGCTGGAAATGGCATTTGGTGTAGCTCAGTAATGCAGTCTTTCCTACAACAGCACAGAAAGATATTGGCAGCCTCAGGGTATGTTTCCTATAATGTCACTTCAGTTATTCCAGTTTTTTGGGGCTTCCTTTTTCAGCTTGAAGGAATTAAGTCCCACTGAGATGGAAGAGATCCATATCTGAAATAGCGTAAATTGTTTGTTGATTTTGTGAAATGTGTAAGTCATAATGTGAGCAAAAACAAATCTCTAACTTTGATGGCATGCTGTGAACTTTCTCCCTTGGCCAAAACGTTTGTCCTTGGAGGTGATACGTGGTGGAAGCTTTCTAAGGGCAAAGATAACAATACAGTTAAATGTTCCTGGAACTAGAGCATTGGGTTAAGTATTTTGTTTGTTTGTTATTTTTTCCAATTGATTTCAAGTAAATGATGATCATTTACACAGACTTGGAGAGCCTAGTAAATAAATGAATCCCAGAAAAATATTAGGCAATTGCCCACAGTCTAGTTTAGAAGAGACAGTGTTTTCAGAGAAGTAGGAGGATTCCTGCTGGAGGGTGGCATTTGTGACAGCTGCCACAGGGCAGGAGCCAGCCATAAGCTCAGCTGGGATGCTCTTTTCCTGCCATTTCCTCTGCAAATGAGCACTCCTGCTTCACATATAGTGCCTTTTGGAATTTTGGCCCTGTCAACACAATTGCATTGCTTCCAGCTCAGTTATGATGGTGTAGCTAAGATGGAATCTGGTGTAGGCTCCTGGTGGAGGAGGATGTCCCCACGCCTGCCAGCTTGGCCCCGCTGCCCATGGGCAGTGGCATCCCTGCTGAGCTGGGCAATGCCAGGCAGGGCAGCAGGGACCTGTGCAAGGCCCAGCCCTGCAGAGATGGAGATCTGGGTCTGGCACTGTCCTGGGTTTGCACTGTGCTCAGTCCTCAGCAAGGTCACCCGTGGGTGTGAGCATGCAGAGGGATCTCTCTGCCAGGCAGGGATGAGTCACCAGCGGGACTCTCCGCAGGTGGGAGGCTGCCTGTTTCAGGAATTACAAACCATACCCTGGGTAAGGAATGTAGGAGGAATAGGGATGGGCCCATTATGAAGCGAGCCTAATTGCAAGTTTGTGATTTCTCAGTAAATCTTCTCCCTCAATGTTTTTGTTTTGAGTGTTCAGAACAACTCCGGATTTCATAACTAAATGTATTGGTGGTTTTTGTGTTATTTCCTGCTTAGACATAACT
This sequence comes from Brachypodius melanocephalos, assembly GCA_013398615.1. Classification (NCBI taxonomy): domain Eukaryota; kingdom Metazoa; phylum Chordata; class Aves; order Passeriformes; family Pycnonotidae; genus Brachypodius; species Brachypodius melanocephalos. The sequence goes on along the minus strand of VZSR01001283.1, from coordinate 12,634,158 downwards.
AGGGCATGCAGAGGATCTTGGAGGAGATCTAAGATAGCTATCATCTGAGATTTCTATCCTCAATTTGCAGACCACGCTGTGTAACAAAATCTGAATATTCATTTTGAACTTTGGGGGTTTGCTTATCCAAACTATTTGAAATTCGCCAATCATTATCAAAGCTAAGATCAACTTCTCTTTGCTTCAGCTACTGAGAGAGATTGCAAATTCTTACTTGAGAGAGTAGTCAGTGTGGGGAGATGGACCACATAGCTCCAACTTTGAAAGTGGGACAGTCCAAGTTTAATGTTCAATTTTCTATTTAAAAAGCCCCCTAAATCAGTGGAGAAAGGACATCTAAAAACTTACATTTCCTCTTTGAAATTTATAAATAGAGGCAATTCTCCCTTAGCAAGCTGCAATACCCAGCTTTGCTATTTGCTTGTTTATTTGAGCAACGATGAAGTTACATAACTTTTCTTTAGGTAATACATTCATCAACATTAGCAAAGTCAGTTCTTGTCTTTTCTATCTGGATATAGAGTTTTCCCACTTTGCCTTCTTCCTGTGTATGAATGACATAATTTTAGCTCCTGAACAACTCAGCTGCAAGAGCAGAATGCGGTGTCAGTGGAGTGTCCAGCTCACCATCCCCCATGAAAATAGGTTTCTGTAATACAATTTGTGGTTGCACGTGTTACATAAGCTGTCAAAGTTTGTCTTGTAGTCAAGATTTTAAATGTTATTTCTATTCATTATGGGGTTTTTTCCCCCTTAGCTTCATTTCATCTTACTCTCTTATCTTTCCTTTGCCCTCCCTCAGCTTTCTCTTATTCTCCCCATTGTAATGAGCTTTTATTTCCCTTTGCTGGCTCACTGTGTCTGGCTTTAGTTTATGCTGTTTCTCCTGTTCTCTCTGCATATTTTTCTTTCTATTAACTTTGTAAAATGGACCACTATCTATGTTTGGATGAAGTGAGAGTGAATGAACGTGGTCCTGAGGATGAAAATTTAAAGCTGCTTTGATGGCCAAGTCCGTGGCTGTAGAAATAGTGCAGTGAGGTTGAGTGTCAGGAGACCACATCTTTCTTAAAATATGGCGTGGGAAAGTCAGCCCATTTTTTTCCCTGCCATTGCATAATATAAAGTTTGTTGCTCTTCAAAGTTATCCAAGTGGCTGAATTTGATCATGCCCCTGGACTTGGTAATCAAGAAGCAGAGGAGTCCATGTGTGACACAGGAGGCTGATGGTAGTGAAGAAACCTTTGACCAATTTAGAGGGGAAGGAATTTATCTGACTCCTCAAGGGGAAAATTACTGATTCTTGAAATCATAGGATGCTTCTATGGGATAGTGTGAAATGAGCACCTTCAGGACTCAGAGGCCCTTTGCAAGGGTTTCCATTGCACTGCACCATGAAATCAAAGGCAGGCAAGAAGAGGTTTTTCACCCTGGTTTGTTTAACTGAATTTGAAGGACAAGCCTTTGGATGTAATTTCAACTCCATGCAAACTATGCTTTTAAAAATGAGTCAAAATGGGTGGTAGAAACTTCCTTTATTTTCAAATGGCAGGCTGGTATTGCAAAAATGAGAGAATGGAAAAAAACCTTCCCAAACATATCACGATGGCTGCAGAAGGCTGCATCGATATGACAGACCAGGTTACTTTGGTGATTAGAATTATTCCTGCACTGGGCTGTGTGCAGTTTTCCTTTTGTAAGAAGGAAATGGAAGAGGAATGCTCCTGTCAGAGCAGGCAGTGCCCCTTCTGTCTGCAAAGCAGAACATGTTGTCTACAGAAGCAGAAACATATTTGTGATTAGAGGGGAAAAAGTATTAATCCTTTCAAGAATTAATTTTCCAGACTATGCTTTTGGAAGGCACTGAGTGTGTAAACTGAAGCTGCTTATCTTAGATAAGGGTAGAGGGGAAGGACAGATGTCTGTGGACAGGAAAGATGAGAAACAGCTGAGCACAGACTCTAGGTGCACCACAGGTAACTTTATGTGTTTCTATAAACTGAAACGTGATTGGAAAAGTGACAAGTTTCTGAATGTGAAAAATTAGAGGGTAGAAAACAATCCTTTGGCATTGAAGATGAGCATTGCTTGGCACTGGGCATGGCCTGGTGAGGCAGCGAGCACATCCCTCTGCTGCTGGCTGTGCATCCCTCCCTCGTGCTCTGGGTGCCAGCAAACAGACACCCTGAGGAGGCAATTCCTCAGGCCAGGAATCTGTGCCTCAGTAGGGAGCCTAGAGCAGGAAACCCTTCAGCACACACAAATTCAGTGCTCCTTTCCTTTTCCTTCTGATGTTCTCACACTGCTGTGACATATGTGAGTGAAATGGGGATAAATGTCACTGGGAGTACAAGGGATCTGTTCAAAGGCTCAGGGTGATTCTGCTGCCTTAAATTTTTATCCATGAGAAAGATATGTATTTTTAATAAAAGTTTTGAGGCTTTTTTTAAGCTACAATGGGGTATTAAGAGAAACGTAGAAGAATGGGAAACGTTCAAAGATTTCACTAATCCCCTAAGGAAAAAAATCTCACTAAATAACTCTCAGGTGCTTTGGATTTGTTTGTTAACTGGAAAATCTGGGATTATTTTAACAAGAAAATTAGGACTAAGTACTTTTTCTTTGGACTTCCGCTACTGTAAATAAAATGTGAAATATTTTCTCTGTACAGGGAAGAATTATTTTACTGAATCATAGTTTACTTTTGTTTTTATATTGAAACTTATTTTCACCTTTTTCATTATGAAAATGGACAAATTACTTTGATCTGTCTATATACATATATTTGGGCGGTTTTTTAGTAACTTTTATGGTATGGGCTGTAAGCAGGTATCTGAACCAAAATATTTTATCCTGTAGTTCTGTTCCACTCATTCGTGAATAATTTATTTTCACAATTTTTTAAAGTAGGTGATTAGAGTAATAGGCACATACTGGTGGTTTTTCAATTATTTTCACTTACACTAAAAGAAAGTTCCATTTAAAAAGAGAATGTGTTTAATGTGTCATTGAACAAGAGTATAACTCTCTTAAGATAATAGTCTTTTACTTGCAGCTCTATCTATCAAATATAAAGGCAACATGAAAAATTAGAGTAATAAAAGAGTAGATACTTTGCTTTAGTGAGAGACTGTGAGCTGCCCTGGTGAACATTAAGAAAAAATTACCTTCCTAAAACTATTTAACTTTAGGATGACGTGTTAGCAGGCATCAGACTGATCTAGAAAAAGAGATGATTGGGGAAGGATTATTTTAAAATTATTTTCTTATTAATTTATATAGTATGACTGGGAACCCATAAATACATAGTTTGAAGTAAGCAGCCTTAGACGTTGATACATCAAAAAAGTCTCATGTCTTTTTCCAGTTTTAGATTTTCTTGGTGTTCCAGCTCTTGGAATCCTAAATAGAAATTTAAACCTCTGATTCTAGGAAAAGAAAAAAAGACTCTCAGCATTAGAGTTACCAAATGAAAATGGTGGAAATATTACCTGCCTGTAACTTAAATGCTCAAAATCCAAAAAGCAAATGAAGAGTCCAAAATTTATTTTGGATTTTAGTGGGAACATGGATGCAGGGCTCTGCTAAATAGAAAGATATCTCAGCTCTTTAGGTTCAAAATACCATAGACCTTCTACTCTGTCTCCTTCTCACATCTTCCAAGCAGGATATAGATTTTTAACAAAAGCTCTGTGAAAACTGAAAGAAGAAATAGGTGTTCTGAGCAGCTTTAATCCTGTTCTTTGAATTCATAAAAAGAAGCCGGCTATTTGTCATTTCATTCCTCATGTTGTATTTCTACCTTCACTAAGTACACCATTGAGCAGCTTCACACCAGATCTAAATGTGAGGAAAACCACATTTTCTCTTCTAAGAGAAAGTCTCAGTTGTGGCTGGGAGGGTCTGGAGAAGGAGAAGGACCCATTCTGTTCCCTTAGTTTGCCTTCATAGCTTCTCTTTGAGTCATCATGGGCTTTGCTCCCACCTTGCCTCTGATGCCTGGCGAGGAAGGAGATGCCATTCCCTTCTCAAGTCATCCTGAGCTTCTCCTGGGTCCCTGCCAGGTGTAACACAGTAAAGGTGGGAGGGCCTGCAGGGCAGTGGGGCTGTGCTCTGCAGGGAGGGATGAAATTCCAACCCAACCCCAAGGAGTCTCCCCAGCCCAGCCAAGCTCATTCCTTCAGTGAGGCAGCACAGTGCCACCACTCCTGACAGTGGGGATTTGTAAACTGGGCAGGGGGAGGTTGCCCAGGTGGGCATTTTCGTCATACAACATTAACACTTACTTAAAGTGCTCCCAAATTTAGACACAATAACTTATAGGTAAAAAGAAACAATACTGAGTAAAGATTTCTGTAGGAAGGAGCTTTTAAGAGTGAATTGGTTTCTTGCTGTGCTTGGTGGGACTAGTGACCACAGGGAACAATTTTTGGTGATGCTCAGGTGAGAAAGAACATAATTTCTTGCCTCTTTCCCTCTGGCCACCTCCTGGCACTGTGCTGGTTAGATGGGGCAAGAGCTGTTCCTGTCCCTTGCCAGGACCCAGATGCCCAGGGCAGAGTGGGAGCTGCAGAGGTGCTGGGAGTGTGGTCACTACCTTGGCTTCTGGCCCCATCTGGTGAGTTGCCATCACCAAGGATAAAGGATGTAAGGATATGCTGGTAAGAAAAGAGAGCAGGAAAAAAGCAATGTTCCCAGGGTGCTGGAGGAGGAATAAACACTAATATAATCATCCCTGTCACAGATGGAATATTTTACAAAGTATTCTGTCTATAATATAAGAAATATGCTAAACATCTCTATTATGCCACATTTGAAATGTAGAAATAAAAATAGAAGTTGAAAGGTAGAGCTATTGCTTCTGCTGGGTTTATAGCATGCTGTCAGAGGAAGATGTTAACCCTAAAACCTCCTGGGAGCAGCTCATTCACTGTGGGGGAAATGCTGGAATAGCCTTAAGGGTTAATAAAATGTAGCAAATTGAAGTTTTTACCACTATAGCTGACCATTATTTTTTAAATTCTGTAATAAATGATTGGGCATGGAATGGGAACACAAACTGTTGCAAAAAATCAATCTGCATGTTAAATCTCACTTTTGTTTTGATTGAGGCAGAGTCAGTTATTAACTGCATGATCAGAGCACAGACGCTGAGTCCTATTCTTTCCTTAATTGAGAATTGCTGTTACAGATACTTGACAGTGGTTCATAGTGGCAATAATCCCCTTTGAAAATGGTTGTAATTCTAGTCATAAGTAGCTTGCCAGGGCACTAACTCCAGCTTCACCTCTGATGGTTAGGAAAACAATCTGGTTGGTAGTTGGTTCACAGCTGATGATGTGTAGTGATTTCCTGTCAGGTAATTGCCAAACTAGCAAAGTAAGAAAACACAACTTTTTAAGTATTGTACCTTTGGTTAGAAAGAAGGTGTGGGCTGTGAAAAATACTGTAACTTTCGTGTTTCAGAATGAAAATTCATTGCTCACTGAGAGTGCTGACTAAAAATTTTTGCATGTCTTTTGTTGATCTTGCAGGCTGATGCACACGACCTGCTAATGCGATGCCTGGCTTTCCATACAGAGCCATTCATCCATGTTATATGTGAATGAAGCTTCCTGGTTTGTACATGTGCTGTGTCACATTCCTCTGGTTTTCTAACAAAGCTTTTAATTGGTATGCTGTGACTAATGAGCATGAAGTCCCAGAGGAAATGGAGCAGAATTTTCCATTATCCACCAAGAAGCTTCAAGCACAGAGATTATCAGGGCTTGAACTCCAGGATAAACCAGGGTCAAAGGCTCTGAGCATAATGGAACCTCATAGCTTAATATTTTGCTTCCATAACATTAAATTAATAGTTTCTCAGCAAAACTGTATTGCCTGTCTGATGGCACTGTGCAAACTATATCTGGCATTTCACTTGGACATCACATCAAATCCCTGACCCTTCTGTGTTAAAGTTCCTGTAACACTTGAATACTGATGTCTTGCTTTTGTTCTGGTTTGGGTAATGATGTGCTGCATACTTTTGTGGGATAAATCTCTTCAGTTTCAAGCAGAGATCTCGCTCTTCATTCTTCCTCTGAAAAACTATCGTACAGTGTTGCTGACACAGGATTGCTGCCATATGGTGCTCCCTAAGTGGTTGCATTTTGGGGGGAGGTTAGAGCTCTCACTCCAACTCAAACAAGTTCAGGACCTCTTTGCTTTCAAGACTAGATGAGATTGGATGCAGTGAGACCAGCATACCTATAGGCTACCTGTGCCAAGTAGAGCAAAGTAATTATCTTCTGTGCCTTATGTTCAGCCCACCTACTAAGTGTCCCCAACAGGCGCAGTATCAAAGAAGATTTAAATTAACTTAAAAGCATAAAAAGGTATCCAGATTCTTACTGGAATTGGTGGGAGAAATTGTGGTTAGCTTTCCAATGAAGTATATGGAATGATATTTTTACCAATTCAGTCTTTTAGTAATTGACCCAATGTACAATTAATAATTTCCTCCTTTCTAATATGATTCTCAATGTGAGTTATGCTTTGCAGTGAAACCACTAACCCAGAGAAAGAAAAAAGAGATTTGGTTTGGGTTTTTTTTTAAGGTTAGCTTCAGCAGGGTCACTTCCCTGAGCTGTCATGGTTCAGTGTGTGGCTATGCAGAGGTTTGTAGGGACAGGGACTGGAAGTGAGCAGCTGAGGGGAGAAGGGATGTCTTCTTGCAGCAACATTATCACCTCATAACAGACCACCTCATAGCTCATGAAGATATGGCTTATGTCTTGGGAGCTCAGAATTAAAATCAAATAAATGTAATTTATTTTATATGTTGAAACTCCTCCATTGCAGAAAAACATCATGGTACTGGTGGGAGCTGTGTGGAGCAGGTTGGTTCTTCTTGTGCAGGTGGCTCCTTGCATTCCCAGCAGTTGTGGCTGCAAGAAAGTCGCCTTTCATCTACTCCTCTCTTACACATTTGGTTTGCTCAATTTCCTAGCTGATGGGCTCTTGTAGCCCCTCTCTGTTCTCATTCTGTGAGGGAGCTTCCAGGGGTGCTGTCACCTCTTGTGCTTAGTGCATGAGTGTCCAGTGTCTCTGGGTGGTGTGAGAGTGTGTGTGTGTGCAAGGAGAACACGAGGAAGGAGCTCTCTGGTTCTGTGCATCTTTTTGAGAAACAATAAGGAAATTCATGCTCCAGAATGGAGCATTGGACAGTTGTTTCACATGACAGAATTGGTTTCTTTTGTTTGCATATTAAAGAAATTCTATACTAGGAATGTATTATAGAATATTAAGGTTGTATTATTAGATTCAAAGGTTACCAGGTGCAAATACTAAGACCAATAAGTACATTGTGTATTCAGATTGCGATATATTGTCTTTTTGTCCTGTGAGGAAGAGGTTTATGCTTCCTCTGCAATCAGGAGTTCTGTGTGCACTATTAATAGTGGATAGCCATAAATAATTGCCTGTCCTTTTCTTACTGTCACAGATACCAAGGGGACAAACTAACACTGGTATCATAATATGGCACCTGTTACTGCTTTAAAGCCCACAGAGAAGGGAAAGGGGAGTGGAGTTTAAAGATTTTGGTTGCATTCTAGATGCAGGTAAGAGAGCATAGCTGATGTACTCCAGGGTGGCATGGAGTGTATCCATTTACTCATCCAGGTTGCTGTACTTAAAGTACAAAAAACCAAGGGAGTTGAGGTGAAGGTCAGTACTGCCTTGCATTTTCATTTGACACACCCTGTAAAACCCAGAGCGTGGAGTCTGCTAACCACAATTACACTGCAGGTTCTATTCGTTGACCCAGCAGTATTGCAAAATGTGCTAGAGCTTCACCTGTGGCACACCTCTGCTTTCCAGAGAGCAGAGTGCCCCATAGCCCCTTGGCTGGGGCACAGGGGAGCCCTTCTGGGCTAACAGGGAGGGAGGGCACCAGGGGCTGTTGGAGCTCCCTAGCCCACAAGCCTGGACTCAATGCTGCTCTGACCTTCTGGCATCTTGCTTTTGTTCGGAAGCCCACAATTGGGAGAAGAATTCCTCTGCCCAGTCCAACTCCCTTGTTGTCCTGAAGGGCAGTGGCGTTGAATCACACTCACACATTTCCTGGTTTTCAACTCAAAAATCACCTTTGTTTCCATTCTTACTGTGCATACTGGAAAGCTGTTTGGTCCATCATTCCTCTCCCTAGCCAGAACTGTAGCATTTCTGCTGTGCAAAGAACTTTACCACTCGAAACACTTCCTGTACTGAGAGGGTGGCTGTGTAGGGAAATGTTTGGGAAAGTCTTCCCACAGTCCCCCTCTGGTTTTTTGACCCCTTGTGCTGCCCTGGCAGTCTAGAGAAGCCACAGAGTTTTATTTTCATGGGGCTGAGAGGGAGGTGATTAAAAGTATTCTTTGGAACCTATGCCTTGGCATCTCAGCAGAGCCTTTAACCTTGTGCCTTTGAAAAACAAACATGTTTTTCTACTAACTTCAACAGGTACCCAAAGGCATAAAAACTGTAAAGAATTGTCAGGCAACAGCAAGGACCTCAAAAATTGCTCTTCCCAGAGCAACTGTATTCCCCAGAATAATTACACTTTTTGACAAACATGATTTTGGTAGCTGTATAGAAATGACCTCTTTTTAGTCAGTAGTTCAGCTGTTCAGAGGAGTGCATATAAAGCGACACTACTTCTTAAATAAAATAAATGCTAATATATGCTAATGTCTAATAATTTCACATTTGTATTTTTGGCTTTATTATTTTCATTAAAAGCCTTAAAATGTTCTTCTGAATTTTATATCTACATTTTAGGGAACAATAAAGTTATAACCTTTAAGATCATTACTGCTTTATAAAATGAAGGTAAAGGTGTTTGCTTTTTTAGTACTTTGGGAGATATTCATATTCTAGTAAAATATAGCACACTAGTTAATCTGGATCTTCAGTAAGCAAATGTAAAAGTCAAACTTTTTAAAAGAGTGAGAAATACTTGAATTTTTCACATCTCTCTGAAATAAGACGCAATGTCCTACTTTTTAGTGCTTGGTTTGTTGAAAAGATCAGAAGTACAGCCCTTATTGACTTAGTCCTGTGCTGAGTGTAAATTCACACAAAGAAGAGCAATTTAACATGTGACTGACCTTTTTCAGTGCAAGATGAAGAAATGTGCTGTTAAGGTTACCGGAGTGTGGCAGGATGTTTAATCAGCTTCTTTGCTTTAAAGAACAGTAGGAAGGAGATGATGTATTAAAGATGATAGCTTCTTGTAGATTTTAACTCGTAATGCCAGGATCTGAGTACAATAGCAGATTAAATCTTTGTAGGAGAACTTCCTACTGGACTTTCTATTTTTAGATGTTTGTGGCTGCTTCTTCCTTTCCTTCTCACTAGTTGGCTTTTGCTGCCTTGAAGATGTGAGTTGCTTTCTCTGAGATCTACTTCCAAACTCTTACAATGCATTTCTGTTAAGAGCAATTCTTTTTCTCAGATTTGTAGGAAAGGCAAAAGAAAACAGCATAAATGCAGCCATGCACTTGCCTGTTGTATTTCAGTGCATGCATGAGGTAAATTCATGGCTTTGAGCACTAAATGTTTGCAGCACTCTTAGCATGTGTGTAACAGCCCAGCAAACTTTCATGTAATAATAACAAATCAACACAGATCTGCTTGTGTAGCTGGGTAAGTAGGATAGTCTGGTGTTCTGTGCTTTCAATTCATCCCTCATGTTTGAAAACTCCTCAGAACTGTGTGTGTCCTCTGAGACCTGCACATATCCATCCAAATCAGATGGCTTCACCTGGCTGTCTTTTCTCTCTGACCAACATGGATTTGTTTCAGAATAGCTCTTTATTTTAGGAACAGCACCTTTTTCCTCTACTTGCCCCCATGCCCTTTTTGTATTTACAATACAAATCCGAATTCTAATCTATCTCAGAGATAGCACAGCTGAGGTTATTTATTAATTTAATTACAGTGAGACCTTCTTCCTCTTCTCCACTGTTCATCCTCAGGATGTTGCAGTTCTGTGCATCAAAATCCACCACTCTCTATTCTTACTAAGATCTTTTCAGAGGTTCACATATCTTGCATTTCACTGTCTTTCAAAGGTCCATTTTTGTGACCATTCTGCTCTTGAGGCTGGACTAGAGGATCTTTAAAGGTTCCTTCCAAACCAAACCATTCTATGATTCTATAATTTCTAATTCAGGCAATGCATATATATTTTTTACAAGTTTCAGTAAGCACTTTTTTATTCGTAATTTGCATTTTTGGGTCATATGTTTACTGTCAATTTTCACCTTTTGCCAGTCAATGATCCTTAATTTTAAAAAGGTATATTAACACAGTAAAACTATTATAATATTACAGAAATATTCTCCTATTAGCCTTGTATATTTAGGTGAATGCTTTGTTTTCACTATAAAAAAATTTCATGTTGTTGTTTTTTAATGAAGCAGTGTGGTGGGTTGACCCTGGTTAAATGCCAGGAGCCCACCAAAGCTTCTCTATCACTTCCCTCCTCAGCTGGACAGGGGAGAGAAAGTGTAATGAAATGCTTGTGGGTTGAGACAAGGACCAGGAGATACCACTCACCAGGTACCATCCTAGACAAAACAGACTCTGTTTGGGGCAATTAGTCTAATTTATTACCAATCAAATCAGAGTAGGATAATGAGAAGCTAATTCTTAAAACACAACCCTCCATTCTTCCCAGGCTTATCTTTATTCCTGATTCTCTACACCCCACTGCCAGCAGCGCAGGGAGATTGGGGATGGGGGTAACAGGCAGTTCATCACACATTGCTGCTGTGCTGCTTCCTCCTCAGGGGAAGGACTCCTCACACTCTTCCTCTGCTCCACTGTGGGCACCCTCCCAGGGGAGACAGTTCTCCACCAATTTGACACGAATCCTTCCCACCACCAACTGCTCCAGCGTGGGTTCCCCACAGGGTCACAAGTCCTGCCAGCAAACCTGCTCCAGCGTGGGCTCCTCCCTCCATGGGTGCACAGGTCCTGCCAGGAGCCTGCTCCAGCACAGGCTTCTCAGGGGGTGCAGCTGCCTTTGGGCATCCAGCTGCTCCAGTGTGGGGTTCTCCACGGGCTGCAGGTAGATCTCTGCTCCCCCACTGACCTCTGCAGGCCATAGGGACACAACCTGCCCCACCACATTCCTCACCATGGCCTGCAGGGGAATCTCTGCTCTGGCTCTTGGAGCAGCTCCTTCCTCTTCTTTACTGGTGTTTTCAGAGTTGATGGTCTTACATATTCTCACTCCTCTCTTCTCTGGCCACAATTGCTTCTGTGCAATAACTTCCTTCCCCTTCTTAAATACATTATCCCAGATGGGCTGGTGGGCTCAGCCTTGGCCAGGAGCAGGTCCATCCTGGAGCCAGCTGAAATTGGCTCCTTCAGACATGGGGAAAGCTTCTGGAAGCTTCCTACAGAAGACACCTCTATAGACCCCTGTCCCCCCACTACCAAAACCTTCCCTAGCAAACCCAATACAAGCAGCTTCCCAGCCTTCTGTTTCTCTGATGTTTTGTTTTTCTTTAGCTGTTCGGCTTCTGCTTGCTTTTGAACCCATTGGTGGCATTCTCTTTATTCTGTTCTAGTGGGCTCTTAAATTACAAGTTTTTTTACTTGGTTAGTTTGACAAAAGTACTCCAAGTACTGTGTAGCTTTTTTGTTATTTAATAATCAGTGTAATTTTTCTTTGTGGGAATGCAGCCAGATCAGAGCAAGAATTTAAGTTAAATAACTCTAAAAAGCTTGCAATCCTTGAAACTTCTTTTTAAGGCCACAGGAGTGAATGTTTTTTACTGACATTCAGCAGTCTTCATTTGGCTGAGTCTCAAGTGATGCCCATGTCTTCAGCATCAGACCTACTCCCTGCCTCTTGGATGCCAAACACTCCAGCACAGGCAGTGAAATAGTGATAGCTGGCAGCACCCACTCAGGATGTGTTTTAAATGTTTAAGTCCAAACAGCTCTCCTCGGACTGTGCTGTTTTGTCCCTGGCTTCCTCTTGCCCGGGTGGTGCCCTGGATGCTGGTTATCAGGCTGATAGAGATTGGAAAACCCCAGCTGTGAGAGCAGAGGAGAGCTCTGAGAAGCAAGGAGGTGTGAGGAGAAGTGTTGTGTGTTGGATACGGGAAAGCCTCTTTCCCCCTCTAGTTTCTAGATCTCTTGACTCCTCCTCGGATCTGGTTCAGCTTGTTTGGAGGATAGAATTAAATCTGTATACAATTTTTTGCTCTCTGTGTCATAAGGATTGTCAAAACCGGAACTGCAAGAATTAGTTTATTAGTTTTAAGAATGGTGTAGCTGAGATAAAAGCATTAGCTGTATCACTGAAACAAATCTCCCCATACTGACACATTACCACTGCAGAGGACACTTATGGAATGTGCCACAGTGGATTATTTAAGGGTTATTTTATTTTGCTCCTGAGGAAAGATAAACCTTCAAAGGATACTTCTGTAGCAGCAAAATGCACTGCAATAGCAAGTTGTCACAGGTTACACCCCTACTTCCTGGAAGAAAATTAAGGCAAAACAGGGACACATCAAGTTTTTGGAAGAACTGTACTGAAAGTTCTGAGTCTATTTAAGCTGTGGTGTACAATCCTGGCAGTGGCTGCTTCTCCCCACCTACGCCTTGGCTGTGTCCAGGGTGACTCTGAGAGAGAAGGCTGCAGTCAGAACTGATTTTCATTTTAAAAAAGGAAAAGTATTAGGAGAAAAGTATTACCTTCTGTAACTTCTTAAGCAGAGATAACATGATGAGTAAAATGAGGATATGATAAAAACCATTACAAAAACTTCAATCACTGCTAAATAACAATTTTATGCAAATTAGCTGCAGCCTCCTCTTGGGTCCTGCTACTATCCTCCTTCCATTTCTCTTCCAAAAGAGGCAAAGTTCATGGGTGTAAGAAGGGTAGCTGTAATTTTTTCCCTTTATTCCCCAAAGATAATTTTTGGGCACTGTAAAATGAGTTTTCAATTTTGCAGAGCCCTGCAACAGGCCACACAGAGTTTGGGACCCTGCTTTGGGAACCATTGTCTTGGACTTTAAATGTGAAATCAAGACAGCATCTGTTTGCATTTAGTCTGCTATTTAAATGAACATGGATTTTGGTATGGCAACCTAATCACTCTGAGACAGCACTCCTTTTTCTCATATGAAACAAAAATCATCAACTGAATAAATCTGTAACAAACTTTATTGACATTTTGGGAGGTGCAAGTATTGCTAGTGTCAATTAAAAGTATTATCACATGCTTTCCCAGGACAGCATTTCAGGAAATCAGTGCATTTTCATACCTGCTGCCTCTATGGTAGGAGCATTCACTGCTAATCAGATGGCAGATAGCCATGAGCCATCAAACACCTCTCTCTGCTTTTATCCCAGGAGCATTTTTTATTTCCCTACTTCCTAATGAAGAATTTCTTTGCCAGAAAACTTGTGGAAGTATTTTTCCTGTATTTCTTCAGACTTTTCCCAGTAGAGAGTATCTTTCAATTTCAGCTCTTTTCCTCTGTCATGTTGACTCCAATGTCATTCTTTCTGGATTTCCTGCACGCTTTGTTTTTCCAAGTTTCTGTTTTCAGTTTGCAATGATTCTTTTGCACTGATGGAGCATCTGCCCATAATTTGCAGTTTTCTATTGTGAAAAGCCATTTTGTTACAGTGAGGCTTTGATTCAGTGATGATTTCTAGTTCAGTCTGTTATTCTCAAAGATGACTGACTTCTAGTCATGGAACTTCAACCCCTACATGAGCAGCCTGGGCTCCTGATACAGCAAATAAAACCTCCATAGAGGAGTCCAGAGCACTCCTCATCTTCCTGATCGTTGATCAGATTGTCTTAAATTGATCAGGGATGAGGGAAGGTATGTCCTTAGGAAGGACATTCTTTGTCTCTTGCTTTTTATGGAAGGTGATGATCCTGTCGTGCTGTTACAGTTCTTCCACCTCACATACTGGTATTCGAAGGCTAGATCGTGGTTTCTGTGTTTTCCGAGTCTGCAGCAAGGTTAGAAAAAGACATGAGTGAGGGATTGGTAAATCTAGGAGTGGCATGCTGTATTGAAGAAGCCTGTGATTACCAATCTAATGCTACATAAAAACCTTGTGGAGAATGTTGTCAATGCAGTTTGCACAGAAGAGTCCTGGGAAGGTTGTGAATGCTGAAGTGTTCACAGCACAGTTGAGTTTTCAAGATTTTATATCAGATCCCAGGGTGAAGGCATGGACTAGACAGGGACAGCTCTGGCCTTCCACCTTTCTTAAGATGCTGAGGCTGAAGCATCATTCTCTCTTCCAAAATCCCTTAATGGTACATAGGGATCTCTGAGAGGGAGTTTTGCTGTTGTGCAAAGCCCTTTTCTTTGGCTTTGAAGGGAGATGGGGAGGTGTTTCAGGCTGAAGAAGTGAAGAAGAGACAGAGAACGCTATCTTTAAGAAAACCCAGTGAATCCAAACACACCCTGAAACCAAAGG